>OX465111.1:7628966-7938966 GCA_949987565.1 Luidia sarsii
AGGGCATTAGGGATTTATGTCACTGTAGGAAAAAGCAGAATACAGGCTACTACATGTAGTTTCAAAGTACTGGAGAAGGAATTTGCAGGATTGAGGGCACATGATCGTTGACACACTGTAGGAATGTGCAGGATTGAGGGCATACTTGGGAATTTTGTCTGTAGGAAAATGCAGGTTGCTGGTAGATGTAACTTGACTATGATCTTGAAGGATTGAGGTCTTTGGGTATTGTCATTGTTTCCAGAGAGGTACATGTACATGTAAGTAACTGTACATAAATGTGTGGGTGGGTGTGTGTGTGTTTGGGGGGGGGGGGGTGGACACTGCATGCAATGTACATTGTACATGTACAGTATGTATGGTTTGTGGCCAGAGGGAGGGGGTCTGGGATCTAATTACATAAACCCTGCATACTAGGGTAGCATTTAGGACCGCCAGTAGAAAGAGTAATGAATATCATGATAAATAGGTTTGAGGAGACACCAATGCTCTTCCTCAAACGCTCCGGCAACATCTCCCAGCCCCTGTATAGACAACTCCGGCCTTCAAACTCCATGTGCCCCAGGTTCTTCGGTCAACCCAAAATCCACAAGATGGATGTCCCACTGCGCCCCATCGTAGCAACACGAGGAGGCCCAACCTACGACACGGCAAGGCACCTCGCCAAGATCCTGAAGCCCTTGGTGGGCAATACCATTCACCATGTCAAGAACTCGGAGCAGTTTGCCAACCTCCTGACAGACATCACCCTCCAACCTGACGACATCATGGTGAGCTTTGATGTCGTCTCTCTCTTCACCAACGTCCCCACCCCGATGCCTCTACCATCACCAGAGACCGACTTCAGGCAGACCCCAGTCTGAAGGACCGCACTGACCTCACCCCGGACCAACTTCACGACCTGCTCCTCACCTGTGTCGGATCATCATACTTCCGCTGGCGTGAGTGTTTCTATGAACAGTCTGCTGGAACCTCCATGGGATCCCCCTTATCCCCGGTTCTGGCAGATCTGTTCTTGGTACCAGAATAAATCAAACAGATATTGACAGTTTGTTTTAGAGCACCTAAGTGCTCTGAATAATTATAATTTCAAAACTAACAAGAAAAAAAAAAGTCACAATGAATGAAAAAAAGTGTTGAAAAATAAACATCTTATGAGAATGGGGAATCTGGAAGACACTGGTTACAGTGGGCAAAATTAAGTCTTGCCCCTAACTAGATTACTACTTATTTAGGCGTCCATTGGTTTTCACGGCCAATTTTATAATAGTTCAAACAAATTAGCAAGTCTATCATTCAGTTCTGTGTGAAATTTAATGCTCTCCGCATCAACTTAAAATAGTCCAAAACAAAAGAGTGAATCAGTTTGCATTCACAAGTTGGCATTCACAGGTCAAATTCATTTTCGTAAACGCAACTTTCAAGAGGATTGTCCACCATTCAGTTTCGTTATTGAGGAACACAATGTAATGAAGGTTTTGTGTGAGATATGGTAATTTATTAAAGAGGAAGAGAGGATGCATGTCTGCAGCATCATTCTGGAAAAAAAAAAAAAAAAATCTGTTCATGGAGGAATTCGAGCAGCTCGCCATCAACACAGCAGACCACAGTCCAAACATTTGGCTTCGGTATGTTGATGATACCTTCGTCATCTGGCAACACAGGCAGAGGAAACTCCGCCTCTTCCTGGAACACCTCAACAGGCTTCACAGCAACATCCAATTCACAATGGAACAAAAAAAGTAATGGCAGCATTTCTTTTCTTGACGTTGAGGTGTTCAGACAGGAGGACGGAACCCTTTCCCGCAGTGTATACCGCAAGCCCACGCACACGGACAGGTACCTGCACAGCATACATTAGGGGCATACATTGTGTAGTACTGTTTTACTAATTATATCGTCATCTGAATGTGGGTGTGTCACAATGCGATGTATTAAAAAATAAATCAAGAAAATAATGGATATCTTCAAAAATCCTCATTTAACACTTTAAAAGTGCCATGGAATGGTTATTTGAGATATTGGATATAAGAAAGCAAGCTTCAGATGAATGGAAAAACAATAAAAATTATATCTCATCAGCGAAGCCCGATATGCTTAATTAAATTCCCGTTCCATTTTTCCATTGCATTGTGTAACGTCCATAACAATTTATGCATTTTTTTTAGCTACAATGAAAAATGAATGACTGACTTTCATCATACCTCATATTAACTGCAAACTTAAATTATAAAGTAAGAATTTTTTAATTATGATAATTTGAAATAGGCTAATGAACGTACGGATGTTACATAAATTGTTACGGACGTTACGTTACGGACGTTACAGTTTTACTTAAGACACTGCACAGCTTTAGTTTTTATTGACCACCTACATAATATATCACACCTCCTTACAAATGATTTTTTTCTATGCTGCTGCACCCTTGAAGTTAACCTCATGACCTCGTGACCCTGAGTCACGAGTCATGCTGCAGCATTACTCAAGACTCATGAGGTCAATACAGCTGTGTGGGAAAATGTACCATATGTACCTACATGTAGCACACTCTCATTTGACTGTATCTCCTCAAGGGGATTGTAAGATAGCCTTCAAACCATCTCCATAGTATCAAATGAACTGAATCTAGGCTGAAGCAAATGCCCACTGCAGAAGAGCAGCTTATTCTTCACTATCCTGAAGTGACGGCAAGTGTTAATAATCTGCAAAGTTGAGAAGCCAGTGATCAGCAGCAAGATATACATCAACATTATGTACCAGCAAAATGAAGGTCAATGTTTCCAGCAAGATCCTGAAGATCCTCCAGCAGAACTGCAGAGTGGGGAGCCAGCTTATCTTTGATGTGGATATCAAGAAGGCTGAATAGGCGTTCCATAATTCCTAGTCAAAATCACTTTCAAATCAAAACATTGTAAAATATTTTTTCTATCTTTCTGTTGTGGTGGTGAGGAAAACTGATTCCACCAGGTTTTAGGCTAAGCGTGATATACAAAATTGTTGCAAACTGCTTACTGATTAAAATTACCAAAATGCAAATCTCAAAATTTAGTGGGCCTGACGTTTCAATCCTAGCAGGACCTTTCTCAAAGGTAGAATGACAAGGACAAAACAGATTTTTGACAATAAAAAGAAGATTTACCCTTTTTCAAGTTCAAGGTACAGTGTACATCTGTAGGGTTGTGTATCCATGGGGGTCGGTAGAAGAACCTCAAACTGAGGCTATGCTTTCCCTGCCCTTTTAGCATCAGCACTTGACATTAATTACTTGGATGTATTACATAGACAAATGTAAGTTATGTAACATCCGTAACAACTTAATAAAGCCATTAAGACAATACAAAGTGTTTAATTCAAACTTACTGTTTATGATTACAAAGAATGAGGTTGGACCTACATGTATTTCATTTGAGAATAGGTGGTAAAAAATAATGAAGTAAGTAACTTCACAGAGTTTCACCATTATGTTCAATATCAAAGAAAACCATGTCATAATGAGTAACGTCCGTAACGCTTGCTTTCAACGCTTGTGATTAATTAACCAATAAAGCTAAAACAATGTAAATGTATTATGTTAAACACATACATGTTTTCTACAAGTATCAGAAGAAATGGACTGTTCTTGCAACTGCAAATAGATTTGTTTGTCAGTTCAATGATTGAAGTTGGCTATGACTGTAACGTCCGTAACGGTGGAATTGACCATGTACATTATACACATGTATGTGTCTTGTATGGGGCACTTATGGCATACATGTACATGTGCCTTTTGTGCAATTATCAGGGCTGTTTTATTCTCACCAGTAATTTGGATGGGGAGGGGGGTTGGGAAAGATCCTCAGACCACAATGTGTGACTGGTGTCCTGGGGGCCAAGCCGTGTACCGTGCAGTTTAAGGGCCCGGGCCCCGCCGGCTGGTTTGCAGGCTTGCAACACCACCCAGGTGATGACATGTGACACAATGGTCCGCCAATCATCCCTAGCCCCTCCTACCCATAGTATTTTACAATTCTACTTGGCTTCAGAGACATTTGTTTATACTTATATTTCTATTTCTATTTATGTTTAGGCCTATCTGTATTCTCCAATGGTTCAATTTTCATATTTGGACGTTACAGTTTTTATGAATGACTCATGATACGTGTAGTTTTCTATTTAGTTAACAAGTTGGGTAAGTTGGGCAAGTGTTATATTTTGTAGTAACCTGTGTATGCTTTTGAAGAGGATTTCTAGCTGTTTTTAAAACTTGGAGCAGAATAGCATAAAGTGTGTGATATCATCTGGGTCAGCGCATGTGTCACACTCACAGAGTCTGTTGGAGTGGGTATTTCTTTTGCTAATTGCTGGAACGTTAAAGTGGAAGATCCACTTACTGAAGTCACGTACATGTACGTGAGCATGATGCGATGTATTACAGATCCGCATTCTTGCCATTACCTTTGACAAAGAGCCAGGGAGGAAGCCTTATCCAACCTTTGTTCTGAAGTGCAAGGGCTGTATAACCTTTGGTTAATCAAGGTACATGTAACTTCAATCAAACAATTGACCACCTTGCACTACAAAGCCTAACCATACAATGCAAATATAAAAACTGGTAAGAGGAGGCTGCTGATGAAATCAACCCAGCTGAACAGTTACAGGATGGTTGCCTTACGTCACCTACATGTAATAGCGTATTGAGGTGCCAGTCACCAAAAGACAAACTTTGGGCCTGGGGGGGATCATCCGGTCACGTGTTTTTTGGCGGGCTCAGGTGGGCGTTCGCGAGCCCAATTGGGCGCAGTGGGTATGACTGCACGTGTAGTCATCGTGCATGCTGTGTGGTGAGCCCTGTGGGCCAATTTGTCTTGCCGTTCCCACCAGTGTGAGCTCTTCTTTTTGGCAGCTTTGAAAAAATATCGTAAATACACGTATTTATTCATCGAAATCCTGTTTTGGACCTACGTTGTGTGTCCGGAACGCCCAGAGATGACGCGGGAAAGGAAATGGCAGCGTGGCGGGGTCCCTGTGGAGCCTGTCGTGAGGCGAACGTAGGCCCAAGTGAGGGCCGTGTGCACCCTTACTGGGGTACAAAAATGCATGTCCGGAAACTGGGCCACACGATACCCACACGATGGCTAAGGTAGATTACTTGGACGCCTATGAGAAGTCAACATGTCACAAAGAACTTGTGCTAAAAATGTTGTCAAAGACATTCAGCAAGGACAACCTTGCAACATACAATTATCACGAGGGAGGGGGGGGGGGTTCAAAGGTGGGAGAGTTGTCAAGAAGAAGGCGATGAAACGTGAAGTAATATTTCAAGCCATTGTTTTCCAGCCGCCAATTTCCTGTGAAAAAAAAATTCCTTTAGAAATATGTTCAGTTCATGCCTGCCGCCGCCACCACCACCACCATCCCAGAGCTACCCTCCTGCTCCTCCCCTAACCTTTCCGACAGCTTTGTGGACGGTCAATTTGAGTTTCTTGAGGAGTCTTTATTGACTTCTTTTGAGCTCGAAGAGGCCCGACAAGACCCGCAAACAGACTCTCGAAGATCTCATCTCTCAGACGAGGACTTCAAATTTGCGCGAGATCTTGGTTTCTCCGTTAGGCAACTAGCGGGGGCCAAATCCCACATAAAACACCAAATGCGGGGCCTATCACAAGCTGTCGAGAGGAACACAACCCCCTCGTATCTCAAGAGTTCGGCGAGACCGCTCCACCCTCACCGCGGCTTCCAGTACAGGTCTTCTTTTTTGAAGACTTTGGAAGCCGCAAACACCAAGGTCTCCCAACTCTTCCTGAGATTAACCAGTGAGGAGTACGTTTTCCAGGCGGCAGACATACAGAACAAGATAGAAACAACCCAGCGGGCCGCTCGGATCAAGTTAGGCGACAAGTTCACCAACCCGAGGGAGCACCTGACAGCCACCGGCCTCTTCAACTACGAGGAACTAAGAGGAAGAGAGACACCTGAGGAGCCACCCCAGTGATAAACAACCGGTCCTTTTCAGGACCACCACATTGCCAAAAAAGAGACAAAGACAACGGTCGTTTAAAGCCAATCTCCAGTTTTGCAATATATCCTCCCACAATAAGGGAATCATATTGTTATAACCCCCACCAACTATGGCAAAACGAAAATTTCAAAAATCGAGCAAACAATCACGGAACCCCACCAAAGGCAAAACCTATTTCCGCCACAGCTCCCAACTGAGCACCAACCCTACAAGTCTAATGACTAAATTAGCGGAGAGCAGTGAACAATTCATAACCAACCTATCCAATGTAACTCTTTCTCCAGTCGAGAAAATTGCATTAGGAAAAGGTCTGTACATGTATGTTTCAACTCCAGCTAAACCAACAAGATCTACTCTACTGAGTGCTACATGTACATGTATCACCACATTCGAAAAACGGATGCAAACCGCATACATTATGCACCACAAACACCACAAATCAAAGGTTAGAAACCACTACACTCCGCAACCTCCGCAAACCATACGACAAGGGTAGAGGAATCTGTGTACTCAACCAATCTGACTACCGATCTGTCGGATTTAAACACCTCGAATCCAAACACTACTTGGAACTACATGTAAGTCAGGACATAACCCCCGCGACCATCAGTATGGTCCACTTCACCCTGACTAAAATGTACAACCTAAACTACATCGACCGCCATACCCTGGCCTACATGTAGTCCATGACAGGACCAGTTTTTTCTTCCGACACCCTACACAGTAGGCAAATAGCGTGAACCCTGGCTCTGATGTTTCAGCTAGTTTAGCAACAAACGAAAACAAAACGAAAACCATAGCAATATATGGCTAGAACTATACAGGTTGGAAAAAAAATCCCATCACAGAGAAAGTCGAGGAGTATCTTTTAACAAGAAATCCGCCCATTTCATTGGCTAGAAGCTCTTCTCCCTGTCAGATGCAGACGGTGAACCCAACAACGAACGCCATCCAGGAAATATCGGCTGGCAAACTCAAAGAAATTGCCGCCACCCCCCCTCCCAACCCGTTAACAATGGGTCCCCGGACGTCGAACGCCAAGGGATTATTTTCCGGTCGGAGGGTACTTTTAATTCTCGGGACGTGAATATTTACTTCCCAAGTTCCAAGGGATCGTAACCATTGAGACCCTCAAGCTGTGCAGCTTCATGGATCCCAGATTTAAATCTCTTCCCTTCAACGGTGAAGATATAGCCGCCGTTCATGACGCGGCGACACCGAAGGCGGCGTCAGTTGCTGAAGAGAGTGCCGGAACCGAGGAAGCCGTCCAGCCTTCCACCACGGTAGCGACGTCTGCCAAAGAAACGAAGATGTCTTCGATGTTCGGAGAAATGAACAGGGCAACAAATCCTGGTCATTTCTCCGACCCAGATGCCAAGGCGGCAGATGAGATTCGGAGGTACGTCTCCGAGCCATCTGTATCTTTGGACGACAACCCGCTGCCGTGGTGGAAGGGCAACGAGGCACGATTCCCGCTCCTCGTGAAGACAGCTAGATTTTATCTATGCATCCCTGCAACCAGTGTGCCCTCGGAGAGGCTCTTCAGTACTGCTGGAAACATTGTCAGCACCAAACACTCATGTCTGAAGCCAAAAAATGTCAGATACTTGAAATTCCTTCATGACAATCTGAAATGAACGTACTGCTAGCCTGCTAGGTCTTTGCTTTCTTATATCCAATATCTAAAATAACCATTCCATGGCACTTTTAAAGCATTAAATGAGGAATTTTTAAGATACATGTATCCATTATTTTCTTGATTTTTTAATACATCACATTGTGACACACATCACATTCAGATGACAATATAATTAGTATAAAACAAATATTCTGAGGTAAAATCTTTTCAGATTCCTTAAGTATACATAGGTATACCCCTAACCACCCATAGAAAAGAAAAAACTTGCAGTCAATTTGAAATTTTGGCATTCATGTCACAGTTGGCGTGGAATTGCCCATGTACATGACGTCGACATCAATACGGCCTCGTTGTTGACTTGTCCTTGACTTAGTGACAAAGTACTTAGTGAGCTTTAACAACAGGCCTAGTTTAATTTGAATTTACAGTATGTTTGCGGGAATTTCACAAGAAATTATTGTTGGCTTAAGGTTTATTAGTTTTGTTTTTGTGAGTGACTCACCCTCACTTAAAATGTACATGTACATGTAGTTTAAACTTTAGTTGAACTTGTTCAAGTTCTTGCACTTTCCAATCTTTCATTTAACTAAATAGTATTTACCTGGCCAGGGGGCTCCTTTATATTCACTTGTGTTTTTGGCATTTAAAAAGGCCAACTGATTTTGATTCCTTTTAATATTTTGAGAATTAAGTAGTTTTATTGTTCTCTTATAATTTTATTTGATAATTACTGATGAGTGATGGCTATTTTGGAATATTTTTGTGATGAGGTACACACCTGTAAGATTTGTTTGAATGATGTGCACCTTGTGAAAGATGGTGACATGAATGGGAAATGGATTTGTGTGTGGAATGAATGCACCACGGTTGACCAGCAGAAGGTTTGTGTACAGAAAGATGTGTTTGAGATAATGAGAAGAATTGTGTGCATTTTTTTGTGTATACATACATGAGCAAAACATTATGAGAGTATTTGAGTGCAAGGTGTTGCGTTTAATTGCTGCATTAAAATGTACACATAATAAGGATCGTTTTGTAAAGATGATGGTAAAATGTTTCTGTGAGGGTGAGTCTATTAGCACTACTACTGGTGCTGCAAATGCTATGACAATGTTGATGAATTGGTTGAAGATATGTGTTGAGAAGAACGTGTCAGGTGTTGGAAAGAAAGTGTCAGGAAAACATAAATACTAAAGGATGCATTGCTGCATGAAGTCATTGAGGAAAAGATGATGTTGATGCAGAAATCCAAGGATGAGAGGAAAGAGATTGGTTGAGCTTGCAAGGGATGTAGCGAAGGTGGAAGCTGAAGGGAAAGTGAGAGGGATGCAGCTGAGACAGATGAAGAGAGGAGAAGAGAAGTACAACAGATGGGAAAGAGATGAGACTGCCAAAGGAGACATTTGCAACTAGAGTATGCTGCTTGAAGCTTGAGTGTTAGCACAGATGCAATGCATATCAGAGGAGACCAGTGGTGGTGGCCCAGTCACTTTGTGTACAGATGCTACAACAAAGGGTGCTATCACCGAGTGAGTCTGCACTCCATTACTTTTGCCAGTTCTTCCCCATTTCTCTGTTTCTGTCCATTGTCCAGTGGATGAGTATGAAGCTGTGTGAGGCCAGAAAGTGCAAGACTACCCTGCATGAGATTCGGGCCTGGTTTGGAATACATGTACATGTACACCTCCTGATTGGTATCATTTCTCCCAAACTACATGTACTGTAGGAACTACTGGAGTAAGCGTCCTGCACTTACATACACTGTACATGTATGTACAGTACATGTACATGTACATACAGGTATATGTGATGTGTTATCTCAAACCATGCCCTGACAGATTTGATACGATCAACACCTAAGTTGCATTGTAGGGAGGTGAACTTTCTGTGGTTGAAGAATGGAATGACATGAGTGAAGATGAAAGAGGCTGCATGATTGAATGTGATGAATAATTTCTTTGGCGAGATGCATTTTGTTGTGGGCTTGGCAGATCAAGCCATTGCATGTCTGAAGGGTCTAGGAAAAGGATGTTTGCTCTAACAGTGGTGCTGAGCGCTTGGTGAAAACAGTATGCAATGAGTGTTCAGGAAAGAGCCGGTGTATTTCCGTGTGCTTCTGAAGAGACCGAGTGCCTGTGGCATAGATGCGGTACCCTTGCACCGTTTAGAGGCAACAGATTCAATATCTTGTTTCACAATGGTGGAGGGGTGTATCATCTCTATCCACATTTGCTCGAGTTTTTTTTACCGTATAAAGGATGAGAATAAGCTGATGCGAGCTGTGTATAAGGATTTAAAGGGTGATTGCACGGTATCATTTTGTTATGAATCACAATAAATTTCTTAATTATCCTTTGAAATACAGGTGTTTGTTGTTTAGAGTAATAATCATGACTTTGTTTAAATATTCACACCAAACTAAAGAGAAAGCACCCAGGAGTAAAATGGCTACCAATAGTAAACAATTTGCAGTACTGAAACCACAGGGTATAAATTTATTCCAACCGCCGATTTCCTGGGTGAAAAAAATCCTTCGGAAATATGTTCGCAAGGACTCAAACATTTTATCCCGGAACCAAGATTTTTTAAGGACCCGAATAAACGTTGTCAACCTCGAAATAAGAAACAAAAAACACACATACACGTAAGGAATTTTCATTCACATTGTGTACACTATGTTTTACCTCGGACTGGCAAAAAAATGGCATACATGCACTCACATCTAATCATACCAGATTTGAGGCATTATTTTTTTATTTCGACCCACAACTCCGCCCGTCTCGTGCGGAAGCCAGGCCGTAGGCTATGAACATGCACCGCTAGCCACATGTGCATTATCAGCAGTAGACTTGTCCTGATCCTGACCCTGCATTGTTCTCCGTCTTTTGCTCAAATGCCATGAATGGACACGCTCGGGCATGTAATCCAATGCACATGCGGACTGGTAACAAGTCTACCTACCCACGTGATTCCTGGGTGCATTTTTATTGGATGAGGCACCCCTCAGGACACGAAGGCATGACACGAACGATGTTTTTATGGGCTTTGAGCGTACATGTTCTGCAGTTTTGATAGTTTGTCGAAAATCACGGGAGCCGAACGCCAATCAATTTCAAAGTCCTGGCCTCACTTACTGCTTATACTCTTGTATTGGTGTGCATTTCCTCGAGGCTGTACTTGAATGTTTTGGATGGTGGCATCCAAACACTGCTACGTATATAAGCGTGAGCAAAAAAACAAAAGACGAGCATACAAAGGATGGGCTAGCCTACTGAATATGTCAAGTGGGGGAATGCAACTGAGTGCTAAGCAAATGAGGGAAAATATGAGCATAGTCCTTGTGTAAGTGATGATGAATGTATGAAATGTGGCAGGTGATCCTTTATGGATGATGTGAGTGAGAGTTTGTAAGGATAATGATGTAAGTTATGGATGTACTGTAAAACGTATGAGGAGCTTGAAAGTTGATGAAATGATTAGGAGATTGTTGATGGAGTGAAGGAAGAAACAGTTTGCAAACTTACATTTACATGTAGCATCACACAGAAGAGAAGAGGGAAGTACGTATGTATGTATGATGGATCAAAGGATCAGTTTGAGTACACGAAAAGGCAGGTTCAGGAAGATTATGTGAAGAAACTTAGGAAGCAATGGGTTGTAGGCACATAATTTGCTTGTCTTGAAGCAATATCCCTGTCATTATCGGAATGGAAAAATGTGTATTCTACAATCATGGACTGTATGAAGCTCTCGCAGGGTGAGATCGGCCAAAAAACGGGTCTCTAACAAAGACGTCAGCGATGCACTGGACTACGATGTCGACTTCACGTGCGTGCATGTGGTGGCAGAAAATACGAGAAGTCATTCGATTTTACTAAGGAGTAAGGGAGGTTTAACCCTCATCCGTTACAGCATTTTTGGGTGATTTAGCATGGTAATTTTCAATTCAATGGGGCTTCGGTATCTTACAAGATACAGACCTCAATAAGGTATCATTGTAAAGATAATTAATTACTAATTATGTAAATGAGGTCAAAGGGTCAACTTAAGGTCAAACAAGGTCACCATCCTCATTAATATTCATGAGAATTTCCTTTTTTTGGAATTTTTTTTTAGATCAAGGGTCACATCTGCTACATTTGACAAGGGAATGTCAAAATACTTTAAGAATATGATTTCCAAATGTTTGAAGACTATGTCCTGAAAAAATGAAGTTGATAGCTACTTTGGTTTTCTTTTTATGATGAAAAATGTGAAGCCAGTGCAAGTGAGTATTGAGAGGATATTCATCATTTCCGTCAGCTGATGGTGTAGGTAAAACCAAAATCTGGTAACAATGTCTGACAAACATAACAAGAAGGAAAATACCATTTCACAGTTGTTGTAGCTGTTTGCAAATGAATTTAGAGTATTTATTTGTCCAAAATATTAACACAACTTATAATCTTTATACATTGTTGACATATTTTTAAAAAAAAAGAAATTTCATCACTTTTCACAAGAATACAAGTTTTTGTTACGATGTTTGACAAATACAGTGTACATGTATTTACAAGATATTTATTTACAAGACATTTATATACAACAAGGGAAATCTTTTATTTCCTCTGGTCGTTACGCTTCGTGAGAATTTCATTTAGTATATCTATATTGTCTTCATGATGCGCTAACGACATGCAATTCCTTTTTTGAGTGTGGCAGAAATGTTTGTCACATGAAGAACAGTAAGTGGTTGTCCGACGTTCTTTACCACGACCAGATGGCAACCTCTCCATATGATAACACCATCCACAATTTCTGCCTTGTCTGTAACCTAGAACAAAATCATGTTGGCCAGTGTCTTCATTTTCATCGTCACTTTCGTCTTCATCAAGAACACGAGTCAACTGTGCGACAAGTTCTTCACGAAACTCGAGTTGGCCGTAACTTTTCTTGCGTTTTAATTTGTCAATATTGTATTTAGTCTGACAGGCTTTTAGCAGTATATAAGAATTTACAGTAGCAATATCAATCATATGAAAGAAAATGGTTTTCCACCACCGGTCCACTTTTCGAAGAACATTGTATTTCCCTATCAATTGGTCCGAAAGATCTACCCCACCCATATAATTATTGTAGTCTTTGAAGCACCATGGTCTCTTTATGACAGCATCCTGCTCTTCCCAACCCCCACCCTTCTTTTTCTGTTTTCTCTTTACTTCATCTGATTTATTAGCATTGTGAATTGTTGTCATAATTGTAACTAGTCTTTTATCTTTCCATTGTACCAAAAGTTTATCCCCATCCCTAAACCAACGCATGTCCCCCCGTTTTGAAGTTTTGTTCCAGTAAGTTTCGGTTGTCTTGAATTCCATTGGATAACCCACCCTGCCCTTTTGAGAAGTCCCACATGCCAAAATTCCCTGTTTCAGTAAGTCATCCAAAAGTGGACCGGTGGTGAAGAAATTATCGAAATAAACATGGTATCCATTGTTGACAAGCGATTCGCACAACTTCATAACAACCTGATACCCCAATCCCTTCCCCGGTTCACTTTTTTTCGGCGCACCCTTTTTCCCCCCCGCATAAATATCGAAGTCAATTGTGTAACCCGTAGACGACTCAGCTAAAACCCACAATTTGATCCCAAATTTCACTGGTTTGTTTTTTATATATTGCCTAATACCCGATCTTCCCTTTGATTTCACCATTCGCTCGTCAACTGAAACATGTTTATTTGGAATATATAATTCCTTACAGATATTCTTAAATTGATTTACAAGATAATTTACTTTATGCAGCCTGTCAGACTTGTCACCTTCGTTTTCCGGGTCAACAATATGGAGAAAGGCACAGATGGCTTTGAACCTCCTAATGCCCATTGTTGCCCTTGGTAAAAACAAGTGGTAAATGCTTTTGGACCAATAATTCTGCACAGATGAAATACGAACCATGCCCATGAAAATCAAAAGACCTATGAACTTGTACATTTCATCTGCGGTTACATCGGTCCATTTGTACGAAGTCTTTTCATCTTTATGAATATCGGCATATTTATTTGTAAAATCACAAATCTTGTTCACTATCTCCAAACTAAAAAAAAGTTTGAAGAAATCCAATGCAGATGTAAAAGTCTTGATACCGTGGCGAGTGACTGCTGGCAGCTGTGGTCCACAGGTTGCTTGATGCGGGAACTTGGGATGTCTTCCTTGCCCGTTATCCTTGTCATCGTAAGACTTGAACGATCTGTGAAAAACAAGGATTGAGAATAAAAAATAAAAGAATAGTGTACGGACTGAATGAAATGAAAAAAACAACACCTGAATACAAGTTATACAGCGGAGGCCTACGATGGCTGTCCATGTCATCGATACTTCACAATTTCGAATACTCCAAGAGTTGAGGGCAACTGATCAGCCGAACAATTCTGTGCATTTTATTCACTCAATTTCACTGAATTCTTGAACATTTTTGCTTATAAAGTCCACGAATGCAATTAGAAGCAAATAAGACAAAGAAATAATTGACTTACGGGGATTGTCCCTTGTTTTGAGGTCGTCTTCTCTTCATCGGGGCCTTCGGGGGTGCTTTCCGTCTAGTCATGGTTCTTGAGAGAAATGGAAAAGGTACAAAAAAGGTTGTTATAATTTATATGAAAAAAAATGAAACTCTGCCAGTAAAGAAAGATTAGACAAGAGAATATCTGACAATGAAATGCATTGCTACAAACATTTCCCTCTAATTATGCCTAATAAAGTAGAAATTATTTCGGAAAAACAGCAATGGTCATTTGAAAAACAAGTACATGTACTTCCGCGTTCAGGTTTGGAAAAAGCCAAGTATCCGTTGTTTACATTTTTCTCAGCGCAGCACAAGCGATACAAAAATCAACGTAACATGAAAACTACCATTGTAGAATTCAGTTGGTGGGGTATATATGATTACACAATATAAAAGTACACGAAAATGCTCTAAAAGTATGATATAGTTACCTTTTAGCACGGTTTGGGGGACGATTTCTTGCAACGGAGTGACTTGCATTCGATGATTGTCCGACATCACTACCACTGCCACCACCATCAGTTTCACTCGAGCTCCTAGTCTTCGAAACATCGCTCAATTCTGAGTCACTAGCAGCAGACCCCGAACTAAAACTACCCTCATCGGATGGAGAACTATCCAAAGTCTCAGAATCTGAACTGTCAGAGCCTGATTTGGCCATTTTGGCGATTTAGAGGCGAAAAATCTTCGGTTTTAGAGAGCAGATTTGTGGCAGCTAACGTACGCGTCGTGACGCTGACAACAATGGCCGCGTGCAACACGTGTTTCAATGGGGATATCTTTTTGTAGTAACTTAGGGGGTTCTAACTCGTTTTCATGCAGGACATTTTTATCACATGTTTAGAACTACCCAATGAACGAAGTCCTTTTTATTCCAGATCGGTAGAGGCCCCATGGGTCGAGTTAAAAATGTACAAAGTTGGGGAGAATAGTCGTAAGAATTCTTACGACTAATCCTGTGTGTGGTCGTGTGTATTGGCTATGGGACGCCATAGGCGTGCGTGTAGACTTCCGTAACGGATGAGGGTTAAAAGACCACTATACAAATTATAAAACTATTGTACTTATAAATCAACGTTGTTGCCACCGTTTGATTAAAGAAAATTACAAAGTTCGATGCCGTGTGTAGTGTTAAACGATCACGCATTACACTGGTTGAAACATTACACGGGTTGAGAAAATGCCGGTGTGGCGTTGCGTAGTGTTAAACCGCGGCGAGAGTGACCCGTGTTGAATTCAACACGGGTCGGACCCATGTTGGACCCGTGTAAGTTTCAACACGTGTTGAACGTTCATAGTGTGAAAAGGCCTTTAAATAGTGTATCAGGCAAGAACTTGCCTCGTGGCTGTAGATGAGGTCCACACTCTGGCAGATCATATTTATGTCATTCACCATGGAAGACATCATTTGGAACTACATGTATGTAATACAACTGTACACACCCATTGTTCGTGATAGGTGTTGGATGAAAACCCTACTTCAATGTCACTTACAATGTACTTCATCCAGTGCATTCTGATACTGCTCTCTTTAATTAAGGCACTAGTTAACTTTTCCTATTTACAGGGGATCCGAATGCCTCCGATCACTTATGTTTTCTCCTATACGTACCGGTAATCATTATGTACCTGGTAAGTTCGTTCAATTTACATGTACGTCGCACGCCCGACTTTGTTCTGACTTCACCGTTACACAGGGGTGACACCTTCAGGCCTTCGTTCAAGGCGCTGGGTGTTTTAATAGGAGCGTCTTCGAGAAAGTGCCTTCCTTGCTGTTAACCGCAACGTTGACGACAGCACATTTTGATAGGGTTCTGCCGAATGCGGCAGGTGTGATGGATGATGCGAGTGAGAGTTTGTAAGAATTTAAAAGTTGTAAGTTATGGATGTAAAACTTACAAGCTTGAAAGTTGATGAGATGATTGGGAGATTGCTGATTCACACAATGGAATGTGATGGGTGAAGGAAGAAACAGTTTGCGTAATCTCACAGAAGAGAAGAGGGAAGTACATGTACACAGTGCATGTTTAAGTACAATGTGTGAGTTTGAGTACAGGTAGCTAGATTATCAATTACGTAGGTAGGTAAGAGGTGTCTGTCTCCCGAAAGAGTGAGTTCCATTCTACAATGTACGTACAATGTATGTGGGTCGTTTCACCAGGTTGGGACACAGTAGTCAATTCACCAACGTAGCATGTTTGTGTCTTTCTCTCTTCTACCCCGTTGCTCTTTTTGTTTTTAATGCTGTATAATCATTTAGAAGGGAACGTCCCCTCCAAAATGACACCAAATTTTACTATCTGGAACTTTGATAAAGTTATTAAAAACAAAAAAAAACAGTGGTGTCATGAGCTATTTTTTAGGTGAAATTGTGACATGAAAACTCCGAAATTTCAGCAACTATTTTTCTCAAAATAAGGTGCAACAGACAAATTATATTTTATGGCAATGAAACAACAAATGCTGACCGAAATGTCCCGTTGTGTCACTTTTCCGAAAATACGTCGAGTATTTTTAAAATTCAGCTCTGCACTTAGCGCTGCCCGACGTAACTGCCGTGTCATATTCTGGATAAATAGTTGCGTCGATTGAGAGGGGTGTAAATTTTTTCACGATAAATATAATGGGAAATATATCGTTGCACTGTGTCACACTATGCTTTACTCGAAATATCATTCAAGAAAAACCTGTAATTTTACATTAATTTTCATTTTTTATTGGGTCGGAAACCATAAAACCGCGAGTGGTGTAATTCAATTTTTTGTTGCGTCGGCACACATTTCGTCACACAAATCATGACTTACAATACCCCTATGATGATAGTGGAACGGTCCATTTCTACAAACGACCTTCTATGGTGAACCATTCACATAGGGTCACATGCTGTGTAGATTGTTGTGAAGTGAGAGAGATCGCGAAGAACATGTGGTGAAATGTTGCGTCGGCTTCTAGCTTGTTACATCGTCGTCATTTGTCCGAGCATTTGACACATCTAATGTGTAAGTATTTCAGCATACAATGTATTTTGGGGATATTTTAATAGACGTTTTCCACCTTAAAGATCGTTATAATTTGTTGTTTTTGTATGGATTTTTGACATCGAATGATTCGCGCATAAAACGACCACGTGTTTTATCAGTGATGCTTGATTCGTAATTGTTTTTTGGCCTTTTTCTGCTGGATCGTACGAACATCTTATTAATTTAAAGATTGATGTGACATTAGTGATTTTTTGAGTGTTTATGACATCGGGTGATGCACGAATGGCAGAAGTACGATTTCGTACTCTGTGTCAGTGTTGCGTCGCCCGATCAGCGTACGTGACGTGGGTGCAGGCCGGGCCGAGAGGCAGGATTGTTCTGCACTTCCCGTGTAGCTGTAGGTTACCCGCTCCACGTAATTGGCAAACCGAAATTAAATGAGTTGTAATGAAGTGATTGTGGCTTAATTTTCCATAGATTATATGTCTGGAATCGAAGAATTTTTTTTTTTGAAAAATTCCAAAATTGAAAAATTCCAACGGGGAACATGCACTGTTGGATTTTAAAAAAATTATTTCATCCCATGCAAGTCTAAATTGAGACATCTCTTTCTACTAAAAATTCTAGTGAGGAAACTTACCAAATTACTAACCGTATTTTATATATATACAAGGCCAACAAATTTATCCTGTATTATGTTTTTCTTCCTTTCAGGATGTGGATGATTTCATCATGGCACCAACTATGATTTGTATCAGACTACGCATTAACCCTAAAAGAGCCGGGGAGGGGGGCGCCTCTCTGTATTTTTTTTTTATAGCGTCTGCGATTTTTTTCTGCGTGTTGAGGCACATTTTGACACCAATTTTATTAAATTTGGTGGTGCCGTTCTGTGTCAATGAACTTTTTCGGGGCCATGGTATAGCTTGATGGAAATATTTCCATTGACTTACACTACATAAAAGCATAGCATCTAATGTGCACAGGGTATTTCTTTTTAGGATTCTTTGGCATAATTAGCTTATAAATATTGCTGCATGCAATTATTGGTTCTACGTGGCTTATTATCATTGTCAAAATTATGCAAATTTGGGTAATTCAATCAAAACAAAGGAAATTCAATGAAAAACAATGAAAACATAAAAAAGAAAAAAAAAGAAATCATGAATAATTAATGAGCTATAATTAGACAAAACACAATTTTGTTCAAATACATGTAATAAATGTTTATTATGTAATTCACTATCACCCTGCAAAATTTCCTTCAAATTCATAATTTGGATTCAAATCCATTATTTGGGCGAATCACCCCCCCCCCCGGCTGTGAGATGGTAAAAATAACCTGGTTCTTTGAGGGATAAAGTGCATTCCAGAGACGACGACTGTGAGAAGTGCCCTGGTGAAAAACGGCAAGCCAATCAACGGAAGTTACTTTCAGGATAGACCTCAAAAGAAAAAAATCTGCCCAAGCTCTCAAGGCGTCAGTGTTACGTCATACTTCATCTTGAACCCTCCCTTGCCACTTTTTGACAACCAACAAATTATTTCAGGTTGTGCTCACAATTCAGAAGTTACTAGGGTGCTGTCAAATGCCATTGAACCTCCTTTTTTGATCATTATCTGAATTTTGTTTGTACTTTTGACTTGAAAGGAGAAGACGTAACATGACACGGTGTCAATGTTACGTCCTGCATAATTGTGTAATCAATTTTAAAACATTAAAATTTTCATTTTCTGATCTGTTGTAAGTAAGATTATCATAACCTAATCATTTGCTATGTAACAATGTATTGTTTGTATCCATTCTTGCATGATATTCTGTTGTTTTTCTTGTTGTTTTTCTTGTTTTGTAGAGTAGTTTTTGAAGTTATTTTATCAATTTATTGCCTGTTTTGTTTACCAAATAAATCAAAATCAGGCACTTTCAAATGTACGTCCGACCCCTTTTGACATACACTTTTTTGTTTACAAGGAAGACAAAATCAGATAAATTTTCCCTATTAAGTCAGATGCAGAGCAAGCTTGGTGTGCTTGATATATACCCCAGAAGGCCAGAAGAAAGCTCATCACTAGTCCAGGATTTCAAGTTACCGGGGGGTCAGATCATTGAGGAATAAGAAGAGAAGGAGTTCGAACGAGCCTACAGTACATGAAAGGAACAACGTGGGCTGCCGCAGTCGTAAAACAGCAGGCTTCTAAACACCCACGGGCGATTACTCGGATGAACAAACCGCAGCTGTCGACAGTCAGCCAGTGCGACATTCCCGGATGTAAACGAAGAGTGCATGCGCGATACTGTTGTTGCTATCGTAAACGAGTCAAGATGGCGTCCTACGGGAAGGAAGACTTTGTATCCGGGTCTGATTTAAGCGAAATTAGTGACATTTCTGAAAATGAGATGAATCCTAGTATTTTATCTGATGGAAGTTCCGATGCAGAAGAGGATGGGCAACAATATTGTGTGTGTGGGAAACCATCCACGTTTGAAATGATCGCTTGCGATGATGAAAACTGCGCGATCGTCTGGTGGCATTATGAGTGCGCCGGTCTTCGGGCAGAAACAATCCCAGAATTTTCGTGGGTTTGTAAACGTTGTCATCCTGATACTGATAGTACATCAAGCACAGGTAGAGTTTAGTTTTGTTTTGTTTAAAGTTTAGTCATTAGTGTTACCTTAATTTACTTTTCAACTTCCCTTTATTCTTTAATTTTTAAAAAGGCAAGGCGGCCTTTATTGCTTTAAAATATTTTTTTTCAACCTTTTGCACCATGAATATTTTAATTATGATTCATCAATAGGCCTATGCATTTAACGACAGTTTCTATCCAGCATGATTCTGAAACCATTTCAGCACCATGAGGGGCATGCTGAACTTAACCCAGTGCCAATTAACTGGGCCCCACAACCAGGAATATCACTGTTGCTAGTACAACTCAACATAAAAAGAAAATTGGATGGGTCCGGCAAATGCAAAGTTCAAGGACCTTTTTTTATAAATTACCGGTACAGGGTCAGCTGTCAAAAGAATAATTTTATCCTGCTTTCACCGAAACCCCAATTGAAATCCTCAGATTTTAACCCTAACTTCTGCCCCCCAAATAAGAGATGGTTCATGGAACTTCATGCAACCACTGTTGGATTTATTTAGAATCAGATATTCTATAACTGGGCACTTTGTTGTACTCATGTTTACCATGTTAGGGAAGAAAGGATAACATTTCCTCCGATTGTTGGAGAGTTGACCAGCTCCCTATTGCAACAGAAGTTTAACAGTGATCTCTTAATTAAAACAATTCTGATTTAAAATTTGTGTAACCCATTTTTGCCACTTTATTTCTTAACACCACAGAGGAACCTTCCTGCTTGAGTGCTCTATCCACTGTCTCAAGCAAGCCAACAGCAACTGCCCCGAGCAAGTCCAAATCTAAGACATCCAAGAAAGCTGCAGTGAAGACATCTGAAAAGCCTGGTATGATGATTCCCTATTATTTATACAATTTCAAACATGGAGCCAGGCATAACGTGTGGGGATTGTGTATTTGGGACCCCCGTTTTTAACTTCTCTGACAAGAGATGCTAAGCCCTAAATACCATTTATACAAATATTTCTTCCTAGTGTTGACCTTTTTTGTGTTACATTTAGAATGGCAAATTCAAGAAAAAATGTGAGGTTCGTGCGTTATTTTTGTAAGTGACAGGTTCGCCATGTTGATTTTCAATAGACGCATGCATGCAGAGATTGCGTGCTGTCGTCCTTATACAGTCATTTTCCTCAAAAAACAAAACCATACCCTCTTTCAACATATTAACCCTGCAGCTTGACATTGTAAACAAATTATGTGAGTCTGGAAGCTGAAGCCAATTACTCCAAAGTCTTGTCAAGATTTTATTTTTGTGAATATTATAGATCCCACAAGGTGGATATTTTTTCAAATTTTGTTCATGGGGCATGATGTACGAATCCTAGCAAGACCTTTCTCAAAGGGAATTCTGCCTTTTAGAAAGGTCCTGCTGGGATTGAATTGTCAGGCCCGCTAAATTTTGAGATTTGAATTTCGGCTACTAGTCAGCAAGCACTTTGCAACCTTTTTGTGAATATTTCTTTATTTTTTTCCCCTCAAATTTACAGAGTGAATATCTGTTGTTTTGTATTTAGCCTTTGCCTGAGATGTATGGGCCTGCCTTAACAATTGAGGAAACAATGTTAACATTAACGCTCAACTTTAGTGGGTTTTTGTTTTTGTTTTTTGTTTTATTTTTAGCTGTTCAAAGACCTCCAGCCAAGTACACAGCCGATGATGCTGCCCAAAATGCAAGGAGTTACGTAGAGAGGAGCCTGCAGCAGATGAAAACACATCAAATCGTCCAAGGCAACTACCCTCTTGCCATCTGTATGTTGGGTCTGCTGAATCAACTCGTCACCTTCTATGACACTCCCGAATTCAGCACGTTTTGCACAACCACAGTAACTTCACTTTGGCTTGTTGTTATAGCAGGAGACAGTAAGAACCTAAGGCCAGAGGGCAATGAAATAGTGTGGCGCACCTTCATTAAATTTAGAACAAATAGTCAGTCTACATGGACAAACTTGCTTAGTTCTTTGCACATTAGAGATAATGGTCGACACATCATCATGGTTTACCAGTACTGAGTACTTATTACTGATTTGCCAGAAGAAGTTGCACAAGAGGTGAAACCAATTTCCAAAGATGAAGAACAAGTACTCCGATATGTTGCTGGGTATATCCCATATATTCAAACCTAACCATCCCAAATCCTACAGAATCCTTTTGTCCTAGTGTAGGAATTTGCAGGATTGAGGGCATGTGGAGTTTTTGTCACTAGGAAAATGCAGGATTCAGGTTATAAGGCCCAATGTGATGGAGGATGATTCTGTAGAATTGAGGGCATGTGGAGTTTTTGTCACTTGAGGAAAATGTAGGATCCAGGTTACATGGCCTATCACAAATAGGAGTAGGTACCAATGGTCCAGGGAAATGCTGTTGGTCTGTCAGGTTTGGGATTGCACTGGCCTGCATTCGTGGGTGAGTTTACCCACGAGCTCTTAGTCATTTTCTGGTGATGTGTTGGAGTGTCTCGGGCAGTGCAATGAGACTGCTTTCGTGGGCTAGTTTACCACGAGCTCTTGGGTATGTTCTGGTCAAGTTTACCCACGAGCGGTTGGTCATTTTCTAATCAGTTGTTGGAGTGTTGCAGTGCACTGACAGTGTTATCGTGGGTGCATTCACCCATGAGCTTTTGGTCATGTTCTGGTGACTTGTTGGAGTGTCTCGGGCAGTGCACTCAGACAGCTTTCGTGGGTGAGCTTACCCACGAGCTCTTGGGTATGTTCTGGTCAAATTTACCCACGGGCGGTTGGTCATTTTCTGGTCAGTTGTTGGAGTGTTGCAGTGCACTGACATTGTTTCCGTGGGTGCGTTCACCCATGAGCTCTTGCTCATTTTCTGGTAATGTGTTGGAGTGTCTCGGGCAGTGCAATGAGACTGCTTTCGTGGGCTAGTTTACCACGAGCTCTTGGGTATGTTCTGGTCAAGTTTACCCACGAGCGGTTGGTCATTTTCTAATCAGTTGTTGGAGTGTTGCAGTGCACTGACAGTGTTATCGTGGGTGCATTCACCCATGAGCTTTTGGTCATGTTCTGGTGACTTGTTGGAGTGTCTCGGGCAGTGCACTCAGACAGCTTTCGTGGGTGAGCTTACCCACGAGCTCTTGGGTATGTTCTGGTCAAGTTTACCCACGAGCGGTTGGTCGTTTTCTGGTCAGATGTTGGAGTGTGTTGCAGTGCACTGACATTGTTTTCGTGGGTGCATTCACCAATGAGCTTTTGGTCATGTTCTGGTCAATTGTTGGGGTGAATGGCAGTGTGCTGAGGTTCATGGTTGAGTTCACCCAAAGTCAAGTGGAGGCATGAATGGGGAAGGGGGGTTACTGGGTAATCAGTACTGGTGTGACCACACTGGGACTTGTTTATTTAGATCACTCAGGGTGTGTCTATGGGCAGGTTTTGTTTATTTTGATCACTCATTAGCATTTCACTTTCAGAGTGTACATTGCATGCTGTGGACTACATGTACATGAAAGGCAGGTGGTCATATTGAAGGTCATGTGGAGATTGGGTAATGGGTTGTATGTAAGGGGGGTATGGTAAAGGTGGTCACTGGGGGACAGTCAGACCGCGTTTACACTTGATCCCGCACGCGGGATCAGATCCCGCGTGCGGGATCAACGCGCGATCAACGCGGGATCAAAGACAAGTGTAAACGCGGGGGCGATCAGGATCAGATCCCGGGATCTGATCCACCTCTCGGGAACGATCAGATCCGGGTCTGATCCCGCGTGCGGGATCAAGGTTTGAGTGTAAACGCGGTTCAGGATCAGATCCCGCAATGTAGTGACAACATCCGGTGCAAGCATGGCCAAGCGCGCGAAATGTCCATATTTACATAGTTTATTGCACAATCTACTGCACATCAACAGCTGATCCAAATAAACAACGTTACGCTGGTACCAAAACTGTGGGCACACGGCTGTGTCTGCCTTTTCATTGAAAAGCTGGTACCCGTCAAAGCGTGTCTCTCCAGCCTACCACGCTACAACTCTGTACAGTCACACTTGATACTGCTGCTCTGAGCTCACGTCTTTCGAACGCCGTTTTCAAACTGTCGATTTTGTTGGTCTTCGTTCGTTTTTCTGCTGTGTCAGTTTGTTTGGCTTTTTGTCGAAAGAATTCAGCGTGCAATAGCAGCCTACAAATTTGCACCGCGATGTCCAACAAGGCAATCCGTGGGCGACTTTGGACGGACGAGGAGTTGGGCTTGTTTTTAGACATCTGGGCAAGCCAAGAGATAATGGCAAAACTCGACGGGACGACACGGAACACAGCAGTATTTCAGCGAATATCTACAAAGCTCGAGGAGAAACCGAACGAAAATCCAACCGAAGGCAGTGTACGATACTGTACGATACTGTGTACATACGTAAACCTGTAGGCTGTACACTGATCATGTACTGTACACTCAACAGTACAGTGTGTCCGTACCGGTTTTCGCGCGTCATAGCCGGACTTACGTTCTACTGCGCATGATCACTGACCTTCTCGAAATAACCTTTGGAGTGCAGTTCCGCTGCTCCACGCGCGATCACTGCGGGATCAGGATCAAGTGTAAACGCGGCATGGATCAGATCCCCCCCGCTGGGTCGCGACCGCAGGATCTGATCCTCCATTGCAGGATCAAGTGTAAACGTGGTCTTAGTGGTCTGGTGTCTGATTACATAGCACTCTGCATACAACAAGGGGGGGGGTATGGTAAAGGTGGTCACTGAGGGACAGTCAGTGGTCTGGTGTCTGATTACATAGCACTCTGCATACAAAGTATGGTAAAGTGGTCAATGGACAGGGTCACTCAGTATACAATGTATAGACCCGAAGATCAGGGGATTAGTGGTCTGGTGTCTGAATTCATAGCACTCTTCGTGCAATGTATTGCAGAATGGTCAGGGGGTCAAGTCTTGGGCAAATCCATTATTAGAAGGTATTTTTTCAGTTGGTCATTGTTTTGTTGTATAATTACACATGTCAGTGAACTTCAAAAGGAGCATGACAATGAAGAGTAAGCTCTCATTATGCAATATTATATAATCTATGCAAAAATGCTACAATTTTTAGCTATAAATAAGGCTGAAAACTCCAGATCTCCACCAGACAACCATGATGTCTCATGAGTTAAGACGCTTGCAGCATTCACTGACTGAAGACGAGTCAAGCTACTTCTACCGTTCCCTCATGGGTGATAGTGAGAGCAGGAAGGGGAAGATGAGGAAGAAACGAGAGGGGGAATTTTCAGCTGGACCGAGCCAGGGAGGGCAGCCGCAGAAGAAGAGAGGGAAAGAGCCACCGGTCAAGAGCGGGGGAAAGAAGTTCCCAAAGACATCAAGTGATGGGAAGAGAGAGAGAAGAAAAGCAGCCAGAAAGGCTGATCTCCGTCAGGCCATACGCCTAAGCGCCATGGAAGCAGGTGTGCACATGGGAAAGAAGTACCGGGCCGTGGTGGAAACGTCCGATAGCTCAGAAGAGGAGTTTCTGGATATTGCCTGCCAGAGCAGCTTCTCTGACATGTCTGAGGAGAGTTGGGAAGAGGATGGGTCAGGATGTGAAGAGGAGGTTGAGGAGAGTGAAGAGGGAGAAGAAGAGGAGGAAGAGGAGGGGGAGGAAGAAGAGGAGGAAGAGGAGGGGGAGGAAGAAGAGGAGGATGGGTCCTGCTGGGATTGAATTGTCAGGCCCACTGAGATTTGAATTTCGGCCACTAGTCAGCAAGCACTTTGCTACCCTTTTGTGTATATTTCTTTATTTTTTTCCCCTCAAATTTACAGAGTAAATATTTGACCCGAGGTCAGCATTTTCTGTTGTTTTGTATTTAGCCTTTGCCTGAGATGTATGAGCCTGCCTTAACAATTGAGGAAACAATGTTAACATTAACGCTCAACTTTGGTGGGTTTTTGTTTTTGTTTTTTGTTTTATTTTTAGCTGTTCAAAGACCTCCAGCCAAGTACACAGCCGATGATGCTGCCCAAAATGCAAGGAGTTACGTAGAGAGGAGCCTGCAGCAGATGAAAACACATCAAATCGTCCAAGGCAACTACCCTCTTGCCATCTGTATGTTGGGTCTGCTGAATCAACTCGTCACCTTCTATGACACTCCCGATTTCAGCACGTTTTGCACAACCACAGTAACTTCACTTTGGCTTGTTGTTATAGCAGGAGACAGTAAGAACCTAAGGCCAGAGGGCAATGAAATAGTGTGGCGCACCTTCATTAAATTTAGAACAAATAGTCAGTCTACATGGACAAACTTGCTTAGTTCTTTGCACATTAGAGATAATGGTCGACACATCATCATGGTTTACCAGTACTGATTACTGTCACTTTTCCATCTTCTTAATCAAGAAAGAAACAAAGCTGATTTGCCAGAAGAAGTTACACAAGAGGTGAAACCAATTTCCAAAGATGAAGAACAAGTACTCAGATATGTTGCTGGGTATATCCCATATATTCATTAAACAATAGGTACAGGAAACTGAAAAGTCAGACAGCCGTATCATATTGTAAATTTTTGAAGTCATGGCAGGTCTGCACTTCTGATACCGCAAAAACATTCTTGGAATACACCAATCAATGGATAGAGGTACAGAACAGAGGTGGCTTGTTTCATGTCTCTGATAGTTTTTTTATTTTTTAGGACCATGGAAAATGAAACTGGAAAACTCCTGACCACTTCAAACCTGGACAGTTTCCCTGGCGTGAATATATAGTTCTTTGATCACTAAGACGTGCTCTCATGTTAGAATTCAACAATACTAGTGTTTTCTCACTAAAGGCAAAATCACTGGAGATAACTCAACTAAACTGCTGACCATGATAGTGAGAAAATACAGGATTGTTCTGCACTTCCCGTGTAGCTGTAGGTTACCTGCTCCACGTTATTGGCAAACCGAAATTAAATGAGTTGTAATCAAGTGATTGTGGCTTAATTTTCCATAGATTATACGTCTGGAATCGAAGAAAAATATTTTTTGAAAAATTCCAAAATTGAAAAATTCCAACGGGGAACATGCACTGTTGGATTTAAAAAAAATTATTTCATCCCATGCAAGTCTAAATTGAGACATCTCTTTCTAGTGAGGAAACTGACCAAATTACTGACCGTGTTTTATATATACCGACTCTGAAGATAGTGACATTAGGACACCCCAACCAAAACGTAAATTCACTTCAATGAACACCTCAAAACTTCCAACCCTTGTAACCATCAACTCTCCAGAAATTAAACTAGCGAAAATCAACCCAATAAAAATAGCCAAAATACTCCATAAGGTAGGAAAAGACACAATAAAGACCGTAACTAAAAATAACCAAGGAGGAATTACAATATGCTGCCATACTCCAGCCCAAGCAAAGAAAATGAAAAATATAACACAGCTAGATAAATGGTCTGTTACTTGCGACTACCCCAAATCTCAACTGAAAGCAAAGGGGTAATTACAGGCATTCCAACAGATGTAACTGATGACGACATTGTAGAAGAAGCAGGAAGTCAGGGAGTCATAAATGCCAAACGCCTTATGAGTAAAAAAGACAGCCAACTCAGCCCCAACCCTCCCCAAAAAGATACAAATCGGATATGAGCTCTTCAACATTAAACATCCCCCCCGTAATTAGATGTTTTAACTGTCAACGACTCGGCCATGTAGCAGGTAACTGCAGGAGTGCAGCAAGATGTGTGCGCTGTGGCCTACAACATACCTTTCAAAAATGCACTCAAAAAGAACATGTACAATGCTGCAGATGTGGAGGAAATCACTCATCAGCTTACGAAGGTTGTAGAACATTCAAAGAAGAACGAAAAATCCAAACTGTCAAAGTCATCTACAAAGTATCATATTCAGAAGCGACGAAAGCGGTCAAAACCAGCATCACGTTCGACCAAAACACAAGCCAACCCCAAACTACATGTACCCCCCCCCCAACAACACACACAAACGAACGAAACGAATAAATCAAAACAACCTGATAGTGATACAGCACCGATACCGGAAACTGTTACCAAGAACGCTAACCGCACTGACCAACGCCCCCCCAAGAAAGACACAAAAGAAACCGCGACTCAGACTGACTACAATGCAACTGGTGCAATTTTGTGATTTTTTTTTTTTTTTTTAGGACTTGCACAACTTTTGAGACGGAAAAAAGGACACCTTTGACGGAAAAAAGAACACCTTTGTGATGATACACAGATTTTTGTAAGATGATATAGTGTCCCAGAAAGGTTATTTTTAGGGGTTTTAAGTACAAATTCAATGGACAGTCCTTTCCTTCATGGAATTCACAAAAGGCTTATCATGAATGCTAATCACTCAAATCAATTATTTTGGTGCTTATTTATGATAGCATAATGGCCTGTTGTAAATTTCATCTTTTTTTTAAATAAAAAGACAGAAATACATCAGAAAATCAATAAACAAAGAAGTTAAATTTAAAAGAAGAAATGACACTTTCCACTCAATATCAGATAATTGTCCCTCTATGTAGAAATAGATAGGCCAATTTGCTATTATGATATGGGTGGCAAGGCTATTCTACTTTCACACATAGAGTCTAATGCACCTTATTGTTATACACACTGTACATTGTCCTAATACATTCAGTAAAACTAAGAGCACATGGCCAGAGGAATGCTGCCTATGTGCACACTAAGGCTGTTGTCGTGAGAAAAAATTCTTGTCGACATGTCGCGAGAATTTTATGCCGACTGTCGACATTGACGCGACAGAGACCCGATTTAGTCAAAAATCTGTAGTCACAATGTCGGAATTTTTTTAGGTATTAAACGAATGGGTCATGTCAAACCGCCATAGTTGTGAACTTGTGAAATTAGTTTTCATGGATAATCTTAATTTCAATAAAATTTCATATTTAATGGCTTTCGTATTTAAGATTATACACAACAAAATAATTTTTGTGCCGATATTGGGTGTTACAGTCGTAATTTCCTAAAGAAATCATAAAAAAGCGATTGCTCATTGTTTATTCATGACGTCATCGATCGGCGATGCGTGCGTTCTCACTGCAAGAAATAATGAATATTTATGAATTCGCTGCACAGCGGCTGCAGTGGTTTTCCTATTGGCTATGCACATGGAAGTTTGAGAACCAGATAGTTTCAATGAAAAGAAAAGACGTCACCGTCCGCACCTAGCTAAAGGTAGCCGCGTATTGGGCACCCCAAAACCAGCTGCGTATTTGGCCCCAAAACGGAAGAGGCCGCGTATTCAGCCATACATTCAGACAAACCTTGAACGTATGCGGCAAAGGAGGCCTTTTTCTGATGTACATAATGTACTTCCGGTCCGTTTTTCAACGAAATAAAATACGCGGCCGCCGGGATTTTGGGCCCAAACATGCGGCTACTTTCAGCTAGGTACCGACCGCGACGCACGTGCGATCTCATTTCTCGATCCTTCCCTCGGACGTCCACGATCTTTCCCGATCTCTACATTGCACTGGTATCCCGTACGCACGTGTATTAAATGCATGCGATGCAGCAACCGGCCATAGAAACGTGCGCTATACAGTAGTGACAGTATTTACACTGTACATCGTAATGGCAAAATGCGTTCGGTGAATGATTTTCTTTGGTCGCGTCGCGATCCCTTCCAACTTCCAACATATTTAGTAACTATTATTTTGTGGCGTGGATAAGCAAAAATGAAATGCTCAGCGCACAATTTTAGGATTTTTTGTTCCCTTTTTATTCCCTTCTTTTCAGAGATTGTCCATTATGACTAGAGATAGGCTAATGTATTTTATTGTTTTGTCGCGACAACCGAAAAACCTTGTCGACATGTCGGAATATTTTCTTTGTCGCGACAATGTCGACAAAAGCCTTGTCGACAACAGCCTTAGTGCACACATGTACATAATTATGTACATGTACATACATACTGTACAGTGTACATGCATACTGTACATGTAGTGTGATGTTCTGATAAAAATCCTTTCATCATTGAAGCATCTTTACAGTTGCCATTGTTTTCTGAAATCAAGGTGAGCAGGTGAGTAGAATTTTGATTAGATTTCCTGATATAAATGTAGATTAGATTTAAATTAATCAAAGATGGCCGCCGCATTTTGGCTCTTCGGACGGGAGAGAATCTTACTCGATAACCTGAGGGAAAATTTCTCCTTTTTCCCCAAATGTGAGTAAAGCAAATGACCAGTATTGAAATCGGTGATTCTCACTTCATCCAAAGATGGGTGCGTGGGACGGTTTCACGGGTGTTTTCGGGGTAAAATCTAATTGGGGTTTAGGTCGGGGGTAGTCATGAAGTCGAACACATTTTTTCGGGTTTCCGAGCAGTTTTCCTTGGACCCTACATCGCCCGAAACCTCAAAATCTTCAAAAAGGGCGATTGTAAGGGTCCAAGTTACTCGGACAAAAAAAAACAGCATTTTATTTTTAGACAGAAATATTTCAGTGCAAGGTTTCTAAATTCTACCTACTAAAACCATCTTCAAACTGTATAACTACATGTATTTTATACTACTACTAGTATGGGTTTCATGTAAATCTGTGAACATTTCTGTTTTTCGATCTTTCCAATAATGGCAATGTTGTGTAGGACTAGGAGCTTAAATTTAAATTAACTTTGATTTGTTTTTCCCCAGACTTTTACCAAATACTGAAATAGTAAATACTGTAAATTTAACCTACCTCAATTGAGCTCGTCACACGTACTGCTTCTCACTTGCTCCCAGAGAGTAGAGTTGGCAGACGAGGAATTTCAGAGACGACCATTTTGGATAGCACTAGCATTTGTAGCAAGTAGCAGTTATCACATCATGGCGGACGACTTGAGCGCAACGCACGCCCACTGCATGCACGCACAGTCAAGTCAGTTTCAATACCCACGTGGTAAAACCGTAAATGCTTCATTTTGAATCCATTGCAACATTGCTAAACAGCTCTTTAATTCTTCGGACGAACTCGACTCTGCAGTTCACATTTCACAGAGAAGACGGCTGATATTTGCTTCAAATGTTATCACCGTAAAGGAAACATTTCAACATGGAAAATACTTCTCCGTGCAAAAGGTTCAAGGTTTCGCGCCGAATTAGAGCGACGAGCGTGGCTGTAGCTTGTTCTGGCCGGACGCTACGTGTATGACGTCACGGGAGCTGCCTCGGTTCGAGCCATAAACGGGCTCACACATATGAAGACCTACCAGCCTGGTCAGTGTTTTGGGGTACCTGCTTGCGCATGCGCAGAAAGGAGTAGAACTGTGTTAGTCTCTATTCAGTCGTTAGGGTCCTGTAAAAGATACTGTTGTGTCTTGCAAATGGCATTCCATTTAGAATATCCCCCCATCGAACAATGATATGAATAATAATTCATTCATAATTACGATTAAAGGAGCAGTATGTGAGCCAGCCATTGTCAGTAGTGCAATCGGGATTCGTATGCATATACTACATGTACATGTACATGTACATGTACATGTACATGTACATGTACACTGTACATGTGTGTGTGTGTGTGTGTGTTGTACATTACATGCAATACATGTACATGTACTTTACATGTGTACATGTACATGTCTTTACATGTGTACAGTACATGTACAATGTACATGTGCGCGTATAGTAGTTGATCATGAATATTCATTATTTTATTTAAATTACACACTTGGTTTTTAATATACGTATGGACCTGTGGCTTGTTGGTCTTTCCATTGGATTGTGTGCCTGGTCGGTGTTTCATATGTATGAAGCCTGTGGCTGGTTGGTCTTTCCCATTAGATTGTGTGCATGGTCGGTGTTTCATACGTATGAAGCCTGTGGCTGGTTGTTCTTTCCCATTGGATTGTGTGGCTGGTCGGTGTTTCATACGTATGAAGCCTGTGGCTGGTTGTTCTTTCCCATTGGATTGTGTGCCTGGTCGGTGTTTCATACGTATGAAGCCTGTGGCTGGTTGGTCTTTCCCATTAGATTGTGTGGCTGGTCCGTGTTTCATATGTATGAAGCCTGTGGCTGGTTGTTCTTTCCCATTAGATTGTGTGGCTGGTCCGTGTTTCATACGTGTGAAGCCTGTGGCTGGTTGGTCTTTCCCATTGGATTGTGTGCCTGGTCGGTGTTGTTTCATACGTGTGAAGCCTGTAGCTGGTTGTTCTTTCCCATTGGATTGTGTGGCTGGTCGGTGTTTCATACGTGTGAAGCCTGTGGCTGGTTGGTCTTTCCCATTGGATTGTGTGCCTGGTCGGTGTTGTTTCATACGTGTGAAGCCTGTAGCTGGTTGTTCTTTCCCATTGGATTGTGTGCCTGGTCGGTGTTTCATACGTATGAAGCCTGTGGCTGGTTGTTCTTTCCCATTGGATTGTGTGCCTGGTCGGTGTTTCATACGTATGAAGCCTGTGGCTGGTTGTTCTTTCCCATTGGATTGTGTGGCTGGTCGGTGTTTCATACGTATGAAGCCTGTGGCTGGTTGTTCTTTCCCATTGGATTGTGTGCCTGGTCGGTGTTTCATATGTATGAAGCCTGTGGCTGGTTGGTCTTTCCCATTGGATTGTGTGCCTGGTCGGTGTTGTTTCATACGTGTGAAGCCTGTAGCTGGTTGTTCTTACCCATTGGATTGTGTGGCTGGTCGGTGTTTCATACGTGTGAAGCCTGTGGCTGGTTGGTCTTTCCCATTGGATTGTGTGCCTGGTCGGTGTTGTTTCATACGTGTGAAGCCTGTAGCTGGTTGTTCTGTCCCATTGGATTGTGTGCCTGGTCGGTGTTTCATACGTATGAAGCCTGTGGCTGGTTGTTCTTTCCCATTGGATTGTGTGCCTGGTCGGTGTTTCATACGTATGAAGCCTGTGGCTGGTTGTTCTTTCCCATTGGATTGTGTGCCTGGTCGGTGTTTCATACGTATGAAGCCTGTGGCTGGTTGTTCTTTCCCATTGGATTGTGTGCCTGGTCGGTGTTTCATACGTATGAAGCCTGTGGCTGGTTGGTCTTTCCCATTAGATTGTGTGGCTGGTCCGTGTTTCATATGTATGAAGCCTGTGGCTGGTTGTTCTTTCCCATTAGATTGTGTGGCTGGTCCGTGTTTCATACGTGTGAAGCCTGTGGCTGGTTGGTCTTTCCCATTGGATTGTGTGCCTGGTCGGTGTTGTTTCATACGTGTGAAGCCTGTAGCTGGTTGTTCTTTCCCATTGGATTGTGTGGCTGGTCGGTGTTTCATACGTGTGAAGCCTGTGGCTGGTTGGTCTTTCCCATTGGATTGTGTGCCTGGTCGGTGTTGTTTCATACGTGTGAAGCCTGTAGCTGGTTGTTCTTTCCCATTGGATTGTGTGCCTGGTCGGTGTTTCATACGTATGAAGCCTGTGGCTGGTTGTTCTTTCCCATTGGATTGTGTGCCTGGTCGGTGTTTCATACGTATGAAGCCTGTGGCTGGTTGTTCTTTCCCATTGGATTGTGTGGCTGGTCGGTGTTTCATACGTATGAAGCCTGTGGCTGGTTGTTCTTTCCCATTGGATTGTGTGCCTGGTCGGTGTTTCATACGTGTGAAGCCTGTGGCTGGTTGGTCTTTCCCATTGGATTGTGTGCCTGGTCGGTGTTGTTTCATACGTGTGAAGCCTGTAGCTGGTTGTTCTTTCCCATTGGATTGTGTGGCTGGTCGGTGTTTCATATGTATGAAGCCTGTGGCTGGTTGTTCTTTCCCATTGGATTGTGTGCCTGGTCGGTGTTTCATACGTATGAAGCCTGTGGCTGGTTGTTCTTTCCCATTGGATTGTGTGGCTGGTCGGTGTTTCATACGTATGAAGCCTGTGGCTGGTTGTTCTTTCCCATTGGATTGTGTGCCTGGTCGGTGTTTCATATGTATGAAGCCTGTGGCTGGTTGGTCTTTCCCATTGGATTGTGTGGCTGGTCGGTGTTTCATACGTGTGAAGCCTGTGGCTGGTTGGTCTTTCCCATTGGATTGTGTGCCTGGTCGGTGTTGTTTCATACGTGTGAAGCCTGTAGCTGGTTGTTCTGTCCCATTGGATTGTGTGCCTGGTCGGTGTTTCATACGTATGAAGCCTGTGGCTGGTTGTTCTTTCCCATTGGATTGTGTGCCTGGTCGGTGTTTCATACGTATGAAGCCTGTGGCTGGTTGTTCTTTCCCATTGGATTGTGTGCCTGGTCGGTGTTTCATACGTATGAAGCCTGTGGCTGGTTGGTCTTTCCCATTGGATTGTGTGCCTGGTCGGTGTTTCATACGTATGAAGCCTGTGGCTGGTTGGTCTTTCCCATTGGATTGTGTGCCTGGTCGGTGTTGTTTCATACGTGTGAAGCCTGTAGCTGGTTGTTCTTTCCCATTGGATTGTGTGCCTGGTCGGTGTTTCATACGTATGAAGCCTGTGGCTGGTTGTTCTTTCCCATTGGATTGTGTGCCTGGTCGGTGTTTCATACGTATGAAGCCTGTGGCTGGTTGTTCTTTCCCATTGGATTGTGTGCCTGGTCGGTGTTTCATATGTATGAAGCCTGTGGCTGGTTGTTCTTTCCCATTGGATTGTGTGCCTGGTCGGTGTTTCATACGTATGAAGCCTGTGGCTGGTTGTTCTTTCCCATTGGATTGTGTGGCTGGTCGGTGTTTCATACGTGTGAAGCCTGTGGCTGGTTGGTCTTTCCCATTGGATTGTGTGCCTGGTCGGTGTTTCATACGTATGAAGCTTGTGGCTGGTTGGTCTTTCCCATTGAATTGTGTGGCTGGTCAGTGTTTCATACGTGTGAAGCCTGTGGCTGGTTGGTCTTTCCCATTGGATTTTGTGCCTGGTCGGTGTTGTTTCATACGTGTGAAGCCTGTGGCTGGTTGGTCTTTCCCATTGGATTGTGTGCCTGGTCGGTGTTTCATACGTATGAAGCCTGTGGCTGGTTGGTCTTTCCCATTGGATTGTGTGCCTGGTCGGTGTTTCATATGTATGAAGCCTGTGGCTGGTTGTTCTTTCCCATTAGATTGTGTGGCTGGTCGGTGTTTCATACGTATGAAGCCTGTGGCTGGTTGTTCTTTCCCATTGGATTGTGTGCCTGGTCGGTGATTCATACGTATGAAGCCTGTGGCTGGTTGGTCTTTCCCATTAGATTGTGTGGCTGGTCCGTGTTTCATATGTATGAAGCCTGTGGCTGGTTGTTCTTTCCCATTAGATTGTGTGGCTGGTCCGTGTTTCATACGTGTGAAGCCTGTGGCTGGTTGGTCTTTCCCATTGGATTGTGTGCCTGGTCGGTGTTGTTTCATACGTGTGAAGCCTGTAGCTGGTTGTTCTTTCCCATTGGATTGTGTGGCTGGTCGGTGTTTCATACGTGTGAAGCCTGTGGCTGGTTGGTCTTTCCCATTGGATTGTGTGCCTGGTCGGTGTTTCATTTGTATGAAGCCTGTGGCTGGTTGGTCTTTCCCATTGGATTGTGTGGCTGGTTGGTGTTTCATACGTATGAAGCCTGTGGCTGGTTGGTCTTTCCCATTGGATTGTGTGCCTGGTCGGTGTTTCATACGTATGAAGCCTGTGGCTGGTTGGTCTTTCCCATTGGATTGTGTGCCTGGTCGTTGTTTAATGGTCTGTTGTTTTTGTTTCCCGTCTTCAGAATACATCAAACATGATGTACAAGTGCCTGACACAAGAGAAACATATACATGCATGTATGCAGCAGCTGTTCAGGCTAGCTGAAATGGATGGTATTTCACCATGCCATCATGTGTACCGGCACACAAAGTTTGTGCTAACAGATTTTGATTTGGATAGATGAAGGTAATGTTTTTTCTGTAACATAAATTATGTATATAATACTGGATGTTTTTCTTAAAATTTAGTGGGCCTGACGTTTCGATCCTAGCAGGACCTTTCTCAAAGGCAGAGAGGATGTTTTTAATCATTTAAGAAGGTTGTCATTTATTGAATATTTATTGTAATCTGCCTTTTTACATGTGTGCTTAATTGTACAAATCCATGCCTACACGTGTATGACTTCCTTCATGGCTGTACAGAGTAGGTTGGGCCATGGAGGAAGGAAAGTGGTTGGGCGATGGTATAATCTCCATGGTATAATCCCACAGCCTGGCTAATTCTTGTAATTTGACCTTAGTTCATCTCTATATCCCCAAGTGTGTTCTTATTAGCCTTGTTGAACAGGAAACCCACTTGATGGGCCTTTACATAATTCCTGAGAGTAGCAAGTTGTTGTTTGGGTGGACCACAAACATTCCTGCAATACATGTATTTTTTTTGGAAAGTCATATCAAAATTTCATGCACACTTTATTTGCACAAACTCCCAGTTATGAATTGTTGGAAGTTTGTGTAATTATTGGCATGTGTAACCCAGAAAATATACACAGTGTGGGGAAAACTAGCATTATAGCAAACAATCTCTTAAAAAAAAAAACATCCAGCGATCGGAGAAGAAGACGCTGGTTATTCTGGAAAAAATCAATTTTACACTACATGTACATGTATTATATATGTGACCCGGCACAACGACATGAGGAATATCCCACCTAAACACTTTTTGAGTAAACAACGCCTGAAGTTAAAGTATCTTCACAATTCAATTACAAATCAATTTTCTTTTTCTTTTTTATTTTCGGAAATTTTAAGTATTAGAGGATATTTTGAAAGCTAATGGTATATTCTTTCACATCATTAGAAAATCTCAAAATCTCAAAAGTGGGGTTATTTCTCATTATGCTGTGCCGGGTCACATATTTTGGCTGATAAAAAACCTTGCAACCTAATTTATTTGAAGTAAAAAATAAAAAATACAAGTTAAAGAAAAAAAAGGACTGACGCAACCAATCACAACCCAACTAATTCAGTTAAAAAAACAACACATTGGGATTGGAGGTGCTGTTGGCCTAAAAGAAGTGTTTATTCTCTCATTCTTATCCAAGCTTTTTTGTTTTATTGGTTTTCTACAGGAAGTGTTCCAATGAGCAGTGCATCAGTGAGCATCACTATGTTGAATATGGGCACCTACCTCATTGACCATGCTGTCATGAGGCAGTGCATGTATCTGTTCCTGTATGGAAGGTAAGAGATCTAGATTAGATCAATTACAATAAGTTTGTGTGGGGATGGTATGGTTTCCTTCATCTCCTTGACATACGCTACCAGGACAGTTTCATTTGTCCTCAAGCTACATGTGGCAGCAATCCTGAGGTGGTGATCTGTGACGCCACAAACCTTTTCATCAGAAAAGACCTGTCGACATGGAGGGAAACCATGCAGATGATGAAGAAATGTACAAAGAAGTCATCAACAAAATAAGTCTTCACAATTGTCAAACAAATTAATTCAAAAGGTGACTGAACCTTCAACAAATTTTGTGGGGGCCTGGACTTGAACATGAGACCTTTGGTCTTGCTTACCAGTGTTCACACAAAACCAGAGCTCTGGAGATCAAGTCCAGGTCCAGTTAAAATTATTTTTGCCATTTTTATAAATTCTTCCTACCTTTGAGAAAGGCACTGCTTGCATCACTTTGTCAGGCCCTTCTCTTTTGTTGTTATTATTGTAATAATTCTGGACATGTTGTTGGAATCTAATTCTTATTTTGTGAATCTAAAATTTTGTGAGTTAAAATGAAATGGTGCTGTGCACAGCTGTCCAGACACTCCCCAGACAACAGGCAGTTCTATGGATATGTCATGGCAGTCTGTATGACAGTTGTCCCCCTTAACGGTGTGTTTGTGCATGAGACCAGATTGTCCATTTGCTGTCACATGATATGTTAAGCAATATCTATTGTAAATATTTGTTTACATATCTGCTTCATGTTTTCCATCAACCTTTAATCTATCCCTTTTTTTAAAGTTATCTCAATTCATATTTTCTCATCTTCTCATAGCCTATACATAGAGTGGCAATTGGCTTGAAACACCAATAACATTATAAAGTTGACAAACATTGCTTCCTACATATTTTAAAGAATACCATGAAATCTTTTAACTTCAAGCCATATATTCAAGCAATCCATATCCATATTCATATTATAGTTGATATAAAATGATAAACATTCTGTTACTGACCTTGATTAATTTGTTTTTTAATTCTTCTTTCCTGGTAGTAATGTTCACAGGGAAACTGTCTTCATTCCCAACATCAACACTAGAAAGCTACTAGAGAAGTACAGCAAATGTACTCCTGACCACCCGTTCTCTCCTCAAGATTTCACTCTGTTAAGAGATGGCTCAAGGGTGCATCAAGGAAGTTTTATGTCATTGCTTGACAAGCTTCTTTGAAAGGGGAGAGACAGCCACACCACCAGCCACATACAAGCATTTATTGAGGGCTCTGTCATCAGTTTCCCCTGTGTGTGGCTTTGTTCATCCTGATGCTGATATTCTCAATCTGCTCTCACGGATGGCTGGTGGATTTGAATAGGAAAGGGTGGAAAGCAATAAAAAAAAGTGTTAAAACAAACACAAAAGAGTAAATGAACAGATGGCGTACAATTTAATAAGATAATGTTGCATTTCTTTTAATTTTCTTTCATTGATTTTGCAAGTTGAAACAATAACAGTTTTAAAATACAAGAGTTACGTGCAAATAATTATTGTAAATAAATAAATGCATAGATAAATGCATGGCATGACGTTTTCATTTTTCACTTTGGAGTATATTATACAAGTGGAAATTCCAAAATGTATTAGTATGCAATTGTAATATGTTTATCTACTCCACATTTATTTGTGACTAGAAAAAAACTAACAGTAATGGTGTTGACAACCATACTCCCCAAATTAAAAAAGAAATACCACTAAAGTCACATTCTTTATCTCTTAAAGATTACAGAGAAAATAAAAGAAGAGAAATAGAAATAATACAAAATAAATTTTTAATTTGGGGTGTTTGACCACTTGATTTTGAACAAGCATAACCCATGAGTTGATACTGACATATTGCATTCACAATCAGAAAGCTTTGTTTAAGGGTTTTTAGTATAAAAAGCGTCAATTTCTTGTTCCTTTTAATTATGCGGTGTCTGATTAATGTCATGTACCGGCAAACAAATTGCTCCCTTTTCAATGGAAACATTGCCTTTTTTTCAGAGACATCTAATACAATACTAACAACATTTTTCACTCCACTTCGGTTATGAGCTAGATTTGTGTGCATAATAAACCCCCAAACATAAACATGTACATGTACATTTATTGCTGGACCAAATCCAATTGTTGATTTAATTTCCCTTGCGAAATGTCAATAATGGGCTCTGCAGGGACAACAATTGATCAGCATTGGCATGGTCCAGAGAACTTTTAGTTGATATCGTTACAAGAAAGAACAAGACAAAGAACACAGCTTTATTGCTTGATTTCAATGTTGGTGTTGAAATGTACTGTACTTTCATTTTATGGAACATGTGCTATCACTTAATTTTTAAAAGTTGTCGGTGACCTTAATAAAATGTGATTTTGTCTGTGCACAATTAAAACGTTTTTATCTGATTCCTTCTTTAGCTCCTGATTTCATTTGTTGTCGCATTACCATCTTAGTCCTACTTTGGATGTAATCAGCTTGTGCAGATTTATCAGCAAAATCGTCAAAAGGACATTACAAAAGTAAGAGACCTTTGGGAAATTTCTCAACATACTGCCATTATGATAGGATATTTCACCAGCAGGTGATTTTCGAATGACATGATTTCACCGGATGCTTTGCATAATCATTGTGATCTTTAAGATGAGTATGCCCTGAGATGAAAATAGAATGATTGCATTTCCTGTCATTACCGGTAAAATGTCAATGCCTTTACATTTAATGTATTTGTTTCGTTTATACATCCGTTTTTCATCTTTATTTTGTTAATTATCATGAAATACTCTGAGAATCAGCGCGTGAATGGCACCGTGATGCTTAAAGAAACAACAAAATAATTAATGACCATGTTGATGAGCATTGAAACATGAACTGAAGAAGCTAGCCAGAAAAACAAAGAATCATGTAAGGAGTCTCTGCCGTTATTATCCACACCCATGACCTTTCCTGGAACAGACAAATTATGTTGTTTGCCTCTGAATGAATACGGGGGCGTGGTCCCTGGTGCCGCGGTGATGCCATACGACAACGGTCAGATGCTTCGGACCGGCACACCCATCCCAAGAAAGACTATTTGGTTTATATTTGGGAAGGCCACCATCTAAGGCCTGGATAGCTCAGATGGTAAGAGTGCCAGTACATTAATCCAGAAGTCTCGGGTTCCATTTCAGGTCAAAGTTTGCCACATTGTGAAAAAAATAATATTAGTAGTCCCCAGTCATTGTTTGTTTTGTTTGCAAACATATTTAATTTATCGCTGAATATCATGTAGTACGGCTTGATGTTTTTACTTTTATCTAAGCTTGAATTTTCTATAAAGTGTAAGGTTCCTTGAGATTTGTAATCCTGCTCGGATTGAAATTGCAAAGGCACTCAAACTCTAACTACGACTACCTAAGTTATTTGCAAAGCTATTACAGTCACATTATACTTTTTGTAGTGTAATAAAAGCTACTAAAAATAAACATGTATGTTACAGCAACTTTTGTGTATGTCCGCAAAACCTGCACATTGTAGTGCCCAGTCTTTCTCCCATCTCCAAAAGCATCATAAATAGTTGAATAGGGCCCACTATCCTTGTTTTGATATTAAGTGTGGCACATCAATTATTTTTACCATACATTCGACTTGTTGGGAACTTATAGGAAGTAAACTATCCTGTATGAATACATGTACAGTGTACATGTATTTAGCAATCCCTCACTCATCGTCGCCGCTGCCCCAGCCCCTATAGCCGGAATCCATTATTCGTAAAGGTGATTTGCGCTGGCATCGTGTGAATAATAATTATTATCATTTCTGTCGCTGCGTGATTCCAAATAGCAATGGATAATGAATCCATGATTATAGGACTTTGATAGCCCTTAGAAGGAATGCCCGCGTTTTTGTTATTTTGTTTTTAAATTATTTTTTAAGCTCTTCCCATGAAGAAATTAGCATGTCCTGCAGAATTAATAATAGTTCCCGACGGGGACCGAGACAACAACCGGAGCAGGACAGATTTAACCGACATATTTATTGTATGAATATTACGCTTTATGTGGCTCCTGTCCCGTAGACTAGTTACAAGGAAGTTTAAGAATAAGACAAATTTCTTTCACACATATTGATTAATTCCAGTATTCATACCCACGCCTTTATCGGTTATTTATAACAAAATGATAACTATGTCCCAGCTCCCAGTAACAATTTTCTATTATGCTGGTTCAATAAAGTTTGTTCATGTTTCCACCCATTAACTCTCACTATAGAGGGCGCTGTTCAATGAAGATGGGCATTACATCTGTATGGCCTTACATGTAATGTACATAAAATTATACATGACATGTAAGGTCATACAGATGTAATGCCCATGTGTACATGTACATGTACCTGTACATGTGCGTATTACGTGTAATTATATAATTATTTTAAAACTAAATGTATTACTATCGTGTATTGAAATTGTATGGATGAATGTATTGAAAACAATTAATAATTAATTAAACTCAAAACTGCATGGACCTATAAACTGACTCGGGCTGAACAGGGTCAGACATAAGTCTTCGGAAGACTGATATGGAAGTACGTAGGAGGCTTTATACTTTATGCTGTGATACTCCATAGGTCTTTTTGTTTCTAATGAATTTTCTTTACACATAAGGGTAATCAAGATATTGCAACATCTCAATGTTACTGAAATTTAAATACAGCTGCTTTTGCATTTTTTTTTCAAACTGGCCCTTTTCGGCCGCCTTGAAATCAATTTCTAGATCTGTGTTTTGGGTTTTTTGGTGCAATTACCCCCATTCCTAGCTGTTGTCACCTCTAGCTGTCTGTCACCACAAAATAAGTTTAACAGAAAAAGGAGTGTGCATGTGGACCAAATATATATAATTGGCTGTTGTACGTGTCTGGGAGGAGGTAAATTTAGTCAAACAAATAACTAGAAAATTGATTCCCCTTTCAATCTTCAAGCACCTTTCCCATCATTTTAATTATCATGAGTACGGTCCACAAACAGTGCATCACAGTGTAAGTGTGTTCCAGTCTTACAACATTGGGAAACAAAATAATTGTCAAAGAAAACTTTCAGGTTTCCACTTTCAATTCAGGTAACATTTATTCCATTCATAGGTATCTTTGAGACCACCACCAGGGCGACCAGGGTGGGAGAAGGGGTTGCATATTATCAGTATGTGGTTCGTGATGAAATGTCGTACTGTACTGGTTCAAACAAACATTTAATTAAATATAAAGGTGGGTCTGGGAGAGACTGCAAAATAATAAAAGTAAATTTGGATAAGATAAGCGACTTCACAAAGGTTACATGGCCAAGAACGATTACATTTCTTCTAGACCACTGATCAATTAGACATATTATCGTCATATTATCAAAGTTGGTGAAAAAATCAATTCAAAGAGCCGTAAAGTAATCTTGTAGACCAACCCAATTCACATTAATATAGTCATTTAGACCTTTCTGTCGACCCTTACTGCCAACAATCCACACAAATGCTCAAGCATTTCTTGACTTGAAGCGAGCATGCTCGCAAAATCCCCCAAATGTTTTAAAGCTTTATCAAATAAACTGTTTAAAGTGTCCAAAGATAATACTGTATCATCAGGATAGGCCTACTGGGAAAGTCTATAATTATTCTCTGCCATCTATACCTGGATTCCCCTTAAACGTTACCAGTAAGAACCATCATGCACATAATTTTGGCGAAGAAAAATAACCAATAAGGCCTCAGACCATCACCTTGTCGACATCCACACCCTATTTTAAAGGATTCAGATAAAAATACATTTACTAACACTGAAGCTGTCTTTCCACTGTAAAAACAAATGCTTTCTCAAAGTCTCTCTGCTTTATATCCTGAAAATATGATTTGTATGAGGAATTAATAGTGAGATCGGTTTCCAGTTAAAACAATTTATCCCCTCTATGCAACAAAGTAATAATACCGTACTGCTGAGTAACAGAAAGTTGACCCATTTTATACCCACAATTGAGGGGCCATAGTAAAAAAACATGATTTTTCTATATTTTTTTTATTTTTATTTTTATAAAATTCAAAACTCAGTCCATATGAGACAGGGGACCTACCATTTGTTATACCGGTACTCTTCAAGACGTTTAGTTTTGTGAAAACAAAATGCAATTGTCCTTCAGGCACACAAGGGTCGTCAGGCACATGAGGGTCATCAGGCACACAAGGGCCATCTGGCTCCCGAGGGCTGTCTGGGCAGTTTTCAGTTGAAACTGACAAAACTATCATAGATGGCCGCCAGTTGGGGCACACTAAGTCTATGTGATGACCCTGAAAAACAATTGAATAATGAAGTTTCACAGATTTCATAGTTAAATTGTTATAAAAATTGTGCAGGATGAAAAAAAATATAACAAAACAAATTGAAATTACTTTCAGGGCTATCATTAAGACATTTGTTCGGAGCCTGGGAAATGCAAGTTATAAAAGGAAATCACTCAATGTTTTTAATAACTCATTTTATGTGTTATAGACAATGATTTTGCAACACATTAGGCACATATTTATTGAATTTCAAATTCACAGTTTCACCATGATTTATGGCAACGGAGATCTGTTTTTAAAATTGTGATCATCAGCTATTACGTCACTGTAATAGTTATGCTCTTTTTGTTCAAATACAAGAGGAAAAACCGGGACGGCCACGCACATTGCTTCTCTGGCCCAAGACCGTAGCAGTTGGAGGGAGTTTGTAGTTGCCTGCTCCGTAGCCAAATGATGATGATGAATAGTTATGCATGTTTGAATTTTGATAAATTATATCAATCTATATATCTAACTATTCTAAACAACAGCAACTGTTTATACATCTATTGAAACACACCTTCCAACATCCTGTTTGGTGACTGGAAGGGAACATGGTCTGGCCACCAGCATGGCTTGTTATTGATGTCCTGCCAAAACCCATAGACAGCTGTTTACAAAAAAAGAAATATTAACTGGTCATTTCAATTGTGATGCTGTGTCAAACCCCATTAGAAAAATAACATTTTATCTGCTTGTACAGATAAAGTGTCACCAACATTGACAAATGTGATTGATGTCAATTCTTGCATCATAGTTATCAAGCAAACTTGGAAATTAATGACTTTTTAAATATATAAATCTATAAAGTTAGAGGGTCTGACGCTTCAGTCATAGCACCTTTCTCAAAGGCAAAGGCACAGGCTTTGCCTTTGCGAAAGGTCCTGCTAAGATCGAAACGTCAGACCCTCTAACTTTTGAGATTTATGCATTGCAGGTCACTTCAGTCATTGAGCTTAGCACTTAGCAGTTTGTAACAGTTTTTTTGTATTTACTTCATACGTTTATTTAAATAATTTACAGCAATATCCACAAATAGTGGAAACTAGTGGAAACTGCTTACTGACTCAAATGACAGAAATGCAAACATCAAACATTAGGAGTGCCTGATGTTTGGATCCTAGCAGGACCTTTCCCAAAGGCAGGGTTTAAAAAGTGTAATGTATTTTGAATGTAATGCAGAGTTTAGCTGCACGCATATGTGTAAAAAGCAACACCATGATATCATCATGAAGAATACTGATAACAGGTAACTAAAATGTTGTGAAAACATACATAAAGATAAAAATACTTAAATACAGAAAAGAAATAAAAAACAAATAAAAAATCAAGAACGTTTATGTGTTGAAATTATTAAAACCTCAATCGACAATCATATTACGGTACTTTTAAAGTTTTAATTCTGATAAAGGATTGATTGAATGTATATAGCATAATTAATCTAGTTCCTGCAAAAACTAGGAGGAACATCTCTTGACAAACCTTTGCTGTTGCAGGCAGCTGTGACCAAACGTCTAAGGGTGGCCATACTCCCTCCATGACAACAGGCTGTTTCTTTTCCCTTCTGGCCCTTGATGGTAAACCTGCAAATAAAAAAAGAAGAGGAAAAACTGACTGGGAACAAATTGGCAAAGAAAATTTTGACTGGACCAAGACTTGTACAGTACAATATTGAAGTATTTGTACAGTATTGAAGTATTGGTAAAACCGATTTGTACATTTATGAACTTAGTCTGCAACAAATTTAAGTCTCACTAAAGCATTTGAAATTTAGTTGTAAAATTGTTTGTACTGAAAGGTTACACTACCTCTGATAAAACCAGATTTATGCATAGATTTATGCAACACATCATATTCAAATTTAGAGCAACAAAAAAGGATAAATACCACTTTCTGTATTTTACTCCACTTTCGTCTGTTAAACTGATGGAATGAGCGCACATGCTATGGAGAACAAAACAATAAAAGACAAAATTTCAACACTGCGAACATAAAAAAACCCAAATTAACCATCCAACAAAAACACAATCAACAAACAAGCGAGAAATCAAACAAAAGAGGAAGCAAGCAAACCAGAAAAAACAATTAAGTTGGACGTCTTAACTTAAGTCAGAGAGTTTTTTCAATTTTCTAAAATAAATTGGACATTTTAAAAGTAATATGCAAAGACTAGAATGACTAAAATGACTAAACGGCAAATATCCAAACTTGGAGGGCCTGATGATGCTCCTAGCAGGACCTTTCTCTGTCTGCCTTTGAGAAAGGTATGTTCTGCTACTGCTAAGTTTGAAACATCAGGCCTTCCAATTTTTTATATTGGACATTCTATGTTTAATAATTAATTTTGAAATGGAGTGCAAAGAAAAAGATTAACAATTCATTAGAATACATCTTATATCTGTAGACCCCCAAGATATTTTGGGACAATGCACAAAGGTATAATTTCAATCAACAACTAAGTACTACTAGTACTAGTACTAGTACTAGTCCTATAGTACTAGTACTAGTAGTACTAGTAGTAGTAGTACTAGTAGTAGTAGTAGTGGTAGCAACTGTAGCACTAGCACTAGCGCAGAGAGAAAAGTCCTGCTAGGATCGAAATGTCAGGCCCACTAGTTTAAAATTTGCCAAATTAATGATAAAATAACTCTGTATGAACACCTCCATGGAAAGACCAACCAGCCACAGGCTTCATACGTATGAAACACCGACCAGCCACACAATCCAATGGGAAAGACCAACCAGCCACAGGCTTCATACGTATGAAACACCGACCAGCCACACAATCCAATGGGAAAGACCAACCAGCCACAGGCTTCATACGTATGAAACACCGACCAGCCACACAATCCAATGGGAAAGACCAACCAGCCACAGGCTTCATACGTATGAAACACCGACCAGCCACACAATCCAATGGGAAAGACCAACCAGCCACAGGCTTCATACGTATGAAACACCGACCAGCCACACAATCCAATGGGAAAGACCAACCAGCCACAGGCTTCATACGTATGAAACACCGACCACGCACACAATCTAATGGGAAAGACCAACCAGCCACAGGCTTCATACGTATGAAACACCGACCAGCCACACAATCCAATGGGAAAGACCAACCAGCCATAGGCTTCATACGTATGAAACATCGACCAGCCACACAATCCAATGGGAAAGACCAACCAGCTACAGGCTTCATACGTATGAAACACCGACCAGGCACACAATCTAATGGGAAAGACCAACCAGCCACAGGCTTCATATACATGTATGAAACACCGACCAGCCACAAAATCCAATGGGAAAGACCAACCAGCCACAGGCTTCATACGTATGAAACACCGACCAGCCACACAATCCAATGGGAAAGACCAACCAGCCACAGGCTTCATACGTATGAAACACCGACCAGGCACACAATCTAATGGGAAAGACCAACCAGCCACAGGCTTCATACGTATGAAACACCGACCAGCCACACAATCCAATGGGAAAGACCAACCAGCCACAGGCTTCATACGTATGAAACACCGACCAGGCACACAATCTAATGGGAAAGACCAACCAGCCACAGGCTTCATACGTATGAAACACCGACCAGCCACACAATCCAATGGGAAAGACCAACCAGCCACAGGCTTCATACGTATGAAACACCGACCAGCCACACAATCCAATGGGAAAGACCAACCAGCCACAGGCTTCATACGTATGAAACACCGACCAGCCACACAATCCAATGGGAAAGACCAACCAGCCACAGGCTTCATACGTATGAAACACCGACCAGGCACACAATCTAATGGGAAAGACCAACCAGCCACAGGCTTCATACGTATGAAACACCGACCAGCCACACAATCCAATGGGAAAGACCAACCAGCCACAGGCTTCATACGTATGAAACACCGACCAGGCACACAATCTAATGGGAAACACCAACCAGCCACAGGCTTCATACGTATGAAACACCGACCAGCCACACAATCCAATGGGAAAGACCAACCAGCCACAGGCTTCATACGTATGAAACACCGACCAGCCACACAATCCAATGGGAAAGACCAACCAGCCATAGGCTTCATACGTATGAAACATCGACCAGCCACACAATCCAATGGGAAAGACCAACCAGCTACAGGCTTCATACGTATGAAACACCGATCAGGCACACAATCTAATGGGAAAGACCAACCAGCCACAGGCTTCACACGTATGAAACAACACCGACCAGGCACACAATCCAATGGGAAAGACCAACCAGCCACAGGCTTCATATACATGTATGAAACACCGACCAGCCACACAATCCAATGGGAAAGACCAACCAGCCACAGGCTTCATACGTATGAAACACCGACCAGCCACACAATCCAATGGGAAAGACCAACCAGCCACAGGCTTCATACGTATGAAACACCGACCAGCCACACAATCTAATGGGAAAGACCAACCAGCCACAGGCTTCATACGTATGAAACACCGACCAGCCACACAATCCAATGGGAAAGACCAACCAGCCACAGGCTTCATATGTATGAAACACCGACCAGCCACAATCCAACGGGAAAGGTCTTTGAGAAGGTCCTGCTTGGATCGAAACATTAGGCCCACTAAATTTTTGAGATTTGCATTCTGGTAATTTTAGTCAGTAAGCAGTTTGCAACCTTTTTGTATACCACTTTAGTTTCAGTCTCTTGGTAGGTGAAATCATGGTGAAATCGATGCTAGGAGTAGGAAGCAGATTGACATGGGACGAGTAAGTTACCCATTATAAATATAACTATAGTATAAGACTAAGAGAACTAAGATGGGTATCATGGAAAGAGTGACTGTCTCATGTCGAGAACTTGAGATGCGTCATAATCTTCGGATCAATTTGATCAAGAGGCACATTCAACTTGTCTTAATTAATCAAACACATCTCAGCTAGTTTTTTTAATCAGCCACAGAGCCAGATACACGTACATATTTTACCTGTTCCAAGATCGGCAGCAGGATAGTCCGAGTAAGTTGGACCCAACAAGTCACTTTTTATCGAATTTTGAAGTTTTAAGGGACGGTGACTGTAGGGCCCAAGGATCGTGGCTATGCATTGTGGAAATGTCATCTTTGAAAAATACCCCCAACCGAAATCCCCAGATTTACCCCCCAAAACACCCGTGAAACAGTCCTACGCGCCCATTGAGGATTTAGTGAGAATTACAGATTCCAATACTGGTCATATTGTTTTACTCACGTTTGGGAAAAAGGAGAAATTTCCCCTCAGTTGACTGAGAACGGGTAGACGAGCCGAGTTGGGGTGGCCATCTTGGATTCTTAGGGCTCAACGCGTGCAAGCGTGCGCACACACTTCCGCAGACCACTCCCCATCCGGACCTGCCTGCACATCGTGATGTCATGCAGTTTTCAAATCCAAGATGGCCACCCCAACTCGGCTCGTCTACCCGTTCTTAGTCAACTGAGGGGAAAGTTCTCCCTTTTCCCAAACGTGAGTAAAACAAAATGAGCAGTATTGGAATCTGTAAATCTCACTGAATCCTCAATGGGCACGTGGGACGGTTTCACAGGTGTTTTGGGGGGTAAATCTGGGGATTTCGGTTGGGGGTATTTTTCAAAGATGACATTTCCACAATGCATAGCCACGATCCTTGGACCCTACAGTCACCCGTCTCTCAAAATTTCAAAATTTGATAAAAAAAAGGGTGACTTGTTGGGTCCAAGTTACTCAAACTAGCAGCAGGAGCATCATCAGTGATGTGATCCGGGCAATCGGTGAAGTAGGTGGACAATGTAGTGCTTGTAGCAGTACCAGCAGTAGTATCTGCTGAAGGTGAAGCTGTAATATAACAGGGAAATTCATAGGCATACTGTTAATTTTATATTTAGCTTAGGTAAATTTGTAGCTCTTTAAAGTTAACGACAATCAAAATATAAGACTTAAGATAATTAAAGACAATGTAAAATAACTAAAATGCTTTCAGTTACCATGGCATAGGTATAGAACTGCTTGGTCAGCTAGTATTACTACTACTACTAGCACTTGTAGTTGTACTGTATTACTACTACTAGTAGTAGACTTGTAGTACTAGTAGTAGTAGTACTAGCACTTGTACTTGTAGTTGTATTACTACTACTACTAGTTCTACTACTACTACTAGTAGTACTAGTAGTACTAGTACCAGTAGTACTACTACTAGTAAAGTAGTACTAGTAGTACTACTTCTACTACTTAAACTTAAAGTTGTACTTGTACTTGTAGTTGTAGCAGTGTCGGTACAGTAGTAGCACTGGTAGTGGTAGCAGTTATATGGAGTGGAAGGGGTGGAAGTAGTGCCTAGTGGATCGGCGCTTCCTTCGCATTTGTGGCACCTTAAAAAAGTCACATTGAATTTCTTCATTAAATCTACAGGTCCGTATAGGTTGAACTGATACCAATCCTGTGCATACTTTGCCCTCTTTTTTCGATTCTTTTCTTCTTTATCACCAATGACCAAACGGCCCTGGTACGTAGTACTAGTAATAGTAAAGAAGTACTGTTGTAGTAATACTGGTACTGTGGTAGGGCCTAGCAGGCTAGTGCCTAGTCAGTACAGTAGTGCCTAGTGCAGTAGTGGGAGTACCCGAGTAGTGCCTAGTGCCAGTGCCAGGGCAGTGGTACACAAAAGCAAAGTTTAGTTTAAATCAATTGCAACGTACATGTAGTTGTACGCAAAGTCATGTACATGTACAATGTACATGTACATGTGCACTGCCGTGCAAAAGTCTGATCGCACTCACATTGACGCTGGCGGTGCCTTTACACGTTGCTGAAACATGGCTCACTTTCGTGTTTTTATCGTACCATGGGCGCCGCCATCTTGGATTTCGCCGACTCTCCGTTAACTTTGTGCACACCGAACACGAACACATTCATATTTGGATACTTTTATCACTTTCACTTTCAGGGAATGATTCATAGAATATAACGTGAATTTAACAGAATGTGGATATTCACAAAGACACTACATGTACATCACTACATGTACATGTACATGTGCACTGTACATGTATATTACAAGCAACATTTCATCAGGGAATAGAAAATTCCTCCGACATCAAGCCGGGTTTTAATGTTTATTCATTAGGGCCATTACGGCCTAATCTCCGCCCATTTTCTATGAGCGTAAAAAACCCTTTGCAGAGACTTGTGAAGAAGACTAGCAAGTCAGAGCTGTGATTGGCTGTCAACCAAGTAAGCTGGTTCCCAACCAACGGGACCTTAGTTTTTACCGCGCCAAGGGCGGGAACCAGCGACCGGTAAGGAAAAACATGCGGCTGGTCGGTGTTCTGGTCAGTCTTCATATGTTGGTTTGGTTTTATATCTCCTCGGTTCGGTTCGTGCCATAGAGTTCTATTTATAGAGCTCTATGGTTCGTGCACATCCGGTGGTTCAGGTTTTTTTATAGAGCTCTATGGGTTCGTGTTATAGCGCCCTCTTGTGACCACTAGCAATTATAACAGGGAAATGAATGAATCATAAATCATTTAAATGAATGAAGTTTATCACCGATCACCTAAAACAAAATTGCGTCCAAAGGTTTATGAATTAGCATAATCGCTGAATCATGTAAATTGACACATAATCATTGCAAAATAATAATATAATAAATTTCCTCACTGTCATAATTGTTTCCGACAAAAAATCCTGAAAATGTTCACACTATCATAAGATAATGGTTCTTTCTGTCAGATTGTTTTATTTTTTAAAATAATTAATATTACTGAAACACGTTGCTGCATCATTCATATTTCTGGAGTGACGTATCATGACGTGATCATAAATTATGAAAATAAGTGAGCGATCGTTTGTGATACGGGGGCTTGTGAAGTTTTAGTCTGGTGGTACATGTACTGTACACGATCTAACGATCGATACGACAATACGGAAGCGATGCGGCAGTCTCTTCGCAGTACAGCATACATGTTCTAAAAACAAGGGGCAGAATTATCGGCATTTCAGCGCTCAATTGTCTTCAGCAGGGACCGTCGTTCATCATGGCAAAGGCTCACCAGGAGGAGAGCGACGGGGTGTTTCTCGAAAACTCTCTGCCGGCCTCGAGCGATGAAGCCGATTACTCCCTGTCGGTGGTGAATCTGACCATCGCCACTGACATTCCGCTGAGGTATTTTCTGCCCAAAATCTTCTCGCCCATGGAGGCCAGTATGACGCGCAGTTGCCAGCGAGTCTCGGAAAAGTCGCCCAAATATCGACTGGTAAGTCCCCGGTCTCGCTGCCCACCCCTCAGATGAGCTCGTGTCCGTGTGCGATCCATGCAACGATATCTTGAAATTGTGATCTTGATGTAGTCCGAGTAACTTGGACCTCTCCCAATTTTAAAAAGGGCGATTGTAGGGTCCAAGTTACTCTGACCTGGGACTAATCTTGATCAGTTAATGTAGGATCAGTGGTCTGGACGTGTTCGGAACTTAGGCGCAGGCTACTGCACAATCTGTATAGCCCTAGGTACTGCAGTATTAGTAAAGTAAATTTAGTTTTAAGTTTTCTTTAGAAATTATAATTAATTATGGTGATGTACAAAAATGTTGCAAACTGCTTACTGACTAAAATTACCAAAATGTAAATCTAAAATTTAGTGGGCCTGATGTTTCGATCCTAGCAGGACCTTTCTCAAAGGCACTCTGCCTTTGAGAAGGGTGCTGCTAGGATCGAAACGTCAGGCCCACTAAATTTTAGATTATAATTAATTATATTATATTTATAGACCAAATCTCAGGGGTGAAAATAAGCCCGTTTCTCACTAGAACTTTTCGCTCTTTCCCCGAGACGAGTTCAACCCCTTGCTCGGGACCAGGGTTGAACATTTTGACCCCGGGGTGAGACACTTTCCTCAGGGCGAAGCCTGTACAGCTGTAGTATGAAACGGGGCAGGGGTGAACGAGTTCGCCCTGGGGTGAATAACCTACATCTGTAGTACATGCACACCCATTTCCTCACTTCAAGAAAAGTAATTCCCCTGGTATTTACTCTCGCCATTCAGGCATTCACACAGTAAAACTTAAACTAAAAGCCAATCCCTGCATGTACTGCAAGATAAGGAATAGGCAACCTGCGAGAAGTTTTACACTTAGTTTTACAGAAGGTGATACAAAAATGTTGCAAACTGCTTACTGACTAAATTTACCAAAATGTAAATCTAAAATTTAGTGGGCCTGGCGTTTCGATCCTAGCAGGACCTTTCTCAAAGGCCTTTGAGAAAGGTCCTGCTAGGATCGAAACGTCAGGCCCACTAAATTTTAGATTTAGTTTGACAGAACTAACTTGTTTTGGCACACCCTTCTGAAGGGTAGACACTAAAGCCGGTGGCCAAGTAAAATCCCGAACGTCATAACTGAATATTCTTGAGTTAATCTCTCGACAGCGGAAGGTCAATGGGTCCCGAAGTTATTTTATGCTAAGCAGCCATGAATACATTTGATGTACGGCATTCTACTTGGCTGCCTTTAGGGTCCACCCTTCTGAAGTTATGTTTAATGTCTTGCTGCTGTTCGTACTTGGAAATGTAACCATGGAGCTATAGCTTCATGATGTGACCAACCCTCCTCTACCTCTATGATGTCACCAATCATGGAGAAATAAGCAATCGGCGACCCTGGCTGATTTCACAAAGCCTTACGATGCATCGTAAGTTCATAACTCAACTCACGATGGATAGGCCTAACCGTAACCCACAAGTTGGTTTCTGTCATTGTCAAATTCTGTACATTGCTCATCATCTTGCACTTGGTCATAACTCCTAAGTAACAATGAGCTTGATGAAACTAACCATAGAATCTCTTAATAGAACTTTACATACATGTACTGCCATAAATGGCCAAATGTACAATACACAAATCTAAAAAAATTCAAATTGCCAATTGCTATTTTGATCCTTTTTGGACCTTTCTCAAAGTGCTTCAGAGAGAAATTTGTGTGTGATTCACATACAGTACTATACTTACCTACACATTTAGCTACCGGTATTTAAAATATTTTTTCATGTACACGTACTGTACATATTACTACTGCATTGTATATTATTAGGCCTACACTGTATCAGGTACATTGACATTAAGAATTAAATGAACATGTAGAATTGAATCAAAAATAAGTTAATTATACTTACATGATGCTTACATGTACATTAGGGTGCACCTCTCTTGAACTTGAAGCATATTCTTGTCGCAAAATTGTGTGTTATAAAGTGTACCATGGATCCATGGTTATACCGGTACATTGTACTTACATGTACACCTGTACATGTGTAGTGTACTGTACCTGTTGGTGAGGAGAGGAAATTGAACTCTCATAAAAACGAACCAGTTTTCAAGAAACAATTACAACTTACAAGTTGCTTTTAGTTTTAAGTGGTCCTCTTTTAGAATGACCATGTTGCTGTGATGACATGATCTTACTATTGTATTAGTATTACTAGTACAGTACATGATGTGTGTATTTTACATGTACATGTACATTGTTACGTACATGTGTACAGTGTACATGTACATGTTGTTGGGTTTGGGCCAGTCCAATGAAAAATAGGGGTGCCCAAAAATACAGTTGGTCATGTTGGAGGGAGGGACATGTTACAGGTACAGGTACACGTAGGCCTACATACACATGTACTGTACATGTACATGTACATGTACATATACAGTATACAGACCTGTACATCATTATGTACAGGACATGTACACAATGTACGTAAAATACATGTAATATTATATCTCAATTTGTACAAGTTGTACTGATACATCTAAATTGTACATTGTACATTGAACATACATGTACATGTACAGATATACATTTTCAGTACAGTAGGGGCCTACCTGTACATGTATGTAGATAAAATACATTTAATACAAATAAATTGATTTGTACATGTACATGTACATGTACATGTAGTAGATGCATAATGCATTGTACGGTATGCAGCTTTCTATCATACTGTACATGTATTTAAATGTATTTAACAGTATCTATTATATTATCATATAAAGTTGAATTTTGAGTACTTATCATTCTAACCATTTGAATCAAATAGCAGTCAGACTCAGAGGTACATACATGTGTACATGTACATGTTCACTGCACACATGTACACGTGCACATGAAGCCATATACACTCTCAATCAGTCAATATTAATTCAAGTACATGTACATGCACTGAACATATGTACTTGTACCATCCATGTTACACTTACAACCACGTGTACATGTTTATAGTGTACATGTCCATACGCACACTGTAAACTTGCACAATGTATGTTCATTTGCTAATGACAGCAGGCTACAATTCGCGATACATGTACATGTACCTACATTGTACACAGCAATCACACAAATGTTCCACTTGTACACATGTAGTTCCGTCACAAAGGGAGATGGCATTTACATGTACATTGCTAAAAGCAATTTCATTCAAAGTTCAAATGCATGTTTCAGAGCTCCATTTGACCATCTCTCTTTCTGTGGTACATGTACATGTATAATGAACATTTTAAAAAGAAAAAAAATCCAGATTAGAAATTGAATGGCATGGCACTGGTATGAAAATGGCATTGGGGTCTAGTCCCCTGTGGCCCAACAATGTGATTTATGTGCTCCAGGAGTCGCCAGTCTGCATTTTTTTGCATAAGTTGAAGATGGCTTACTGCGCATACAGTAGCTCCATTTAGTGTACTGACCTCAGATCCACCCCCTCCTCCCTCCTTCCCCCCCCCCCCCCCCCGAATTTTGAAAGATGGAGGTGGCAGACTGGCTGCCGGTATAAAGTTGATAAATGAGTGAGCCTGGATGTGGCTTATAAAGAACAAGTTAACTTGGTGTTCCACGGATCACAAATCAGATGTGGAATTCTTTCTGAGTGACTGTGTCTTTTTTCTTGGAAACAGGAAAATATCCTCAGCACATTGCTTTAATACATGCACTCAAAACTGTGCTGCTGTTCCCATTGAGTTTATGATCATTTCTAGCATGATTTGGCCCCCCGTGAGGTGGCAAGTGCAGAAGACAAAGAACATTGTACATGAACATGCACCTGAGGTGGCCCAAGAAAGTTGTGAGGGGGGGCTGCCTCACCGTTTAACATACAGGGAATACCTGTGGCTCAAGGTTTTAGGAGTCCAAGGTGGCAACCGATAATTTGTTCAAAAACTGAATTTGTAACACATGTTTATTATGGGTTGAAGTTCATTATGGGTTGATGTTCTATGAGACAGGTAAAGCATCTAAAGCACTGCACTTCAGTAGTACTTACAGTACATGCAACTGCAGCCTGGTTTGACCCCTGAGTGGCAAGTGGCAAGTTTAGAAGACCAAAACCTGAGGTGGCCCAAGAATGTTCTTAGGGGAGCCACCTAAGGGATTAACATACCGGTACAGCCCTTGCTTTCAAATAAGAAGTACATGTACAGGTACACAATTGTCTGTAGTGCACATTGTGTAGAGCAATGGAACCAGTCTTCTGGTCTTATCACACCAATAGACCAAATCACCAGCATGAACATACATGTACAGTATTGTACATGTACATGTATATGTAGATTTTCCACATACAGTAGGCCTACTGTACATTTTAAATTGTGTACACATGTGTACATGTACATGTACATGTACATGTACATGCAGTCGTACACAATACTGTATTACATACATGTACAGCACTGTACAGTACATGTACATGTATATGTACAAGTACAAGTGAAGTATTGTGTTTGTTGCACAGACAGTACAATGTACATGTACACGTATACTGTACATGTGACATACATGTAGGCCTTATCACATGTACATGTACAGTACTTCCTGTAAGTGTAAAGTGTAAATTAACACAAGGACGCTGTCTGCAGTAACAGCAATCACAGATGTTTGACATTCTCAGAAGACTACTGGTACATGTACATGTACATTGTACATTGTACAGTACATTGTGTGCACACATGATCATGTACATTGTGCAATGCATTGCATTGCAATGTGAATATTTGAAATTTTGAATTTTTTTCCCCCAAAATGCACAAAAGCTTCCCCAGAGAAATTTTTGAAGCAGATCTGAGGGATGTACTGTACATGTACAATGTAACTGTGGTCAAAAAAATGATGAAAATTAGGTATGTATTCATTAATTTGCAGTGTAGACATTTGTTGGTTCAAATCCCACTCAGACCATAGGCTAGAAAACACTCTGTCCAGCAGTGAATAGGTAGTGACTAGTGGTAGTGGTACCCGGTTCTATAATTATTACAGTTTACACAGGGTATACAGTACGTACATGTACCTGTGTAAGTTTCTTCTCCCTTTGATCTGTCCCCCTCTGTTACCTACATGTACATGTAATCCCTACCTTACATGTACATGTACCCCATGCCCTTCCATTTGATCCCACCCTACCAGCTACATGTACATGTACAGTATGTCCTCTTTGTCCTTTGTCATACACGTCCCTATTCCTCTCCCCTTCCTATTTATGTTTGTCCTTTTTGTCATTCTCCTAAGCAGAGAGGCCCTGCTTGGTTCAAAGTGGCCTGCTAAGATCGAAACGTCAGGTCCTCCTATTTTCACATACACTATGTATTTTGACCTGTGTAAAAGGTACGGTACTTTACTGTGAAAAAGACCTCTGTCCTTTTCATTTGACAGCTGAACACAGACTGGGGCAATAGGTTGTCGCCTCTGAAGGAAGGGCCCGGTATCCTTGCGCTGGTTACCGTGGAAAGCAAGGCTCTGGACCAGCAGAGTGTGGCCAAAGTTGAAGGCCACATTACCAAGCTGATGAAAGGAACATCCTGCCAGCTGCTCAGGTGAGACACTTGGATCATTTCTTCACTTCCATGACACTGTGTACAGTGTATTTCAAGTGATGTACTGGTACCTGTTGTAATATACTGTACTCTTCATTCAAGGACAAATCCTTGGTGTTTTTTCGCATGCAAACAAATCCTTGTTCTTGCCATTTCTGGCTGTTTTTCTTTCTAATTTCTTAACATAATTATGACATCCTTAACTTTCCCAAAATGTAAATCTGAAAAGTGGGTTATTTATTTCAACAAACAAAAAAAGATACTTGACTGTTTGGGAAGGCCGCCATCTAAGGGCTGGATACAGGTCTTACAGGATAAGCCAGAGGTTTGGGGTTCAAGTCCCAGTCCACTAACATTTTTTCAGCCATTTTTCAAAATTCTGCTTTTCAAGCCAAAAATGAGTAGTAGATCGTTCATTCCTTGAAAGGAAAATGTAAAATGTTTGATTTTTGAAATCTGAGCCAACCCAGTGTTCAGCAGTCTGTATAAATGCATTGATACATGAGAGTAGATTAAATTTCACGTGAACAAAGTGAACACAAAAAAAATAGACATTCAAAGGTGGACGCTGGGTCTCTTCAAAATGTCTTTCTTGGGATGGGAGTAATTTTGGCTTGAAAAGCAGAGACCAAACTGCTGTCCTAAATATATTTGACCCTCCATGTATTGTGCCTTACAGTTAACTTAGCTTACTCTGCTCTCCCCAAAATAAATCCCCATAGTGATGCAGCAAATGTGTTCTCCACATGCTACTTTATGGAAGAGGAGGGCTGGAAAAAAAAAACTCATCAGAACTTCTGATTTAATAAAAGATAAAAGGGCCAAAAAATCAAGCAGGACTGGATGCAGTTGTAGTCATCTGTAAACCTAATTGCATTTGCATGTAGCAGCAGGAGATATGGTTATTTCTATGGGTAGCCTACTGTGCATGTACAGTACGTAATAAAACATTTACCTCCATGTACAGTACAGTACTCAGTAGATACTGTACATGCCTTACCATCCTTCTTACATGTAAGATCCGCTGCATAGCTCAGGTGACAAGAACGCGCAGATGTACATGTACATGTACATGTATGTAAAAACAGAGGTCTTGAATTCTAGTCCGGGTCCAGTCACATTTTCACACATTGTACAACTGAAAGTTCCCAGTCAGCGGCTGTGAGGCTCCAGGCTCCAGTCCATTTCCTTTTTTGTGTGTGAAAATGAATGGATCCACTTTTTGCGATCCCTTATTCTGCTGACATTGCCAGGCTTATTGTGTTGCATCTTTATGACAGCAGGGGTTTGAGCCCTGGAGATATACGGCAGTCCATGGTTAAATGCTTCAGACTGGTGGCCCCACCCCGGCAAAGACACATTAGTTGTTTTAAGCCCAGTTCACTCCCGAGTCCTGAGCTGAGCTCGAACTTGGCCTCGTTAAACGCCACGGCACGCGCCCCTCCTCCAGACCACCCACAGCTGGCCTTTCGGGAGTCGCTATCGCCTGTCAGTCAAGAGTGGCGCCAAATTCCACGCAGACAAACAGCACACAATCCAGACTGGCGTTGACTCGTAAATACACTCAAGCTCTTCATATAGTCAACAGGCTGGTGGAATGCAAAACCAGAGGTCTCGGTTCGGAGCACCTTGCTGGTCACATTATCTTTCATGTACTGTAGCTATTTTTGCAAACTGACCAGCCAGACCTCGTCCCTTCTGCACCAGGTGGGACCAGCAGCACATCCTGCTCTACTTTGAGACGCCGAACGACTACGACACGTTTGGAAGGCTGTTTCTCGAGGAGAAGCTGGATAACTGCGAAGGGTTCCGCGTGAATGCTATTGAACGTGAGTCTCTTTTGCCCTCAGTACTGAAACAGTACCAGAAAGTCGAGAAATGTACACGTAGAAGTACATGTATGTTTCAAGTGGGGTCCAGGGATCTAGCAGGTAATGCTTAAATCGGGTCTGCTCAGCGTAGTCCTGAGATTGGCGGTTCCAGCTCTATTGAAGTTCCATTCCAGGCATTAAACTATAGTAAGGTGTGAAATGCCAGGTATGCCACACAGGATGAAGCACAACACTGTCTGTCCTGAATCCTTTGAGTTAACTGGCTTTTCTCATAGGCGTCATAGCCATACTCCTTCTTAAAAGAGATGCATTATTGCACAGTGTCTCTGCAGGCTACCATATCTGTATCGTGCATAATCAGTAGAGTACATGTATGTGTGTACTGTCCGAGATGAACTCTAACATTTTGGACTGAATGCACTGTCCATCATCATCGAGAGTGTAGACATGTAAGTTGGTCTTATAATGGATTGTGGATGCGGGAAGTCTATTGGTTCTCTACAGAACAACACATACTCATTTATAAGAGAGATATTCACACATGGTGTCACCACATGCTGGTCGGTTTCTCTTCAGAAGCACACATACATGTACTTATATGAGAGAAATACTGATGTACTGGTGTCATTGCAAGCCAACCTTGACCCTACATGTATATCTGTGCTCTGTTATGCTTGCAGCATCCGTACTGACCAACCCGCCAAGGTGCTTTGTGGAGATAGAGACGCTGCAAGGAGCGGCCACCCGTGACGCCCTGCGGTCCTTCATCTCGTTCTTCTCCGGCGCCTTCAAGCACATCAACCTCCTGGAGATCCAGCGGCTCTTCCCGCCCAGCCCCGCCCAGCTGGGCGAGGGCGACATCCCCCGGCTGGCCGTCACGCTGATGTTCAGCGGCCGGGCCCAGTCGCGGGCCGCCGAGTGCATCAAGGTCCTGTCGGCCGGGCCGGAGCAGTGGCGGCCCTACCTCCTCCCCGAGGCCGTGGCCAGCGAACTGAGTGAGGACACGGCCTACTTCGCCCACCCGAGCCTGAGCCTGCCCCTCTGGGGAGTCAAGACGGGCGCCAGCGCCTCGGGCGTCCGGGTCACCCTCTTCGTCCGGGACGGCCGGCTCTTCCAGCCCATGGACGCCTTCTACGGCAAGGTCACAGGCGTCTCCCCGCTGCGGCAGGGCGCCGAGAGCGACCTGGTCAAGACCAGCACCTACCCGCTCTCCTCGCGGCTGGAGTTCACCCTCGCCTTCCTCCAGGGACTGACGCCGTGCTCCAGCGACAACCAGCTCTTGTACTTTCAGACCAACGAGCAGGCCATCGGTGCGGAGAAGCTCTCTGAAGACCACTGGCAGCTGAAGGATCCAGAAAACAACACAGTGCTCCTTTTCACCACAATGAAATGAGGGCAGCTCAATCCATGCCTGTCCAATTTCTTTTGTAGCTGTACTATTATATAGTCTGTTCAAATTATCACACAAATGAAGGGGAAAAAACTTTTTAACAAATTTAAAAAAATGGCAAAGAAAATTTTGATTGGATTGGGAACATGAACCCGAGATTTCTGGTTTTGTGTACCTGTGCTCTTACCATTTGATGGTGGCCTTCTCAAATAGTCGACTAATCTTTGCCAGGGTGTGGGCGCCAGTCAGAAGAAGTTTTTGCTGACTCTATTGTGATGCCACAAGGCCTTCTGTGTTGATTCAATGACGAGAACCAGGGATTGAGCCCGTATAAAAGAATTCCTGGAATTTCGGATCAAGATGGCAAGAATGAAAATGTGAACCCTGACAAAGTAATGCAAATCAAAATTCAGAAAATTTGACTCATTTTTTTTCCAGAATGCCACACTCGCACCTTAGGCCTTTAACCGTGTTAACCGAGTCCCGGTGCTTACTTTAATTGACTCCTGGTGGTTACTTTAACCAAGTTCTGGTGGTTGGTTCAATCAAGTCAAGGTGGTAACCTTAACGAATACCAGTGGTTACTTTAACCAAGTCCCGGTGCTTACTTTTACCGGCCGGCCTTTGCCCCGGCAAAGTGACCACTCAGTTAGTGCAGTGGAAACGAGCGACTTGGTAAAAATGCCGCTCGGTATTGAAAAAGACCACGACAACACACATGCGCTGTGCAACTCTTTCCTGACGGCTGCCGGAAGTGGTATTCCTTTGGCGGGCCACTGAGGTCTTTGATTGACCTTGAAGGTCATGCACAGCTCCCTCATGAGTCGTAAAAGTGCTAGGCACTGCAGCTGTACTTCTACATGCAAGAACCTAGAGTACGATACATTGTACGAACCGGCCTATGAGGCTCATGATTTGTGAACACCTTGATCATTGTGAAGTTGTTCAATTTGACTCATGGTTTTTCTTCTATTTTTTTTTCCCTCGAGCTGATCATGAACAAATGATTCTGAAGGTGTGGAAGTGTTACGGTAATTAGATGCCGAGAACGTATGTGTATGTAACCACTGGGGTCATTTCTGGAGAGGAATGCAAATAGGATACTACACACATACATGTAATTAAGATGGCATTTATATAAAATGTAGACATGTTTATTGTGTAATGACACTTTAGCATTGGTACATGTAGATTTGTGTAGGGTGTACTTTGTACATTATTGATAGCATAACGTAGGTTGAATTCAAATCTATTTAATTTATTTCTTAGAAAACAAATGTAGAGGGCCTGATATTTCGATCCTGGCAGGAGCTTCACGTCAAGGCAGAATTAAACTTATTTCTTCCTATTTTGATCCCCCCACCCCCGAAGAAGTCCAGAGTTATATGCACTTCTAAGATTTTTAACCTCCATATTGAAATACTGTAGGCTGTGTTTAATACTTGTGCATGCGCTAAAGATGCACAGATACATACACAAACTTGATTTTCTTTTAGTCTTTCGTATCTGATACCACCTCACGGTGATCTGTTTCACTTAGTGTTCTGTCGGAAAAGATTTGGTTTTTATTCTTTATAGTCTTATCTGAAATTCAGCAGGTATGTTATAGGCCTCGCCCAAGTATATTTGCTTTTTAAGTTAGAAATATTAGCTTTGGCTGAAATGACTTCACACTTCTATGGGTTTTGGCAGCAGTGGCTAGCTAGTAGCTAGCTACATATAGAAGCTACCAAATACTCAATCAAATCTGTAGCCAATAGATTCATAAATGTTTCCTTATTTTTTTTTTACAGCTTTGCAATGTCACTTCTGGATATATCATTAAAATCAATCCATGGGAAAAAAAATCACATTGGGTGAGACTTATAGACCTTTGATTTTGTCTTAGATATTTTCCTTTGAAGAACAGTACTACATGTAGATTTATATACTTCATGTGTAGCTATTTAATCGTGTAAATGTTACAAGTAGTGGCAGGAACTATCATCAGTAACACACAAATTGAGAATTTCAGGTTTTCTATGCATTTGGAAATAACAAGTCTGTGTTGAACAGCTTCAGTTCATGCTCCTCTTTGTCCTCAATTTGTATTTGCCTTAAAAAAAAATCAGCCAAAAAAATTGTCACAAGTATGCAATTCAGTAATGCAGTACACTTGGTGTGGGTGGATTTCCTAAGATTTCAATGCAACATGTGCCCGATTTATTTCTAAGCTGGGTCACTGTTTGCAGTAAGTTGTACTCGTACAAACAAATCACTCATCCTGTCCATATCTTTTGCCCCCATTATCACAAACCAAAAACACCTGAAATGAATGCTTAAGTATAATGTATTTACCGGTACCGTGTTCTGTGCTGAAGCAAAATGGTTGAGCGATCCTGCTTCTAAAAATGATGTGAAATGGTAATTTGTCGCGAATGCAGGTGTGGAGCTGCTAAGCATGAAAAAAGAAAACTGGCTGAGCTATGAGATAACACCCACAGGAATAAAAAGGATATTATCATGCACTGTACATGCTTGCTATCTTAGATAGTATATGAAATAAGGAAACTGAAGAAAGCATCCTGAAATGATACCACCCTTACCATGGTTTGTACATGTACGATATGGTCAAATAAAGTTTTGTATTAAGTCTCTTTCAAAAGCTGGGTTTTATCTCATATGACGTATTATCTCATACATATAACTCATTACCTTGTTGGTACAACTTATTATCTTGTAAGGACAACCTATTATCTTGTAAGGACGACCTATTATCTCGTATGTACGACTGATTATGTCGTTTGCGAGATTTATTTTCTCGTATGTACGACCTGCATATGACTTATTATCTCGTATGTAAGACTTATTTCAAAAGCATCCCAAACTTACTACTTATTATCTCACACATACGTATGACGTATTATCTGGCATACCATACTACTTTTTATCAAATTATTATTCAACTTTTTATCACTTTTACGTTAACGCAAGATAGCTCAGCCAAATTTCTATTGTCATGCCTGGCAGGTCTACGCTTTCGCGGCCAAGCCACAACAGACCAGAAGTGGTTGAAAAAATTCCCGTCCTCACCAAAATGAGATACTCCAGCCCCAATGTGTGCCTCCTGAGTGAAGCGCAACCTTGGATGAATTTGCCTGAATATAAGTGCCTACATTTTCACAACACATCCCATTCCTTCTCGATACTCTTGCACGTATTGTTGATAAATCAGATCTGCCTTGTACATCGCATGACTGCATGGCCCATAGGCAAATTCAGTAAGATTTTTATTTTTTATTTCTTTATAAGAAAAACTAAATCCCCTGCAACAGGTCCCTCTATTTAATTAACCCACCCCCCCCCCCAATAAAAAAAAAAGTTTTAGTTATCACATTTACAGTTTCACTTTCTTGATCACATTTTATCGGTCATGATTTAGTTTCACACAGGAATAACTAATGTTTAGTAACTCTAAACGATGTAAGAATTTATGGAAGACTAGTCATGGAGTTGTCATTAAATAAGAAACGAACGGAAATCCAAATTGGTTTATTTGATGTGAGTATTCTTGGGTTTGAATGATTGAAGAGCCATTTTTATTGGACAGTGTTGGATTTTGATAGAAATTCGTAAACTGTTCCAAGTACTGTGTCAATCTAAAACAAAAAGAATGATAGTTTGAAAATGTAATAACCGAAGAGAGGAAAAGTAACTGGGAAATTATGAAACGATTTGAAAAATTGGCCGAGAAAATTTCAGTACAATGTTTTTTTGCCTTTTTTTTCTTCCAAATTGTAATAGATTTATTGATTTTCCCTCTGGCTTCATCGGTATTGAAAGAGGTGTTTTCTTACGAAATTCATTACAATTCAGCTGAATTTATTCAAGCCGAGTAATTGAGGTTTTTTTTTTCTTTGGAGGGGGATGCAGAGAACTTCATCGATAAACATGGCAGTGGTTTCAACAGCAGGACATAAATCCCCCACTGCAGAAACTCCACAGACAAATGATCACCTGGTGGGATTTGTATCCTCCGGAGAATGAGAAATCAATTTTAGATCCGGCGGTGTCTTGTTTCTCTCCGGGAAGCCTGTGAATGAGGAAACGGTTGCCAGGGGGCTCTTCCCATTAAACTCCCATAATGTTGAGGCCCTGACAACCAACCAGTGGGTACCAGTCCGGTAGGCTGTGAGGGAGAGGGGGCGGTGGTGTCAGGTTACCAGACTGATGAGTGGAGTATAGACCACTGATCAATTTGTGAACCGGAGCCTTGTTTTTTTGTTTTTATTATTCAAAGGCCCTTCAATCGGCTGAATAAAAACAAAACTCTTCTAGAGGAAAATGAAACAGGGTAGGGGGATCAGTTTAAGAGGAAATGCCAAGGGGGAACATGTTGGAAATGGGGGAATTTCTTCCTCAGTGTTCCTAGAGATTATTCTGCTCTCTCCAGGACAGGGGCGATGATACAAATTGAGCGGATGATTAAATTACAGAGGGGGGGGGGAGATCTGAATTGAAACTCCAGTCTACAGCGACGATATCATCGCATTATGTTGTTACTATTTTGGGGGGAGATTTGGACTAGAATAACAACAGGAAGTCCTCAGAATAGCCAACATATTTGGTCCGGTTTGGATTCATCTATTCCAGCAAAATCACCGAATAAATTACATTTCTGACTGCATTGATCTACACAAAAGCCCTACTTGCTCTACATATTTTTATGTCGTGCTCTTAAAACTAAATGTCTCCAAAAAGTAGAAGGACTGGGGCCAATATCATAGAGACACTTAAGCGTGGAAATCTACAAAGCGTGAACATTCTTCCCTGTGTAAACAGGAGTACAAAGCATATTACGATGCGATGTCAATTGCTTCTGACTTTTCCACTATTCTTTACTCAGCATGAAACACAAGTGAAGTTTGGGTTGGCAAAGTAATCTTGTGAATCGTGTCATTTTGTACTTAAGCATTTTGGTTTGTGCTTATTAAGCAGCTGTATGAATTTGGCCCCAGACATTTTGATCGTAGCAGGACCATTCTCAAAGGCAGAATGACAAAGGACACAAGCAGATAGGACGAGGGGGAGAAGAAATAGGATACAGAAGACAGGAAAGGGACAAGGAGGAAAGCTGGTATAGAGAGACCAAGGTGAGAGCAGAGGCAATGGCAGAGGGTATGGAAGGGATTACGGGGAAATCAGTAGATCAAAGGAAAAAGTTCAACGAGAGAAGTGGGAGAGTGAAAACAAAAGACAGATCATTAACATCCTACCGGTATACCGCGGTATGTATTTTTTCTCCTTGTCATTCTGCCTTCAAGACAGGTCCTGCTTGGATAAAAAAAAAAAAAATGATCGGGACCTCTACTTTTTTGAGATTTGCATTTGGGTCATTTTGGTCAGCAAGCAGTTTGCAACATTCTTGTGCACAGCTAAACGTAAAATAATCACACATGCAATATCCTTATCCTGATTTACATGCATCATTAATCCCATCGTCCTCCTGTTCCCATTTGGACTTGCCTTGCGTAAACATTTGTCATTCAAGACACCGTAAACGATGACTCTGGTGGTCCCCACACTTAATGTCTAGAGAAGACTTCGCATCTACATGGGAAAACACAAATCACAGATTTTCGCATCATTCTACATCCATTCAATCCGTTCCAAATTTCAAGGCCCAAGTAAGTCCAAGGCTTTTTTTCAATAAATCCTGGAATACAGTGGAACATCGCTATAACGAACACCGATATACCGAACATTCTGCTCTAACGAACATGCCCTTTGAGTCCCGATTTTTGGGTACAAAATATGTGGCTGCAACTGCTAATAACAAATGACCGCTATACCAAACAATTTTCATGGATCCTGGGATGTTCGTTATAGCGACGTTCCACTATACTTTGAAGTCTCCTTTATTACCAAATATTCTGTTTGGTAATATTTTCCCTGGCACCCTCAATTTTAGATGCAACTTGCAATCCACCTTACTGGAGAAAAAAGCTTATAGCTTTTTTGAAGGAATACAAGTCATAACTTGAAAACCTTTTACTTTGAAAAAACCTTTTCCTCTGATATGACCGTAATGATGCAAAGAACCAACAAATTGATGTCAAAGTGTTAGATTAGGGTGAAACCTTCCTAGAAAGCCCTAGGTACAGCTGAACAGACTACAGTCTGGTCCTGGTCGATTTGCAGTGAGCTTGACAGGATAGGGTATTGCAGACTCAGATCTCTGTCCGTGTGGTGAAATCCAGACTCATGGTCAGGTCATCCATTACTGTAATGTGACAGGTCTGCCCTGTCCACTCACTGAACATGATCATCCTGATCTGCTGACTTATCAGCAATGTTTTGTCATGTTGTGGTTTACATACAAAATTATATTAATACTGCAAATTATATAGGTAAAAGACTATTTCTACAAAAACTCTACAATATGAATGTGTTAAAAATGTTGCATAGATAAATATAGCACCATCTGCCAAATAAATAGTGTTCATCTGATACGTTATTCTTTTAGTTGGCAAAAGCACACACTTTGTAGAGCACCAGATTAAGTGTGCTGCATGTTAGACAAGTTTGTAGATAAAAGGTTAACCTCTGAGCTACACCCTAAGCCTATTGAGTAAGTAAGAAATTAATCTTATTAAGTTTCTTCTTCTACTGCATCCTCGTGGTTTCTATGGAAACTGAAAGGCTCTGTCGAGAAAGACAACTGGAACATAACTGAGGCTCTGGTAAAATGACTCACTTGCAACAGTTGATACATGCAAGTTTAAGTCAATTAGTAAACATTATGTTAATTTATGTCAAATCATGCAAATTTATGCCAATTTATACAAATCTATGTCAATTTACACAAGTTTGTGTCCATTTATGCAGATTGACATCAATTTGTGTAAATCCACATCAATTTATGCAAATTGTGTCAATTACATTTTAAAATCTTGACATTTTGATCCTTGAAGAAGCATCAACAAGGATCTTTAGGTCACTATTCCAGTAATTTCTGAATTTCGTATTGAATCCCGAGGAAGTTGAAGGCCTTTTCAAGGGAATTTTCCACCCATTCCAACATCAAAGTTCCTCGTGCTGGAAATTCTCGCTGCGTATATGTCTGCCAAAGTGTGTCGCCTTGCTCCCGGTGAAGATCTCGTATTTGTCCAGGATTTCGTCCACGCTGAGTTTGCGATCTTCGTTGGCATCGGCAACGTCGATCAGGTGATCTGCCTGTTGGAATGGGAAAACAATAAATGTTGAATTTAGGTTATTCTCTGTTTCGTGAAAATCACAAAAATGTAGAGGGCCAGGCGTCTTTATTTGCCTTTGACAAAGGTCCTGCAAGGATCGAAATATCAGAACCTTACTCAAATAAAGAGCAAATCTCAGGTAGATGATAGTGGAACGGAATCTTGGTTGTGGCCGCAAAAACGCACCCTTGTTTAAACTGACGTTTCTATCCTGCAGGGTCTTTGTCCTGCTAGACTCGGAACCTCATCGGGCCCTCTGCCTTTTTGAGATTTGCATTTCAGACTTTTTAAATCAGTATTATTTTTGCACATTACTCTATGTCTGAATTACTAAGGCTCAGAATTTGGGTGTCCCAGTGCGAAAGTAACAATATGCAAAAATGTTGCAATCAGCTTCCTGAATAAAATGACTAAAATGTGAATATTGAAAACTGGAGGACCTGATGTTACTCAAAAGTAGGACCTTTCTCAAAAGTAGGACCTTTCTCAAAAGTAGGACCTTTCTCAAAAGTAGGCCCTTTCTCAAAAGTAGGACCTTTCTCAAAAGTAGGAACTTTTCTGAAAAGTAGGAACTTTTTCTGCCTTTGAAAAAGGTCCTACTTGGATCGAAACATCAGGCCCTCCTAATTTTCTCCTATCCTGAAGTTGTTTATCATTTATCAGTTAGACACACAGGGCTATCATGGCTCAATTCGGATCGAATCATACGCACCTCTTTCTCCGCCGTGATGTGGTACCTGGGTCGGACCCAGTTGTAGAGCTCCTTTCCCTCCATCTTCCCGTTGCCGTCCTTGTCCAGCTGCTGTCTGAAGATCTCCCGCTCCTCCGTCACCCATTCGGGCTCCTTCCGCTTGCCAGACAGGTCTGCAGCAAGCACAAGCACAGGTTTGTTCTGAGGGGTGAGGCTTGGTACCAGACATCATTCAGTATGGCTCATTTTACATGCGGCCAGTTCCATGCACCTAGTATATCGAGAACTGAACGTAGCGCAGGCTAATATAAGGGCCGTTCCCACTACACCACATAAACACGATTATTTGGATCGCGATTTGAATCGCGATTCAAACTCCACTTTTTTGGCGTGTGGGGACACAATAAACGCGATTATTAGTGGGATTTGAATCACGATTCGGACCCCACTAAGAGTGATATTTTTTCAAATAATCACGTTTATTTGCGACATGATGTACATGTATGTGGGAACGCTCCGCTCAAATTGTACCGTTTTTCTTAAGCCCATGATGCATCACACGCGCATGGCATTTCCTGCCAGCAGCTTACTGCCAGGAAGTGCAGCACAGGGTTTGTTTACGTTCGTCAGCGAGTCCCGCTATTTTCACACGTGCACTGCGACCACATGCTAACTGCAATCGGCTCGCGTTTATTTGCGACACGATTATTTGGCCTGTGTGGACACAACCAAAAAAAAACCCGGTTTTTGAATCGCAATAGTGGGAATAGCCCTAATGGGGCATATTGGTACTGATCTCTCGCCCTTAAAGAGTCAGAGTATTTTCTTAACTAGCGATGGCAAAGGAGCCCCCTTTGACAGCTTGGTGGGATTGACCCTTCCGACACCACCAAGCTGCCCACCTGTGCTGCTGAATTTTGTTCTTCACTGCTGCAATTGACTAGCCATCCGATTGCAAAAAAAGACTGCATGTCAGGTGGTCCCTCCTTTCAATTATACTTTTGGTCCCGTGATTGGCTAGTGCTTGAAAAGGTGTTCATTTTACAGACACCCGGCCAGTCAGAGCAAGTTCTTGTCCCAGGCAGGCAGCTTTATAGCTCGGGCTAGGCTGGGACCCAATGAGCTTATATTTACAAGGAGACTGTAGGTTTAACTAACGTAAGGAACTTCTCTTCTAACCAAAAGTGAGGCCCACATCCTTAGGTGGCAACAACAGCAACAACAGTGTCGAGAACGAGAATGAGAACGAAAATGTGAACGAGAACGAGAACGAGAATGACAACGAGGATGAGAACAAGAATGAGAACAAGAATGAGAACAAGAATGAGAACGAGAATGAGAACGAGAATGAGAACGAGAACAAGAACGAGAACAAGAACGAGACAAGAACGAGAACGAGAACGAGAATGAGAACGAGAATGAGAACAAGAATGAGAACGAGAATGAGAATGAGAACGAGAACGAGAACGAGAATGAGAACGAGAATGAGAACGAGAATGAGAACGAGAATGAGAATGAGAATGAGAATGAGAACGAGAATGAGAATGAGAACGAGAATGAGAACGAGAACGAGAATGAGAACGAGAATGAGAACGAGAATGAGAACAAGAATGAGAACGAGAATGAGAATGAGAACGAGAACGAGAACGAGAATGAGAACGAGAATGAGAACGAGAATGAGAACGAGAATGAGAATGAGAACGAGAACGAGAATGAGAATGAGAATGAGAACGAGAATGAGAACGAGAATGAGAATGAGAATGAGAACGAGAACGAGAATGAGAATGAGAATGAGAACGAGAATGAGAACAAGAATGAGAACGAGAATGAGAACGAGAACGAGAACGGGTACGAGAACAAGAACGAGATAAGAACGAGAACGAGAACGAGAACGAGAACGAGAACGAGAATGAGAACGAGAACGAGAACGAGAATGAGAACGAGAACGAGAACGGGTACGAGAACAAGAACGAGATAAGAACGAGAACGAGAACGAGAACGAGAACGAGAACGAGAATGAGAACGAGAATGAGAACGAGAATGAGAACGAGAATGAGAACGAGAATGAGAACGAGAATGAGAACGAGAAAGAGAATGACATCAACATCGACAAGCTTTAGATTCAACAGAACCAAATCTATACCCACCTGGGAGAGTGTTATCAAACTCATGATAGTTGCCTATAAACTCGTCCAACTCCACAGCCCCATCCCCGTTGTGATCAAAGTCTTCCAGCAGCCTCTCGATCACCACTTCCTTCCGAGACAAACGACAACAAACAAACGGGCCAGTCTTTAGCACAATGCATATGTGGGAGAAGGTTGTTCAGAAGCCACGATATATGATCTGGATCCTATACATCATAATGTTTATGTATTCATTCAATGAGGGTTTTCACTACTCAACGTCATAAGCACTGTGTGCTCAGTGCCTTGAGGAACTGCCTGCTGAAAAAATATGAACCCATGACTCCTAACCCCTAGTATGGTGGATTCAAATATGTACAGTGGCAGGTACGGCGTACAGATATAATATTTTCGTTAGGAGAATGTTATTCCCATTAAGGCCCTACATGCATTTATCCTCCCCGTCAACATTATAGAATACAGTTACAGCTAGGATATAAAACAGACTACAGACTAGAAGATCAGAAGGGAAAAGGCCAAGATGAAGAAATCAAACGAGAAATATATGTCTGTTGTGAAACAGAGCATAGAGCTTTTCCGCTTCTGTTTTTAACAAGTCATAGAATAGCCCCATTCCTACTCCAAAACGCATGTACATATTTTGTGCACAAAGCCTATGGGACTCGAGTGTGGTATTCAAAAATTCATAAAAAATATAAACAATGGTCCTTCGGTTCCAAACTTTAGATTTGGAATTTCTAGCACGATAGCTAACTACATACCAAATTTCGAGATGATCGGGCAATGCCTTATATGTGTTTTAAAATCACACATTTTGATGACGTCATGATTGCGTAACGACATTTTGGCTCCGGAAGGTGTTTCTAAACCATGTCCCCAATAGATATCAAAGAAAAAATGAAAAAAATCTCGCTCCGTTGGCCAAATATGCTCATTTCAATGTGAAAATCTGAAAAGTTCATGACCTCATAAATATTCATGAGATGACGTCACGGTCAATTGATGGCAATTTTTGGATACACCTTTTCCCAACTTAGATACAGTGCAAAGTTGAAACCAAACAAACTTGTACTTTTGCTTTTAATGGATTTTGAAATTTGCCCCTTTAAAGCAAGGTCCATGACACGTGATGACGTCATGATGATATCAAGGTGTTTAGGATCAATTTCAGCATGGGCTTTATGCATTTCCCACGTTTGAAAAAAATCCAAGTCTGTTCAATGACTAAAGTCGTGCTTACAAAACCCCTGTGCATTGTCTATGGGCTTTGGGGGAGAAGAAGAAGAAGAAAAAAAAAAAGCTGAACAACAGATATAGCTTTTCCGCTTCCCTGGAAGCGGCGGAAAAGCTAATAATGACACTAGATAGCATCAAAGGGAGCCGTATCAAGGGATGAAAGAAATAGCTCATGATAGACAAGGATGGAGTGATTACAAGATATGAAACCTGCTGAACAGTGGTACACTACAGAGAGAGAAGAAGAGTAGACCACAGCCTGGATGCCATGGAATACGATCTCGTTACCTGCATATCCTCGACGGCATTGGGATTGTAGAAGGCCAGCAGTTCCTCGCCCTCCAGGAATCCATCTTTGTTCTTGTCGGCCAATGAGAACATCTTCTTGTTGCTCTTCATTTCCTGCAATGTGATGCCAAGTTGAAATAGAACCAGCTGACTAGTACACGGGGTACTCATCAATTGTGATTTTTTTTTTCCATAGCAGTGGAGACGAGAAGACTTGCTTAGATGGCTGTCGGTGATTGTCAATGGTCAATGGTAAGAACGCCGGTATGATTGAAATTTGAAAATATTGTTTAAATGACAAAGAAAAATGCATCCACTTTTTGTGATCCTTAACCACTTCGCGCCGGGGGGTTTTTCAGTGCCGATGACCGCCATACGGGGGTTTTTGAACAATGCATCATTTTAAAATCTTCCTAAAACAATCGGAACAATATATTTCTGTGAAATAAATCAATAAGGGTATACTATGGGTACAAGAGAGTAAAACCTGGCACAATTCGGACGTCGTTGTGGCCTTTGTCAAGAGATTATCCGTTCGAAAAAGGGCCCTTTGTGCGTCGTCAATGGACCGTAACGGACGTGTGTGTGTGGGTGCGTGTACGCTGCTGACAATCCCTGACCGCAGACTCCAGCCTCCACTCCAGGCAGTCAAATCTTCGAGTTGGTCGGCCACAAACGAGCGTACAGATTACGGTAAAGAATGTGGGGGGAATTCCAATGCCAGACCGACGACCGTTGGGCTGTGTGGCATGCAAAGACAATGTCCCCCGCGTGCTTTCAGCTGCAGCGCGGTATCCCTCGATCCTCCACAGTAAAAGTCCCACAATTGCACAATTACTGCTGCTAATCTTGCAATTCATGTGGCAACGTGCGTCAAAAAGGGTCTTTGTACTGATTCATATTGATTTGTTCTAAGCTGAAAAGAGTCTTTGTTTAGAATGTGGACAATAGTGGTGCCCGGATTTGGAGGGCCCCGTTGCAAAGGCAATCCAATTGACCTCCGGATTCGGGGGTCCCGGCGCGAAGTGGTTAAACTGCATGTAGCTATGTTTAGAAAGAAATGTAAGTTTGCATCTGAATTAAAACAGAGGCATGATTCCTGGAGGGTACCAGTAAGGTACCGGTAGTTAATGGTTAAATGCTTCTGACTGACGCCATCAAAGGGCTGGATAGTTCAGGTGGTAAAAAACGCTGGTACAGTATGTTTAGCCAGGGGTCTGAGCCTCAAGCCCTGGTACAGTTAATTCATTTGGGAGCCCTTTTTTTTTCTTCAAATTTTGAAGGTACTGTGAAAAAATGTGTGCATTTTGCGAATGAGGAAGCATACAATAATAACCAGTTTGATTTCCTGGTCTGGGAATTCGGCATCATTCTCTGGCTCAAAGCCAAGAACGTGAACGTTGTACTCCTCCCACGACAGGCGGCCATCTTTGTTCTTGTCCTGAATCAGCATGTGCTCTTCGGCGATGATGCGGTCGATGTTTCTCAGCGAGCCGATCACCCAGTTCTGAAGCTCATCTTGACAGAGAGTAAAAATATATCAAGTCAAAGACAAAGCACTCTGGGTTTGAGTCACATTTCTCACGTCTGAGTCCAAGTCCGGGGTCATTTGGGTTGAGTGCTAGTCCGAGTAACGAAGCTCAGACCTAAAGTCTGAGTCCAAGTCACCTTCAAATTTCATAGCTGCCTATAATATAATAATGTTTAATAGTTATAGGCTTACATAAACAGTGAATTAAATAAACTATTCAGATGAATTGTTGTGAAAAATAATATCCTTTGGTCAACCCATGACTATGTTCGTGTTGAACTTGATTTTTCATCCCATCGAGTCACCAGTCATGCAAGTCGAGTCTGAGTCTGAGTCAGTAGGTCCGAGTTCAAGTCATGGAAAATATTATTTAAGTCCGATTCAAATCCAAGTCAAGAGTCTGGAAATTGCTTGAGTGTACACAACAGGGTTGAAATATCCACTAGACTGTGGACCGAGTCTTGTGATTTCACCACCAATCTAGTGCAGTGTGTGACCATACTGACTGGACCAGCTGTCTAGGGCATTTTTCTTGCAGAATTAAGCAAAGTGGAGCACAGCTTAAGATCGGTGGGTGATTGAAATTCCTTGCCATTCCTTTGTACTTGAAATTTCCTGAAAAATAATTGCCTGTTTGCAATGAAATGTCAAGTAGGGCAGGCCCCCATTGAATTACATTCTCCTCGGAGGTCAAGTGGTTCAGACGTCGACACTAGAAAGCCGCAATCCATGGGTTTGGATCCCGCCTGAGCTGCCTGTACATGTATGTGTTTTCAGCAGGCAATTGGACAACGCATGGAGCATGCAGGGCTAATTATACATTGGATAGGGCAAACCCTCCTTGCATAACATTCTCCGTGAATTAAAAACTGTGAAACATCTTTCATGCAGCACGGTGTGATTACCCTTATCGATGAAACCATCTTCGTTACTGTCAGCCTTCTTCAGAATCACTTTCAGTCGGGCCTTACTCTCCTCCTCTGAGAGAGACTGGAATTCCTTGGCAGCTTTCTGCACAGAACGCAAAGATAACAATTTATTCTGCATTGATATAGAACTCAATAAGTCCAATACATCTCTGAGTGCTTCCAGGCCTTGTCACACTGTATGCAGACTCTACAGCAATCAAGCAGGAACAGCAAGAATGAGGGATTCATAAAACGCTATTTGAATGTACAGTGGTACGTTGCTGTAATGAACATCCCGGGATACATGAAGATTTTTCGGTATAGCGGTAATTTGTTATAGCAGTTGCGGCCACATATTTTGTACGTACACAAATCGGGAGCCAAAGGGCATATTCGCTATAGCCGAATGTCCGGTTAATCGGCGTTCATTATAGCGACATTCCAGTGCTTAGAATGCCCTTCCAACCACCATCAACTGATTCTTGTCCATTCCTGATGGTACATTAGCTCCCGAATGCAGCTCGAATACAGTTGGAGCACAGTGGGAGAATTTAGAGTGCTGTCAGAATGCAATAGCAATATTCAGACTGCACTTTGAATATCCAGTACTATGCAAAGAACTTTCATTCCGACAACAACATTCTGGCTCAAAGTTTCCGTCAGCAAGGACTTCGAATTTGAAAACAGTTTGACACTCGGGACTCGGGGTCATAAAGATGGACCCGCGAGTTTCTTGTCGGGGGGTACCTGTGTCTCACTGGACTACTCACATAACCACCAAGGAACATCTCATGGTCAAACGGTTGGGTCCGTGGGTAGTCAAGATCTGGGGGCGGGGCTGAAAACTCTCTGGACAAGACTCCAGTAAGAACCACGGCCAACAGTCCTACCCTCACTGCCAGTGCCAGCATCTTAGACTCCATTATTGACCTTCATCCGAGATAGAAATAGATTTAAAGTATGTGTATATTTGACAGTCACCGGCATTCTTCTGCAAATGCTATTAATGCCAGTGGAAGGTTTGCGCTGACACCATGCATATCTTCTCCTTCAGGAAGTGTGGCTCTGAAAAGAGCCAGTAACTCAACGTTTTGGGTAGTGTGTACTCTGCCCGCCATCAGGAGACTGCTGGATTCCAATTATCATCAGTGTCAATATAGGAAGGTTTGCGGTGACCTCGTGTATTTAAGGTCACTTAAAGAAGAGGTGTGGTTCTGAAAAGAACCTGAGTGGTAACTCGACTTTCGACCAGTATGCTCTGGCCAGAGCATACTGGTTACCACTCAGGTTCTTTGCAGAACCACACCTCTTCTTTAAGAGACCTTATACATGTACATGGTGTCATCGCAAACCTTCCTATATGTATATATTGATTCTCCCACCATGCAAAGCCTTAAGTCTTATTTATCATTGATCAGTGTATATAAGCATGGTGGAAGCACTGAAGTGTGGAGAATCTTTTTTGTCATGCCAGCCTTCATGCTCCTCCGGCAAAATAACGTTTAGAGCAAGAAGGCCGGACGGCAAAATAGCATTTGCAGAAGAATGTCGGTCTCGGTGCTGTCAAAATATCCACTGCCTAATATTAATAAAGTAAAACAAAATCAAAAATCAAACTCAAAAATTAACAGTAAATATTCGGCTTTTGAGAAAGTTTACACTAGGATCAAAATGACAAAACAATCATAAAGGAACAACTGACTGGGAACTTCTAATCTAAACAATTTTGAAGAATGGCAAAGAAAACTTTGACTGGACTTGAAGATTTAGAAGATTTGCAAGATTTTGTAAATATGTAGTAGGCCCTAAATACTAAAAAAAAAATATTATAATAACTGGTTTAATAAAGCCACAATCGCAGCCTGCAATTCGCAGACCTGTGCAAAAGCTGAATTAGAATGGCATTAGAAAGAAAGAATAAAAGAACACAATTACATTGAAATAATATTTTAATAATAAGAACAATTAAGAGCAGTTTAGAACATGTATAATAGAATACTGTCAACTTGTCTAGTCTGAGTAACTTGGTCCCGACAAGTCACCCTTTTTTTAACAAATTTTGAAATTTGAGGGTCGGGTGACTGTGTAGCACAACTTGACATGGTTTGACTCTTAACAATAGCCGGTATTTTTAGAGCTTGGTGTAGCAAATCACCTGGCTAAAATCCACATTTTTCATTTTTGTCATTTTTTGTTTATACAAGTTTTTAATTTTTTATGTTATAGGGCAAAAGGTCAAATAAATAACATACAAAGTTTACTTTACTCTTTAGTTACCTTACATTACAGTACTTTGTTTGTTATACAAGTTACAACTTACAGTCTAAAAATAAACTAATTTTGAACATGGAATTTTGGGATTATCTTATCAAAGATATACAACCGATATCGGATCAGACCATTCCTAATTTGTTTTCCAGCGCGTAACGATGGAAATCATAACGATCAATGGGATATTCACTTCGAAAACTCAGGGAATACTTACATCAAATTAGCCACGAAAATCATGCATCCGCTCAGTTCAGCAGTCTGATTACAGTGTTGATGTCAAAGGTCAATAGTAGGGGTGGATTCGACCATTCTCTTGACTGGTAAAGTTTTTTCGCCAAAACACGTTTGAATACAAAATAACATGAAATGATTAAAAAAAATATTTCTATAGTATAATATGATATAAGAATTACCTAATATATATTTTACAAAAAATTTTGCGAAATTATTGGATCTTATATTTAATATCTCTATTATAGATACCTGCATGACCCCTTTAAAAAGTAAACAGTTCCAAGTAACTTTAACACTTTGACACATGGGCGGTCCACGCTATGATAAACACGACTGGAAATTCGTCGAAAGTGGTCATGATGATGGCTCTTGCTTGCCGATGTCGTGGGATATTTCCCCAAATCTGTGGCCCGTCGAGATTTCGAGCCTCGTTCTTGAGGGAGATTACCGTGGGGTCTCGGTCGGTCAGCACCCTGCTCCAAAAACCGCTCAATTTCATCGCCGGGGAGCGAGTTGCGCCGAGCGATTGCGACCAAAGTTTCAAAGTGTACGAACCCGCAACAGGTCTGTTGGACCCTCTACCTCCATGGTTGGACTGAATAAAAAATAATTATTTAATTACTTTATAGTGTGTTTGTTGGCTTAGGCCAGCACTGTTGGCTTAGGTGCAGCACTAAGCATAATTATTTGTCATACAGTAACCTACATGCTATAGTTGCTACAGTAACCTTGATTGCTTACAATTTAGTCTTGCATGACTTTTCTTGTTGTCAACTTGTAGACGCTCATAAAAACTTCATATATTTCTTTTGGTCAGGACCTACAGTACAGACTTACGAGTTTTACAAGTACAACTTACAGTTAGTCCGAGTAACTTTGACCGGACAAGTCACTTTTTTTTCTAAATTTGGAGGGTCAGGTCCCCCCTTTTTTCGAAAAAAGGGTGACTTGTCGGGTCCAAGTTACTCGGATAAGTTTAGTGTTATCGTTGTGCAACAAAATTGATTTGGGTTTTCATTAATTTTGAGGTACTGATGTTTTGATCATGGGGCCTGACGTTTTCAAACATCAGTCCCTCTAAAATCATGAGATTGGTCATTTTGGTTAGTCAGCAGTTTGCACAATGTTTGCATATTACAGATCTATGAATGCTCTGTGATGTTTAGATCATATCACGTGCTATCAGTATCATTGATAACCTTTTTGAGGATGATTTCTTCTTTGTTAGGTGAAGTGCTCTGTGAGACGGCAAGCTCCAGTCAGGATGACGTTAACCGTGCCGTTGCCGCAGCCACAGACGCCTTCCACGCCTGGTCAGAAACGCCGGCAATGGAGCGGGCTAGGATTCTGCAGAACGCTGCCAGACTGATCAAGGTAAGGTTGCTGAGGTGGGACGACTGAACCATCTGTCACCCAGAGATTGGAGTGATCACTCTCAAAGGTCTAATACTTGACCTACATGTAGCCCCAAAGGTCATAGAGACCAATTCTGAAAGGTCAAAGTGACCAATTCTGAAAGGTCAAAGTGACCTACTCTTCAAGATCAAAGTGACTTACCCCAAAGGTCAAAGTGACCTACTCTTCAAGATCAAAGTGACTTACCCCAAAGGTCAAAGTGACCTACTCCCAAAGGTCAAAGTGAACCTACTCCCTAAGGTCAAAGAGACCTCCCAAAGGTCAAAGAGACCTAATCCGAAAGGTCAAAGTGACCTATTCCCAAAGGTCAAAGTGACCTATTCTCAAAGGTCAAAAAGACCTACTCACAAAGGTCAGAGACCCACTCCTGAAGGTTTATGATTAATGAAAGCATTTAGTTTGTCAGGGTGTTCATGGTGAATCTCATGTTTCCCCCCTTAATCTTAAGTTTGCCTTTTCGCTCTCCAACTTCAGGACAGAATCAATGACTTTGCCAGTGTTGAAACCACTGACAATGGTAAAGCCATCTCAGAATCATACGGTGATGTTTTGTCTGCAACTGATGCACTTGAATTCTTTGCTGGATTGGCTCCCGGTTTGGCAGGTAAGGGTGACTCATCCTCTACCTCCCTCAAGCCCTCTCCCCCTCCACTTCCCTGTCCCCCCTAACCCTTCCCATCCCCTCCCCCTCCGATCCCCCGCGACTACAAGCTGTCTCCAACCACTGCAGTCTTGAGCAGAGTTGGCAATATCATTTGGTCGTAGCATCCCTTCATTAGTCTCCCATTAGTTGTTGTATATACTGCCCAGTTGTATATACGTTCCCAGTCAGTTTTTCCATCAGTTTTTCTTGAAAACTTGTCCCTGTCAGTTTTCCTTTCATTTGTTGGATTGACAAATCTATCCAGTGCATATATAGCCATAATGGGTTCTTGTATGGACCGTTTTTCAAAGCGTTTTTCTGATTCCTCTATTGAGTAAAGTAGTTTGCTTGATTGTTGTGTGACCTGTTTTCTTTGTTTTCGTAACCCTCCTAGGAGAGCATTTCCAGTACCCAGGGGGCACCTTTGGCTACACCATCCGCGAGCCTCTGGGCGTGTGTGCCGGAATCGGAGCCTGGAACTTCCCCATCCAGATAGCCAGCTGGAAGGCGGCACCGGCCCTGGCCGCGGGAAACACGATGGTCTTCAAGCCCTCGCCGCTGACCCCACTCAGTGCCATTATGTTTGCCGAGGCTTTGCAAGGTGAGAAGCTGACACTGAAAGCCCTTCAGACCTAGTCCGAGTAACTTGGACCCAACAAGTCACCCTTTTTTTATCGAATTTTGAAATTTTGAGATTTGGGTGACTGTAGGGACCGAGTCCCAACATGGCTGATGTGTACAAACTGCCAAAACATTTCGACCGAAAAACTACCCGACCAAAACCCCCAGATTTACCGCTGAAAACACCCGTACCACCGTCGTACGTGCGCATTTTTGGATTCAGTGAGAATCACAGATTTCAGTAATGGTCATTTTTATTACCCACGTTTGGGGAAGAAGGAGAAATTTCCCCTTATTTGATCGAGAACATTCTCTCCCGTGCGACGAGCCAAAAGGCGGCCATCTTGGATTTTAAATTGAAACGGTTATACTGTACATACTGTATACACGCAAATCAGTGACGTTTTGACAGGTCCGCGAGCACACTGACGTCATCGGTTTACCGCCTTTTGGCTCGTCGCACGGGAGAGAATTTTCTCGATCAAGTGAGGGGAAATTGAGATGGAGCCTGAGATTACACCACTAGTTTTTCCTTGTTTGTTCTCTTGATGGTGGCTTGACTGTTCCCAGAGAGTGGCCTTCCAAAAGGTGCCTTCAATGTTGTCCAGGGGCAGACGTTGACCGGTTCAGCAATGACCTCTCACACCGATGTGGCCAAAATCACCTTCACTGGAAGCGTGCCTGTTGGCAAGCAGGTTGGTCTACACATTCACTCTGAACAACAGCAGAGTGCACGTTGTGCTTGTGGAGCACATGTTGTTTTAGCCAGCCCTTGAGAGGGATAAGAATTGAATTTCCTGGCAGAGGTATAAAGAGATAAGCTTGCAGTGACACTTTTTAAATCATCTCTTTTGAGATGGAGTATGGTTCGGTTACTCAACCTTCCAGGCAGGATGTAGGTGTGCTCTACCCATCCTTTGAATGGGGAGAGTGCCATGGGAGAGGTCTTCTCAAGTAGTCAGCTAGTCTTTGCTGGGGTGGGGCTGCTAGTCAGAAGCATTTAACCAAAGCATTTAACTGCCACATATCTCCAGGGATCACGCCCCTGTTTCCTTTCAGATGCAGACAACAACATGGTTGCAGCAGATCGCTGATCACACAAAGTGGATACAGCTGCATAAACTATATTTTTAAACAATTAAAGGAAAGAAAAAACTGACCGGGAAATAGATTTTTACCTTTTTGTGTTCTTTTGCTGTTCTGTCTTGGAGGAAGGTCCTGCCAGGATCGAACATCAGGCCCTCGATATTTGACAAATTTGCTGTCATCTGTGTCACAGATCATGAGGAATTGTGCCGATAGCCTGAAGCAGGTGACTCTGGAACTGGGAGGCAAGTCCCCTCTGATCATCTTTGCCGATGCTGACCTCGAGAATGCCGTCAAGGGAGCGATGCTGGCAAACTTCTTCACACAAGGAGAGGTGAGTGGTCACGAGGGGTAGCTTTGATTACTGTTGCGATATAATGAAAGAAACCGTTCAAGCAGTGTAGGTTTTGTACAATCACTTTTGCAATCACACAGCCAACGGATGGACACATCCCTACCAATTCAATCCAAATTCAACAGTTCATCAATATCAGGTTTAGTACTGTTGGTTTGAGGTTAATCAAGTCAGCAAGCAACCATTTGTATGTGACTTTTTGGGGGATGTGTCTTATAATATTTATTTAATGCAGTAGTTGAAGTTACGAAAGGTCATGCCTCACTTTGGGGTAAATTTACTGCAGTAGTTAGTTTTATAAAGTGCTATCCACACATTATTTTGATGCTTCTTGTAGACTATCACGGCTGTAAACATCATTCCTCTTCATCCTGGCACAGGTCTGCTCCAATGCAACCAAGGTATACGTCGAGCGTTCCATCAAGGATCAGTTCGTGAAGAAGCTCTTGAAGAGAGTGCAAGCGTTGAGGCTCGGCGATCCGTCCAAGGAAGACACCCAGGTGGGAGCGGTCATCAGCCGGCAGCACCTGGAGAAGATTCTGGGCTACATCGATGGTGCCAAGAAGCAGGTGGGTCATAGCCTATCACAGCATTGAGTCTCATGGCATCCAATCCACTACACGACCTCAAGCAGCTCGGTGCTGAAGTAGAGTCACGGGTTTGAATCCTGCACAAGTTGCCTGTTTTTTTTCTTTCAGCAGGCAATCCGGCAGAGCACTGAGCATGCAGTGCTAATAAAAAGTTGAGTCGGTCAAAACCTCATTGAAATTTTTTTGTGTGTTTGCCACTTCATGCTGGGCCACTTTTCAGTGTCTATGACTGTAAGGGTAGGGGTGCCAGTCACAAGCATTTAATCATCAACTACCTTCTAACTCCAGGGATCACACCCCTGTTTTCATTCAGATGAAAGGATTTGTTTAAGCCTGGCTTCAGCAGTTCAGGGATCACACAAAGTCGATGCATTTCATTTTAAAAATTGTATTTTTAATGAAACCAGGTAAAGGCAAACTGACCAGAAATGGTTTGAAAAATGGCAAAGAAATTTTGACTGGACCAGGACTTTAACCCAAGACCTCTGGGCCCAATTTCATAGAGCCGCTTAAGCATGAAAATCTGCTAAGCAGGACAAGTCTTCCTTGTGTAAACAGGCTTACAAACCCCACTTCGATGTGATGTCAATTGCTATGGACTTGTATTCTACTCTTTACTTGGCATGAAACAAAAGCGAAGTTGTGGTTGGCAAGGAAATCCTATGAATGCTGACTTTTTGTGCTTTAGCAATTTTTGCCGCTTAAGGGGCTCCATGAAAATGGGCCCTGGTCTGTAATTTGTTAGGCTGAGCAGTTTCAAATGAGTCCATTGATGATTTGGATTACCCTCTGGTACTTCATCAGGGAGCCACTGTTCTTTGTGGAGGTGAGCGGGTCGTCCCCAGTGATCCTAAGCTAGCTGGTGGTTATTACATCAGCCCCTGCGTCATGGACAACCTGAGCGACGACATGACAATCATCCAGGAGGAGGTCTTCGGGCCTGTCCTGACCGTCCTGCCCTTCGACACAGAGGCTGAGGTCACAGGTCGGGCCAACGACACCCACTTGGGGCTCGCCGGAGGCGTCTTTACAAAGTGAGGGCACGTGATCTGTTGACACTTAATTAACACTCATCCGATCAGTAAAACAGACATACGAAATTGCTCCAAACTGCTTACTGACTTAAATGACCAAACTGCAAATCTCTGCAGGTTTAGAAGGTCTGATATTTTTTATTCTAGCAGGACCTATCACATGCCTACAATCTTGCCCTTATAAAAAAGGAATGTTAATTCCTATCTCCAGCCTTCCTGAGTCTCTCTCTATCTCCTTCTTTCTCTAGCCCTTAACCTTGAGTGGCTTTTCAGCCTTGTTTTGGGCGATTTTGCGTAAACAGAATTAAATAGATATTGATGGTCCTTTCTTTCTTCGCTTCACTTTCTTCTAGGGACATCCAAAGAGCCCACCGAGTTATCAAGAACATGAAGGCCGGATCTTGTTGGATCAATACCTATAACTCCTACCCAGTGGGATGGCCTTTCGGTGGCTACAAGCAATCTGGTCTGGGCAGGGAAAATGCTGCCGTCACTCTGAATAGTTACACACAGCTCAAGGGTGTCTATGTGGAGATGGGAGATGTTGAAAGTCCAATATAGACTTGGGGTTTGGGTTTGGGTTTGGGTATGGGTTTGGGTTTGGGTATGGGTTTGGGTTTGGGTTTGGGTTTGGGTTTGGGTATGGGTTTGGGTTTGGGTATGGGTATGGGTTTGGGTTTGGGTATGGGTTTGGGTTTGGGTTTGGGTATGGGTATGGGTTTGGGTTTGGGTTTGGGTATGGGTATGGGTTTGGGTTTGGGTATGGGTATGGGTTTGGGTTTGGGTATGGGTTTGGGTTTGGGTTTGGGTTTGGGTATGGGTATGGGTTTGGGTTTGGGTATGGGTATGGGTTTGGGTTTGGGTATGGGTTTGGGTTTGGGTATGGGTATGGGTATGGGTTTGGGTTTGGGTTTGGGTTTGGGTATGGGTATGGGTTTGGGTATGGGTTTGGGTTTGGGTTTGGGTTTGGGTATGGGTATGGGTTTGGGTTTGGGTATGGGTTTGGGTTTGGGTATGGGTTTGGGGTTTAGGATTTGGGTTTGGTTTTGGGTCTGGGTCTGGGTTTGGGTGTGGGTTTATAATTTGGGTTTAAGTTTGGGGTTGGGTTTTAGGGTTGGGGTGGTTTGGGTTCTGGTTGAGGTTTAGGATGGGGACAGGGTCAGCATTGGGTTGGAATTGGGTTTTGGGATGGGGTAGGGATTGGGGTTGGGGACAGGGTTGGGCATAGGGTTTGAATAAGGTTTTGGGATGGGGATAGGAGTATAGGGGATTGGGCGGGGTTGGGATATGTAATCATATGTAATATGATGAGATTTCATGCCATAAGTAGAAACTTTGGTCTCAAGTTAAAGGGGCAAATTTGGTTTCCGCGGCTATATAGCAAGAAAATCTTGGAACCATTTTGGGGCTTATACCCTGTGTGCTAACTCAATGAGCAAAAAAATTAAAGCAATATGAAATTGCTGAAATAATTTTTTCTCAATAAAAAGGTATATAGGGAGCCTAGTAAAAGACAAAAATCTGTTTTTTAATACCAACTTAACTCACCGGCAAAATGCAAATGTTGAAAAAAGCATAGGTCTGATATGTTTCAATACTAGAAGGTTGTACATTTCTAAAAGTCATTGATTTTTTGTTTATAGATAACAAAATATAAATGATATTTTAAACAAGGAAAAACTAATCGATGATATACATGTAGATTCATCAAAATGTAATTTTTTATTATTTCATTGTCGTTCACTTTCCTTGGTTTTGTCTTTTTCTTCCTCGAAGGGAACATCTGAAAATTGTTTTATAAAGATAAATGTTCGTGGTCTGATCCAGAAGGGTGTTTATTTTGACATTCATAGGCAAATGCAAATTGTCATTTTATTCATTGTGGTTTTATGTTATGAAAATTGACTGAATATGAAATATGAATAAAGTTCAAACCAATTATTTCATGGTTTGTGTGAGTCTAATTTATTTATATTTGCTGACGGCTTATATAGCTAGACTCGTGTGTAAACTGAAGCCCTAGCCAAACACACAGGTCAATGGGACGGCTACAGCCACTTTCCGACGCATTATGACACAGCCAAAGCCTGTAAAAGTGATCGTGATTTGCATATTGACCTTTGTGACCTCTACTCGATGCGCCCACTCGTCTCCCCACTCTCTTACGTGGTCACCTGACTCGATCATGTGGTTTTTAGTGTAAGGCTGAGACAGTGAGACTGAGTTAGTGTGTCAAGATGTGCCGTCTGTTTTTCGCCAGTTTGTGGGTGATATTTCTGATTTTCTACATTGCACCTTCGGCCCGATGTTATCAGTATGAAACCAAGTACTTTGATCAGATTATCGACCACTTCAACTTTGCAAGTAACGGCAATAAGACCTTCAAACAGCGATATTTGGTGTCAGGTGAGTGAACTCAAAAACATTCAATATAAACAGAACACAGCACACGGACGGGAAGTTGGCTCACGTGCCTTTTGTCTAGTTTTGACTGTTTTGTTTTACTTTCTACCAGTTCTAGTTTAGTTGTTTGGCATGCCTTTACTTTTTAGTTGTACTTTTTGTTTTTGTATGACGGGTGCTAACGTCAGTTGTGGAAAGAGTTCCATACATGTAAATTATCTCAAAACTCGTCTAAGGGGAGCTCCTAGCGGCCCAGTAAGTGGGACTAGGTGGCACACGGTTAAGAAAATAAGGACATCACCCACCAGCCTATCGCTATCACTAGTAGTACTTGTAGTAGTTACAATTAGTAGTAGTAGTCCGAGTAACTTGGACCCGACAAGTCACCCTTTTTTTATGGAATTTTGACATTTTTATTAAAATGGTGACTTGTCGGGTCCAAGTTACTCGGACTATACTAGTACTACTAGTACTAGTACTCTATTGAGTATTGTGGTTTATTGTGAACTTTTATGTTGAGGGTACACTAAAAACTTGCCAGACCTCTGGCTTAATGTACTGTCAGCACTCTCAACATCTGAGCTCAACTGTCTTTGCTGGGATGGGACACCAGCCAAAAGCATGTAACTGTAATACCGTGTCCTTTTTGGTTGGATGTGTCTCCATGCTGAGGTGGGATGGGTGAATGGACAAGCCAGTCCCACACAATTAAGTAATGTAGGCCTTAATGATAGATGAATTTGGTTTTTCAAAAATCTGCCTCTTTTTACTAGTAATACTAATAGTACCCGTCTAACTCTTCACTTGAGCCAACGACGTTGCTTCCTCCTTGCTGTCCCATCCCCAACTCCCCCAAAAATAACATATTTTCCTATAACCTCCCCCCCACTGGTTTATTTGATGGAACCCGCAGTAAATATTATGCTCTCTCGTTCTTTAAATGCACAGTCACGCGCTCAAAGTCTATTCACCTATCCATTTACATATCTACCAAATCATAATTCATAATTGAGCTCAAATATTTTGGTCATTAATTTCTGTCATGAATTTTGATCCAGTGCTGCATAAGATTATCCGCCATATGTCACCAGGGATCACACCCTGTGGTTTGATTCAGATGCAAATAAATGAAATGATCAGTTGTAAATTATGAACCTTACTGCAGCAGCTCAGGGATCACACAAAGTGGATGCAGCTTTTTTCAATTTCAAACAATCAAATAAAAGGGAAAAATGATGTGGAACTTTTGAATATATTTTTGAGGCAGGTTTTAATTCAGTTATTCACCCAGAAAAGTCATTCTTCCCGTAAATCCTACAGTAGTCTTATGGTCCCTTATTCTGATAGGCCAATTGTCATTACATCATGTTTATGCATATTCATGTATGCTCTATACTCTGACATTGGCCAATCAGAGTAAAGGAAGTTAATGTGTATGCATAGCATCAGCAGGAATGACCTCCAGGAAGAATGCCATTGCTGGTTGAATGAGACTTGAACTCAAGATCTCTGACTCTTAACGTAACAATTCTCCTACAACCTGAACCGTCCAGCCCATAGAAGTAGTTGTAAACAGAGCTGTAGTTACATTTACTTTGGCAACCTGTAATCTGAAAGAGTTAAACATGATTTAATTTTTTGTTCATAATTGCTCCCATCAGACAGAGAATGGTTGAGGGAGAAAGGACCCATCTTCTTCTACACAGGCAACGAAGGTTCCATTGTGAATTTCCTGGAAAACACAGGATTCATGTATGACATTGCATTCGAGTTCAAAGCTCTTCTTGTGTTTGCTGAACACGTAGGTATCCCTGGCTCATCATTTCATTGGTAACAAAATTAGAATTTGTTTAATGATATCAGTCAGACCAATTTTTTTCTGGTATTTTATGTTGATCGTTTCAGAGGTCACTTAGGTCGAGTCAGGGTCAGTAGATCCATGACCAAGTCATTTTTTCTTGTTACGTGAAGCCGAGTCCTAGTCATGGACGTCGGAAGTTGGAGTGGAGTCCAAGTCTGAGTCACAAGTCATGCAGGCCGGTCAGCTGGTCAATATGATGAATTGTTGAAATTGTTTCTTTCTTTTTTTTAGAGGTTCTATGGGGACACCCTCCCCTTTGGTAATGAGTCCTTCACACCGGAACACCTCGGCCTTCTGACCGTGGAGCAAGCCATGGCTGACTATGCCACTCTCCTGCTCTATCTCAAGTAGCAGCTGAGGTGTCTGCGGTGCAAAGTGGTGGTGTTTGGAGGGAGGTAAGGGCTAAGGAGTGATGTGGTCATTGCTATAATGCCTCTACTCCTTCTGATCAGACACCAACATGTCATTCAGCAGGGCTACTATTCAATGAACAGTCTGTCTACCAGCTTTTTTTCTTTATTTGGTCATTCATGTCCTATGGACTCTCCTTCCTCCTTTCTTTTTATCTAATATAATTATGTGTACAGATTGAGATACCTGTATACAAGTCCTAAATGTATGAGGATCGAAACCTTAGGCCCTCTACATTTTTTTAGAAATAATGAAACAGACAGAAGATTGGACAAAATACTACAATTTACAATTTACTTATTGCTTTACACTGTACATGAACACATGAATATGTGAATATGTGAATACATAAATATGTCAATACATGAATATGCAAATAATAAATATGTGGATCTGTGAAAATGTGAATCATTGAATCTGAATCTATGAATTTGTGAATAATGTGAATGTGTGAATATTTGAATAAATGGATGCATGAATGCATGAGTACATGAATACATGAATACATGAATATATTATTTCTTTTCAGCTATGGAGGTATGCTGAGTGCATACATGAGGTTCAAGTACCCCAATATTGTAGATGGCGCCATTGCATCCAGTGCTCCAATTTATTCAACGGCCGGTCAAGGCTCTCAGAAATATTTCTTTCAAGATGTCACGATGGTGAGTTCCGACGAATCATGGCGTGTTCCTAACATTTCCTTTTCTGTTTTAATTCGGGGAGCTGACAAGTATGACGTGACGTTATTTGTGTCGCGTGGGTCTGTGAGTAATAAACCCAAAAAGTTGCAAACTGTTGATGATCTTAAAGCACTGAAATGGAAGTATTAAGAATGTAGAGGGCATGACGTTTTGTCTTGTAGAATGTTATGTCAAAGACAGAAACATATAGGAAGGGGGGAAGGCAATGGAAAATGGATGAATGCAAAATTGGCAGTGGAGGATGGAAGTACAGTAGGACAACCAAGTCTGTTTACAAGCTTTCCTCCTTTTTCCCTTTTTTGTCATTTACATCTACTGCTTCTTTCCCTCCCATCCGTTTGTGTTCTTCTCATTCTGCTGTTGAGAAAGGTCCAGTTAGTATCCAAATGTCTGGCCCATTACCTTTCCCGGGATTTTCATTTGGGTCATTTAATTCAGTCAGCAGTTTGCAACAATCTTGGGTATCAAGGCTGGATCGCACTTATTATTCGGACTCTTGCAGAATCAAGCAGAACCAGCCAGAATGAAGAAAAAGTTTGCATACTTAGAATGCGCTTTGAGTTTGAACCCGCCTCGAATAATTCCTGCCCATTCCTGATTAATAGTTCTCTGTATAAGTTCTCAGATGCAACTCAAATGTAGTTGGAAGACAGTGAGAGTATTTAGAATGTTTGTTTTGATGGCATGGCATTTCAACATACTCTGTCTCTAGTGTGCTTGATTGGGTTTTACTTTGAAATCATTATTTGTCAGTGCTGTAATAGACCTGTTATTGTTTTTTTTTTTTTTCAAGGCCTTTGACAGTGCTTCTTCCACCCCTCGTGGTTGTGTTCCAGTTGTGAAGGAAGCCTTTCAACAGCTTTACGAACTAGTTAGCCATGGACAAAAAGGTGTGTATAACCATTGTTGATTTACTCGACCCTATGCACCATGTTAATTCCACACCATTGTCAAGTTTGCTCGACCATCAAGACCACCACTCGCTTGTGCACCATTGTCCGGTTTATTCAACAAGATCGTTATGGTTAAACTATAGGGTGCGTACCTCACATACTTTGATGGGCCACATCGGGTACCGGTTGCTGTCTTTCCAGACATCGTGCCACCTCAGTGGGTTGATATCAGGACAGAAAAATGAGCATTGAAGTTATAACACTTTCACATGTTATCGTATATCAATGGCTTTTCCTGATTCCCCATGCACATATGACGGTCGTTTAGACTCATTCCCTATCTAGTTTGTGATCCATGAACCATCAAGCTAGCATATGTCCACACTCCACAGTTTAACTCCCAAACTCCCCAACTCATCTGTTGAGCAAAATCATCAGTTCCCACTGTGCACTTTAAAAATGTGCCAACTTGCCAAATTCAAAACACAAAGATTTAAATGTAGAGTGCCTGTAATTTTGATCCTAACATGAACTTTCGCAAAGGCAGAAACATTCTACATTTGATCAAGCTTTTCTGTCTAACTTTAATCTCAAAATACAAAAATGTGGTTGACCTGACCTTTTGACCCTAAGCATTCTGCCTATGAAAAAGGGCCTGCTGAAATTGAAATGTTAGGCCTTGGACTTTTCTTGATTTACAAATGGTAATTTGTTTCTTTTTGTTACTCCCTTTGTAGGCCTGGATGTTATTTCTGACACTTTCAAGCTTTGCAAAAACCTAACAGACAAGACGCAAATACCGCATTTGCTGGGATGGATCAGGAATGCTTTTACAGTCATGGCCATGGGCAACTATCCCTACCCAGCCACGTTCCTGGGGAAGCTACCAGCTTGGCCAGTGAATGTGAGTAGAATCTATGTAGTGTGGCCAGTGAATGTGAGTAGAATCTATGTAGTGTGGCCAGTGAATGAGAGTAGAATCCATATAGTGTGGCCAGTGAATGTGAGTAGAATCCATATAGTGTGGCCAGTGAATGTGAGTAGAATCCATATAGTGTGGCCAGTAAATGTGTGTAGAATCTTTGTAGTGTGGCCAGTGAATGTACATAGAATCCATGTGTGGCCAGGGAACTTAATGTAACATTCCAATGATGTTTGGATCGTTTCCTATCCAGGTATCCTGTGAAATCCTTGAGGGTGCAGAGAAGAATCCACTGAAGGGCCTGGCAGGAGTGACCAGTGAGTTGCTTCCCACAAGAATCAGTCCTATCATAAGTACTAATTATGCATTTCTTGGATAGAATTTCAAGCCACTCATAGTGAATCTGATAAAGGTTTCACTTTGAATATTAGGAAATTTAACACTGGACTGTATACCCATCACAACTTACGATGGGTTATCCATCTTAAGCTGAGTTACAATGCATCGTGAGGCTTTGTGAAATCCACCCCAGATAGTTTCTCTGTTTCCCAGGCCTGTTCTACAATGGTACTGATGGGGGACATTTGAAGTGCATGGACACAGCGACACAGTTTGTTGAGTGCTCAGACCCAACTGGCTGTGGACTTGGAAACAATGCCAAAGCCTGGGATTGGCAGGTGAGCCTCCATGCATTTGTATGGATTACTGGGCCTGAGGTACCTTGGGAGGAAGATTTAAGGCATTGAAATGTCTTTTGCTTCTTCAATGTATCGTGATTCTTTTTTAATGTTTATTTGTGAGATGGGATGTTGTGGGATGCCATAGAAATAGGGATGGGATTGGATGGGATGGGGGTGAGATGGGATAGGGATGTGATGGGATGGGATGGGGTTTGATCACATGGGATGGGATGGGATGGGGTGAGATGGGATTGGGATGGGATGGGATGGGGCGTGATCACATGGGATGGGATGGGATGGGATGAGATGGGATGGGATGGGATTGGGTGAAATGGGATAGTGATGGGATGGGATCGGATGGGATGTGATCACATGGGATGGGATGGGATGGGGTGGGATGGGGTGAGATGAGATGGGATGGGATGGGGTGTGATGTCTACACCCCATCCGGGTGTGATCACATTGGATGGGATGGGAAGGAATAGACTGGATTGGATGGGATGGGATAGGATGGGGTGAAATGGGATAGTGATGGGATGGGATCGGATGGGATGTCATCACATGGGATGGGATGGGATGGGGTGGGATGGGGTGAGATGGGATGGGATGGGATGGGGTGTGATGTCTACACCCCATCCGGGTGTGATCACATTGGATGGGATGGGAAGGAATAGACTGGATTGGATGGGATGGGATAGGATGAGACGGGATGGAAGGGAATAGGTTGTGATGGTAAGGGATTGGATTGGGTGGGATGGGGTGGGATTGGATTGGATGGGAAGGGATAGGATTGGATGAGATTGGATGGAATGAGATTGGATGGAATGAGATTGGATAGGATCTGATAGGATTGAAAGGAATGGGATGCAATGAGATGGGATTGGATTGGATTGAAAGGGAAAGGATGGAATGAGATTTGAGAGTGAGTACATAACTAAAACATTAAAAATGTGATGGATGGATTTTGCCTGTGACAAAGTGAGCTCAGTCCTCGCAGTAATTGCTGCACCATCCCTCCCTCTCCGCTCCTCCTCCTAGGCGTGTACTGAGATCACACTCCCTGCTGGGTCCAACAACGTTACCGACATGTTTCCGGAGCTTCCCTTCACGCAGGAGATGAGGGAAACCTACTGCAAGCTGAAGTGGAACGTGGCCCCCAAACCGACCTGGCTGAGCGTCAACATGTGGGGCAAAGGTCAGATGTCGCCCCCCCCCCCCCCCATTGACCCTGCAGGGGTTTCATCCATTGTCTTGGTCCTGTCATTTGAGATTTTCAGGAGGATTTTCTTAAATCTTGTGCATTTGGTTTAGAAATTGCATATACACTGTGCCTGGACTTGCTGTTCATTCGAGTACCAAAATTTCATTACACGGACGGAGATCTGAGTCTGCGATACCCCTTCCCCCCCATTTTTTTTCCTAAGCTCATTGCAAATTAACCAGCATCAGATCGTAGTCTGTTCAGCTGTAGCCGGGGCTTTCTGGGGAAGGTTGTACTCAGGGGACTTTGGATGACTTGTCTACCATACACATGTATATGATTCAAACCAGTGAGCGGCACCAGTGTTTCAAGCGGTGTATTCATTTGAGGAGGACGACCACAGGCAAATGTCTATGTCTTTTGATTGATCCTGACTGCCCTGGTTGCCTTCGCAGACATAAACACGGCTTCCAACGTCGTATTCTGCAATGGTGCCCTGGATCCGTGGCGCGATGGTGGTGTGCTGATAAGTCCTCAGCCGGCCGAATTGGACGCGTGCATGATTTACCAAGGGGCTCATCACCTGGACCTGAGGTGAGTTTGAAAACCTGCAGAAATAGTATCCACCCCCCCCCCCCCCCTTATACAAAATGCAGAGGGTCTGATGTTTCAAGCCTAGCCAAACTTGTATCTCCAAAGATCCAGGTAGGATCAAAACGTCAGGCCCCGTAACATTTTGAGATTTTGGTCAACTTAGTCTGTGAGCAGTTTGCAAAATTCTTGTATGCTTCAAAAGAAACTTCCGCTACATCAGTTTTTTTTTGGTTTTTTTAACAAACAAAGGAAAGGTAAATTAACCGGAAAATTTGAAACAATTAGTGAAAAATACAAAGGTAATTGGCTGGACCATGACTTCTGGTTTAACTTTTCAATTCTCTAACTTGTTTTCTTGATGATTAATTGTTTCTAATAAGTGGTGCTCCCACCCTGGCAAAGATACTTAACTTTTTTTGTTCCATTTATCTTTTTTTATTTTGCCACAATTTTGTTGAATAATGTCATTGTCATGTCTCCTTTACTTGGATATTTGGAATGATTTTTTTATTTTGTTTTCAAACAAATGATTTCATGATGTTCTGTTATGTCTTTCTTCATCAAGTCACAAGTCACTCAAGTCAAAGTCAAAGTCAGAAGGTCCAAGTTATTTGTTCTCGTGACAAGAGTCCAAGTCTGAGTCATGGAAAAAAAGAGGATCGAGTCTGATTTGAGTCCGTGTCTATAGGGCCCTAGCCAGGAGTCTGAAGCACAATTTTTGTCTTCCCTACCTGCTTTCACCTACTCACTTTGTTTGAATTTCAGGGGATCCAATCCAGCTGACCCCATCTATGTGATTCAAGCGAGGAAACTTCACCGAACAAGAATTCACTCGTGGATCAGCCAGTAGTTTGCAGTCGGGTTCATGCAGTGTGGACACGTACATTTTTCAAAGTGGACTATTAAAAGTGGGGAATAGACTGTAAGTTGTCATTAGGGATCGTGTATGTATCAGGTCTAAAACCATTTTAGTTGCCAATGAAAGGAAAGGAGCTATAAAGAAGGTTCAATCCAAGAAGGTTTTCCTGAGTATTCAACTGATGCAGGATGAATTTTGTTAGATTGGGGTGGGAGCATGCTTAATATTATCACACACGTACAGGTTTTTTTTTTCAACAATCTGAAATAGATATTGCAAATACACAGAGTCTGGTCTAAGCTTTTTTAATGCCCCTCATCTTTTCTCTGAGAAATGTGATGGAAATTTTGAAATAAAAATTAGAAGAATTGTAAATTCCACAGCCTACAGGAGTTTTCTTCTCGTCATTCTTGCCATTTGTCAAGAGGCCTATCAGCCCACCATCCAGTTTGTTTGTATCGATGTATTAAATGAACATGGTCATCCAGAGTTGTAAATTGCTTTAAAAAAAAAAATTCAGTTTCTTGTAAGAATTCTTAAAACGAGCGTTAATGAGTCAATCAAATGTAGGCCTTGGTCCTCTGTAAAGACTCTGACTAAATTTAAACTCAGAAAAAAACGTTTTTGATCCCAGCATGGCTTTGTTCCCAGGCAAAATTGTTCAGCCCTGTTGGAGTCGAAACAGCAGGATCTCCACGGATTTTTTTTTTTTGAGATTCAAATTGATAAGTCAGTAAGCAGATTGCAAATTCTTTGACTTATTTGTCAAGGTTGTTATTTTCTTATACATCCACCCCTTCCATCAATCCATCCCTCCATCCATTAATTTCCTCATTCACTCATTCAATCAGTATAAATCGAATCTTGTCAGTTTGCGTTGGCCAAAGTCTTAGGGAATCATCTTAACAGGTCTACGCAGCTTCATTTCGGAGCCCTTCAGGGAGTATTCCCTGCGCGGGTAGCCATGGGCTTTGTAAGTCGTCCAAGTCACTCCCTGGTCTTGGCCGGGGTCCAGGGCGCTTCCGCTTGGCCACAGGTACGGTCCGTTCAGGTCGGTGTGCAGGCAGAAGTTGAACCACCAGCCGCCCTTCATCCACACGGCGCAGTTGCCGCCGGAGGCGTTGTCGTTGTCGCTGTCCACTGTCGTGAAGTACATTCCGTTGTGGTAGTCCAGTGCATTGCCTGCGTAACATGAAAATCAGGGGAAACAGGATCCGAGGTGGTCTGAGCAGCCGGCTTCAAGAAAAGTTGCGTAAGTTACGCAACGTATAAATGTCACGTAAGTCTTGCGCCACAATGGCACTTTTGTGCACTATTTAGAAAAGGCAGCAAAATGCTGCGTAATTTGTACAACAGGCTCACTGCATTTCACAGTAAGCTTAAGCGTATTTTCAACACCAGGGCCTCCCTCCCCCCCCCCCCAAAAAAAGGCTCCGGCTCTGGCTCCAGCTTCGTCTTGGTTGTTATCTTCGTTACCAGTTGATTATCCAAAAGCTGAGAACACAGGTCCGGAATCCGTCTGTGAAAGTTGAGTCCTTGTTCCCCCGACATAACGACAAACTAGGCGCACCCCTTCCCCAAAAGTTTATTATGATTATTTTCCGTGCGATGGGATTTTTTTTCAGAAGGCAATCAAGCACAGCACGAGTATACCGTACTAAATGCACGGCCAGGCGGGCAACTGACACTCACGCAAAAGCAAGTTTGGGAATCTAAGGATCCTCTTGGCAGTCCTTTATCGTTGACACTTTTCTTTTCGGATCTAAAAAAAAATGCAGAGCACATTATCGAAGCTAATGTCTTGTGCTAAGGACTTTTTCGGCTACCCGCTTTGAATCACGACTTGCTGTCTCTAAGTGGTCTATGGTCTAACGCACAAATCGATGTGGATCGGCTGCAGCCGCTAGCTCGCAGCCAGCCCCCCCCCCCTCCCCATAGACCTGCGTGTAATGCGAAGCCGTAGCCAAGTGGGATGCAGTGGCGCCTCACCTGCCGTAGAGCTCGCTACGTAGTCCTCGGCGGTCAGCTGGTACAAGCGACCGCTCACGGCGAACTGCCCGTAATGCGCGTAGGCCGTGATGTCGTCCCAATCTGTGATGTCCACCCGCAGCTCGGTCCCGCTGCCGTCCGACCACCTCGGCTGCGTCAGGGTGACCAGCTTGTCGTTGCCCAGCCAGAAATCGCCCTGCAGGTCGCCGAAGCCCTCTTGGTAGTCGCCCCATCCCCTCCGGAAGTTCTCCACCCCGTTAACGCGCCGTTGGAACACCTGTGGATTCGGAAAGTGAGTCGCACACGCAGGGTATGGAGTCCCGTTCACATCAAGTTGAGCTCGACTTCGGCCTCATTAGATGTTGAGACATACACGCCCAACCCCCTCCTCATCTAGTCCGCCCACAGTTGGCCTATCAGAAGTCTTCATCGCCTGCCAGTTGGCGCCGAATTCCACGCATTCACGTGAACAGCGGTACACAGGCCACACTGGTGTTCAGATCTTGGCCGCGATAGGTAGAAATTGGCCCACACGATATGCTGTGATCCGCCCCCCCCCCTCCCCTTCTCCCTCAGGTCGTGAGTTCGAATCTTGCCCGAGCTACCCTTTCTCCCGGAAACCTTGAGCAACATTGAGCAATTGTTGAGGGCCCTAAGATGTACAGTGATATACCAGCTGCAATTACATTCTATCCAAAACACAGCACCTCTCATACAAAGGTACCATATAGGCCTACCCGATACCAAGCGGTTTACTTGAAGTTTAGCGAATGAAAACTGGGAACCGTAAAACACACGGTAATAACCACCGAACCAACTACCGAAAAAACCACTGTAAAAACAACTGTTAATCACTGTGAAATCAATACACTCGCTGGAAAGCTTTACAGTGCATGATTAAATTTCAGACTTACGATCCAGCCTCCACCGTCTGTTTCTTGGTCGCAGTAAACCATCATTGGTTCCTGGTTATCCGGAAAATCTGGGTAAATTTCGTACACGCGACTTTCGGTGAAGCCTGACATCAGCAAATGGCTGCAATCTGCATGAAAATAAGCGGGGAATTGACAGAAAAGGTAATGTTGCAAACAAAATGTGGCAATCTGCTTTATTCACTTAAATTACCCAAAACACAATGTCTCAAAATATTTTTCGAGAGCCCGCGCGTTTATTTACCTTCGAAGTAGATGGGCTCTGGCTCTGGCTCCGGCTCTGGCTCCGGCTCCGGCCCTGGCTCCGGCCCTGGCTCCGGTCCTGGCTCCGGTCCTGGCTCCGGTCCTGGCTCCGGTCCGGGCTTCGGTCCTGGCTCCGGTCCTGGCTCCGGTCCTGGCTCCGGTCCTGGCTCCGGTCCTGGCTCCGGTCCGGGCTCCGGTCCGGGCTCCGGTCCGGGCTCCGGTCCGGGCTTCGGTCCTGGCTCCGGTCCGGGCTCCGGTCCTGGCTTCGGTCCGGGCTTCGGTCCGGGCTCCGGTCCTGGCTCCGGTCCGGGCTCCGGCCCTGGCTGGCTGTCCAACAGAGCCTTGACGCTGTCCACGCGGCTCTGCACCCAGCCGAGGGCCTTCTGCTTCTCCTCGAGCCTCGTGTACTGTGCCACCTTGATGGCCACCTCGATCAGACTGAAAATCTCGGAGTTCACGTCCGCCTGCTGATGGTGGTCGTTCTTCTGCCCCAGGACGCCCGCCAGGCAGCCCACGAGGAGAACAAGGAAGACGCCCTTCATCTCCGAATCCTTATACCGACGAGATCTGCACGCCTGCAGATTTTCCAACCCAAAATAAGAGGTTAAAAAAAAAACCCTCCAAACTGCTCATTGACTAAAATGACCTGCAATACAAAAATCTCAAAAGTTAGAGGGCCTGATGACGTTTCGATCCTATAGAAGGATCTTCCTTTTAGAAAGGTACTGCTAGCTAGGATCGAAACGTCAGGCCCTCTAACTTTTGAGACAAAAATAAGAAGAGTAAACTTGAACAGTTGAACCCACGACGTGTGGTTTAACGCGTCAGTGCTCTTACCATCTAAGCTATCATGTTTAATTCATTTTAGTAAAAATGTGGATTTTAAAAGGTTGTCCATTGTTGGTAACATCTTCCATTATACTCACGAGTAAAAGCTGATTCCGCTGAAAATCCCGGTGGTAATTTATTATTATCATATTAATGGCATCTACGGGCTCATTTTTTTATCAAAGTCCGAGGTCCCCGATTCAAAAGGTTTGATGCATCTGATACAGAATGACCTAGTTATAAAACGATATCTTGTAATAATTATGGCATACAAAGTCGAAATGGAGATTCCTCGGTTAGGGCCTACAGATAGAGATATTAGGCCCTATCTCCATTTCGGTTGAAAAATGGGGTAAACAGTTTTGTTAATTACTGATCCCAGAAATCTGTGTACCCCTTGAACCGAGACACTATCGACTTGCTTTTGATTAGCCAGAGGCCTATAAGGAGATAATAATTATTCTGATATTGACCAAGCGTATGCGTGTACGTTGCCCTCAAACTGCGATTTGCAGCGCACCCTCGAGGTTCGTAATCTCGCGTTTAAGTTCTCCATGCACGGGTCCGTGAACCCTCGAACCCTATTGGTCGACTGTGAGGGAGCGTTGCTAGGGGCGTGGCGCGAGCCTATTGTTAAGCACGATAAATATTTCATTTCTCTCCGTTGATTGGTCGCTTTAGGCTGACCTTTGCATTTGATGGCTTCCTGAAAGGTTCAGACCCCGACAAATAGGACTGTTTACAAAGAATAAACAAATAATGTGTCAAAGATTGTCTGGCCGAGAGACATTGTGTTTACTGTCACGTATCATTAAAATTGAACGAACACCCTCCTTAGGCCTATTACATGCGTTCGTCTATAAGTAATACTTAAAAAGATTTCTTCGTGCTTTGAAATAAAATAGATAATCTGCTTTGAATATAACGTCAATTCAAATTTTAAAAAAACCACCGAAATCTAAGAAATTTAGAACGCCTGACGTTTCCATCATAGCAGGACCTTTCACAAAGGCAGAGCGGCACGGATCGACACAGCACGAGGAGGCAATGTTGTACAGTAAAGGTGGGAATTACTAAGCTGGTATACATAGACAGACCATGCAGGGTGAGATCAATCAGGGAAGGGTAGGAAATATGAAAGGGATCAGACAGAGGGGAAAGATCAAAGAGAAAAGTGGAGGGAGTGATCGAAAAAGAAAGAATCTATAGGTTTATGCCTATATAGTAGTCATGCAAGGTGTTGATCTTTGAGTTACACCGGAGTTAGATGCAGGCGGCCTTCCCGACTATCCTTATAGTCTATAATTATAGCTTTGCTAGGCTGGGGGCGCCAAACAGAAGTTAAATATTGTGTAAAGATAGTCCCGTTAGTATCACTGAATAATAACAACTTATAAGAATGCCATTTATAAGAGACACGCCAGTTGCGAAGAGTGCCGGCTTTCAATGAACGACTACCTTACTCGATCACATGCACCATTGCAAATAACAAACATGGAAGGCCTATAGTAAAGCTCCGTTCATGACGGCTATAATTACAAAACCAAAATGTTGCAAAATGCTCACTGACTGAAATGACCCAAAGATAAAATTTCATATAAAATTATGGAGAGGGTCCGACGTTGGGATACCATGCACCAGAACCTTCCCCAAAGCCATTGTCCTGAGTTTCTGAGCATTCAGTAAAAGAAAGAAAAGAAACTAACCAAATCAGTCCCACCCTTTCAGGTCGAAAGATCAGACTATTAGGCCTATCTCTCTCTGAATTGATTAGTACAAACAGTAGGGCCTACAATTACGTACGCGTCAATTAAGTCTAGTGAAAGAAAAGAAGTTCGGATTTACCACTAAGCTGATTAAACTCACGGCTCTTTTATGCGGCGTGTACGGACAGAATTTCTCTACGGGTTGCTGCTGACACGAACCGAATGTGTCCCGTTCCTAAACTGTACAGTGTAAGCACACCATGTCTTCTGTCTGGGTGTTTAAAATAATCTGAAGGTGCTCATCACAGCTGCCCCTGGACGGTTCGGGTTCCAAAGTTCGAGAGATAAAGTTGCTGGTTCGGTTCAACAATGACTGATTTTGTGCAGTTCGTTTACAAAGTAATTATTTACAGCGCAATTTGATAACTCGGGGCCCACTTCCAATAATTGTCTACCAGGACTAACTCGACATCTTGGGGGAGCTTGAAAGATATTTCAATTCTTTTGTTTCAAATAAGGAAAACAATTTCTTTTTGTAAAAACAGTGTTATCAGGTTAGGCCTATAACAAATCTAAAAACAACAATTACTGTCGTGTGCTAGTTGCGGTAACCGTAACTCTCATCCTCCCAACGGCCGAGGGTCGGAGACGGGAGGGTTGCGTTACCGCAACAATGCAACGATGCCGCAACTATTAAATTTTGTGTGTCGGATCGATGCCCGGCCTGCAGCTGCATGTTTAGCTCGGCACCACTCCTGCTTTAGAATCGATATTTCTGACTTTGGTCTTTGAAGTTAGTGAGCAGTTTGCAAACATCCTTGGTATCACTTCAAATAAGGAATTATAAGTAGGCCCACATCGACACGTGATTATAGCCACCGTGACGCCGTCAATAGACTGAAAGCAAAACGTTTGTCTAACGCGTAGACTGTTAGTGTTATTATGTGCACTTACTTTTGGTTTATCATCGTCTGCATGGACAACCAGAAGAGCGCCCTCACATGGTCAGCGACGGTCAGGTACGCATGTCAACAATCATTATTGTATTCGTAAATCGTAGTATATTCTTGCTGTAAAAAGCACGAGTTATTCTTTTCCCCACAGGTATACCATTTATGAATGGTATGAATTCCAGAAGTTATTGTAACATTTCATTTCATGAAGTGTATTTGTCTGATGTAAGATTTCTTCAGACATTTCGGAGACATATACGTGCACGGGTCGAAGCCAAAACTGCAGTATCTTTTAATAGTTTTATTTACATGGCAATACTTATTAAACCGCCCCTACACTGTACCTCCTTACAACTTGTATTACTATTAGTTGTAAGCATGTACATTGTAAATAAGGGAGTATGGAGCATTTTACTTGGTTTCCTCTGAAGGGTGACATAGCCAACTGAGATATGGTTTGGCAGTAGGCCTAATACTGAGTAATAGTAATTTACTAGTCATAACCAAGCGTATTCCGAGTAACTTGAACTCGACAAGTCACCTTTATTCAAAATTTTGAAGGGGTCGGGTAACTGTCACCTGACCTGACCTCTCCAAATTTTGAAAAAAAGGTGACTTGTCAGGTCCAAGTGGCTCTCCCTTTTCCACCATAACAACACATGCTCCCAATTCGACCATGGGGGTGATTGGAGATCCTCCAAAAAAAAATCATCAAAATACATGTATTTGATATTATTACTAATATTGTATCATTATTTTATTCATGCCATTTAATTTACAACACATACAAGATGGGCAAGGGAGAGACAAAAGCAAAAACAATCACTGTGACCAGAGACCTGTCAGTGTCACTCTGCATCAAGCTGTGATTTTGTGACTATAGACTATGAAGTAAATTCATATAAATAAAGTAAATAAAAGTCAGTGAAACTAGAAGTCTTTTATACCAGCAAGACACGTATCTGCGCACTTACCCAAATTGTTAAAATCTTTTTATTACCACATCCAAAAATAACTTACCCCCAGTAAGTGGGTAAGCGTGAATTTCGAGGCTTGCCTTATACCATTGGTAATTAGGCGATATGAATTAAATTGAATGATTAAACAAACAATCAGTCCACTACAACAGTCCACTACAGCCCAGCTACATGAGCAAGGGTATCTGCACTCTGCAGCCCTAGTCACGATCATTTCAACCTCTTTGTTGACAGCCAGGTAGAGCAATCTTGATCAAACGTCCTCTTTTTAAAAGATTTCCCTCATAGTGCATTAGAGTCACAGACTAACTTGAGTCTTCACTTTATCCTCCAGAGAAATTTCTGAGCAAGGCGACGGAAACCTCGATCAAAGATGTCGGAGAGAAAAGTCCTCAATGTGAGTCCCCATGAATGCAATTGTGAAACAAGAATGAGTTCCCAATGAATCAAAGCAGGTCATTTTGAACCCATGTCACTTTGTATAAAAATCTTCACGGCCAGGTCTTAATGTACCCAAGTCACTTCGTGTGCAAATGTTCACACCCAGGTCATTTGGGACCCAGATATTTTAGTCATTTTGCACCCAAGTTTCGTCCCCAGAGCACGCACTGTCCGAAAGGTTCTGTTGAAGATACACTCCATTCACGGTTGAAGAGCTGTGGAGCATATTCATGAATCTCCTGCACCACTCTAGTTGTTCATGTGGCCGTGTGACTACTCTTTGACTGACAGGCGATAATGACTCCTGATAGGCCAGCTGTGGGTGGACTGGAGGAGGGGGACATGTCATAGTGTTCAATGAGGCTCCTTTCAGAGCTACACGTCACTCTCGATAGAGATCACACGTGGTGTCGCACAGCTACACAATGTAGCTTCTCAGCTTGTGATGCCGCTAAGTCTCACCTGAGAAGGCCATGCAGTTCCTTGCAGAGCTGTTCCTCGGTCCTCTGGCCTGACTCGCTGTCAGAATGGAACAATTGTGGCTCACCAGGGATTTAGAATCACTCCTTTTTACTCCATATCCAATGTGGTTTCACTCTGCAGAAATACTATCCGCCGGATTTTGATCCGGCTAAAGTACCCAAGCTGCGATTGCAGAGAGAGAGGCAGTACACTGTACGCACTATGGCTCCGTTCAACATGAGGTGAGTTTGGTCCACAGCACACTAAATCATGATCCGACGACGAGTGGTGTGTTCCTAAACTGGGAAACTTTGAGACCCTAAATTGTGCAGTCTGGATAAAAAAAAGCTCACAAACCAAGTAGAATGCAGTCACATGCTGCACTAGGCTGACACTGAAATCACAACACCTGGTCCCACTTTCATAGAGTGGCTAAAAATGTCATGATTTAAAAGATCACTTTGCTAACCCAAACTTCATGTTTGGTTCGTGTTAAGTAAAGGATAGTGGAGAACTAGTAAAAAGCAATGGACTGCACATCGTAATGTGCTTTGTAAACCAATTCACCGGTGTCTGGTGTCAACTTTCCACGCTCAGCACATTTTCTATTAAGTTGGGTCCAGGTTCTTGGTCTAGCGGATATTTTCTACCCCTGCAGTAGGCCATACCAAAATGGCAGCCCCCACCACAATAAAACCACACAATGATAAATCTACACTGTACTTTGAAGCACAAATCCAAAGCTGCTTTTAAGTTCTGAGCTACCAAAAAAAGATGTATTTAGCAGCGTGGACATTGGCTGTGATGCCCTATCCTTCTTGATAGTTTACCTTGACTGCGTTGGCTTACAGATGCAACACTTGCGGGGACTACATCTACCAAGGGAAGAAGTTCAATGCCAAGACAGAGAATGTACAAGATGAGACATACATTGGCCTTCGTATCTATCGCTTCTACATCAGATGCCCCAAGTGCATTTCTGAAATCAGTTTCAAAGTAAGTGAAAAGTCTGCCATGTGAAGGCTTGCTCTGATCCTGAAACAAGGACACTGAAGTTCAGTTAACCACAATATTTCGAGACCTCGCATAGAGTAGAGCCAGTGGTGTTGCTAAGCAGCTGGCCCTCCGAATCCAGACACCATTATCGTTCACATTTTCAACAAAGCACTATTTCGCATGACACCACCTGTTTTGATAGCGGGATTCGAACCCGCGACTCCTGCTTTTCCAATACAGATGTTGTAGACCAGAAAGCAAGAGCTGCGGGTTAGAATTCCGCCTGATCTGCCTGCATTTCGGCAATCGGGCAAAGCACTTAGTAAGCAGCGCTACTTATATGTCTTTTGGGGCAGAAAAATCCATCAAATTTAGGTGTATTACTTTCAGGAATTATTTGAAGAGAATTGGTCTGTATTGTGAATTCACTGCGTACAAAACAATTCTTTTGGGTGAATACTTTGTACAAGAGGCGCCATTGTCGAACGGCGAGAGCATTTGACTGCCATGCAGAAGGTTGCTGGTTTGAATCCCACTCAGACCAGAAGCTGGGTAAAATCTATTTGCCCACCCAGCAGCGAATGGGTACCTGGCTCTCTTTAGAGCAGGGGGAAGGTTGAAAGGCGGCGAGGAAAGGAACTGGCCACCATACCTCATCATGCCGTGGCCTTATCAATGTGCGTCTCTAATAAAGCACATCTCCTACATGTATGCTATAATACGATAGTATATGATAGTATGGGACATCTTAAAACTTAGTGGGTCTGACATTTCGATCCTAGCAGGACCTTTCTCAAAGAGAAGGACCTTTCTCTGCCTTTGAGAAAGGTCCTGCTAGGATCGAAACGTCAGGCCCACTAAATTTTAAGATTTGCATTTTGGTAATTTTAGTCAGTAAGCAGTTTGCATCATCACTCTAAGTATGGGACATCCTTTACTTTGTGCAGACTGATCCGCAGAATGAAGACTACACTCTGGAGCACGGAGCCACCAGGCTGTTTGAGGCCGCCAAGATGCTACGCAAGGCTGCAGAGCAGGAGAAGACGGACAGAGAGGAGGAGGAAGCCAACAACCCCATGAAGGTTCTGGAGAACAGGACCAAGGTAAGGTGCAGCCCTGGAGGCCCGGGGCTCCAGACAGCAGGTCTAGTAACTAACTGAAGACTCTTACTGGACCAGTGGTCGATTTCACCAAACTCATTGCAACTTACGATTAACCCTAACCGGCATTGAAACCACAATTAACCACACATGGTTTTTCCCGTGGGAGGATAAGGGCCATGCACCAGGACATTCCACAGCGGGGCTTTTGTGGTGACCTGTGGTATGTGCGCCTACATCCCTGTGCGCACTGTGGTAAATTGCGGTATACAGTGTGTGTCCTGTGCGGGAGGTGCAATGCGTTAGGGTTAATCACAGGAAAGTGAGCGATGGACAGAAACTATAATTCCCATCAGATCTGACAAATGGTTGTCCATCGCAAGCTGAGTCACGTTGCATCGTAAGGCTTTGTGAAATCCACCCCTGAACTATTTTCTACAAGACCTGTGCCATAAATAAGAAGACAAAAAATTGCACGCAGTGAAAATAATGCCATGAGAAAGTGCTGTTTCTCTTTTGAGAGCAAATTGACAAGGAAAAATGATTGATGTGTTCAAGCAAGGAGTTTGAATCCAATCTAGTTCAGTTTGTTTACAGTTAATAAAAAGGCTGCAGCGAGCCATGGCAGCTTCGCTGTTCTAGTTTCCTCTAAAAACTGAGAGAGGTCCTACCAGGATCGATAAAAACCTGGCGGGCCCTAAACGTTACTGATGTCCTTTTTTTTTGCTTTTTCCCGCAAATTGTTTTGCCCCCCCCCCCTGTCAGGATTCGAAGCTAGAGATGGAGATCATCGAGAACCTGGAGGAACTGCGGGAGCTGAACACGCGCAAGGCGGACATCGACTACGCCGAGATTCTGCGGAGGAAGGCCGAGGCCAGCGAGGCGATGATGAGGAAACAGGAGGAGGAGGACGAGGAGTTTGTGAGGTCAGTCTGTCTGGGGAGCCAGTCGTGGGCGTGAAGTTGCAGGAATGGTTCTACAAGTTCCCAGTCCTTTCTTTGTTTGAAATGAAGGATGTCTGTAATTGAAGAGTTCATTTGCTAAAGCAGATAACTCATTATGAACATGTTCAGTTATCATAAGTATGCTTTTCTATTCTGATTTTTGGTTATTATAATTTTTTTTTAGAAATTCGTCCAAAACAAGGCTATAAAGCCGCTCAAGGTTAGGGGCTAAGGAAAGAAGGAGACAGAGAGGGACTTGAAGGCTGGAGATAGGAATTGCCATTCCTCTTAAAAGGGGAAGATTATACGCAGGTGGGAAACATGAACTAGGAAGGGAATTCCAGAGAGAGGCAGAACTTGGAAAGAAGCTGCTCTGATACCTCTTTGTTCTACCCTTTGGAGAGACAGAGTGTATGGGTGAGCAGGGGCAAGCAGCCTGGTTGCACGCTTGAATGTTCTGACTAGGGGGACCAAGTCAGCGAGACCAGAGGAACACCTATTTAAATAAAACCCAGCAGTATACCCAGTAATTAAACACAGGCGGGTTTATTTGGTTATTTCACACTAAACAAAATACAAAAATCTAAAAAAAAAGATTTTCGAAACACCTGAACTTTAAATGGAAACGTAAGGCCCGATGCCAGTTTGGTCTGAATTGCCTTTATAACTTTTTGAAAATGACCTCCTCCTATTTTATCATTTCTAGGCAGTTGTTTGGCAAACAGGAAGGTGGGATAATCAAGCGATTAGATGACGAAGGGGCAGATGAAGAGGGTGATTCCTCACGCCCTGGCTCTTCTCTGCTGTCTGCAAATCTCAAAAGACCGTCAGATGTCCTGATCAGTGTAAGTCTCACAGATATTCAATCAAATTGTCTTGTTGAAATGAATGGCCTCATACATGTATTTGAATATTTGAAAGCCCTTTTCAAACTGCTTCTTTCTTTATCCTAAAATTGAGTGGGCCTGACGTTTCGATCCTAGCAGGACCTTTCTCTGCCTTTGAGAAAGGTCCTGCTAGGATCGAAACGTCAGGCCCACTAAATTTTAAGATTTGAATTTTGGTAATTTTAGTCAGTAAGCAGTTTGCAACATTTTTGTATATCACCTGCCTCTTTCTTTGTTATCATAAATGGACATTCTGCTTTTGATCGATGCTAGGATCAAAACGTCAAGAGAGTAGGCAGTTGGCATCATTTTTGTGTTCTTTTTTCTAATTGTGTTTCATTTTTGTCCCCCCCCCATAGGATGAGGATCCTTTGTCCAAGAAGGTCAAACCACAAGCACCCGCCAAGTCCAAGTTCAGCTCCAGATCGTCGTTAGCGGGGCTGGTCAAAATCAAGAAGCCCTCGGCCAAGGCAGCCGTGCTACCAGCGGCCCTGTCTTCCTCAGGAGACCCAGTCAGTTGCCTGCTCAGCGGTTCCCATCCTGCCTCCAGGGTCTCCCCCGGCGAAGCACGCGGCGGAGACTCGCCCGCCCCGAGAATGGACACAGTCCGCCGGATGCAATCTCCGGCGGAGACGACGACCAAGCCCGTCGGTTCACTGCCGGCGGCCAAGGCCATCGGGGGGTCATCCGAGGCCGTCGGGGGGTTGTCCGAGGCCATCAGGGGGTCGTCCAAGGCCGTCGGGGGGTCGTCCGAGGCCGTCGGGGGGTCGTCCAAGGCCATCGGGGGGTCGTCCGAGGCCGTCGGGGGGTCGTCCGAGGCCATCAGGGGGTCGTCCGAGGCCGTCGGGGGGTCGTCCGAGGCCATCGGGGGGTCGTCCAAGGCCGTCGGGGGGTCGTCCGAGGCCGTCGGGGGGTCGTCCGAGGCCATCGGGGGGTCGTCCGAGGCCGTCGGGGGGTCGTCCGAGGCCGTCGGGGGGTCGTCCGAGGCCGTCGGCGACAGTCATCGTGGAGACGACATCCCAGAGGCAGACAGCGGTGCCATTGTCTCGTCCAGCATCCAGGAAGGGCTGAGTAAGCGGCTGGGCAGTGGGTCCTCCCGTGGGGCCAAGCCGAAAGCCAAGTCGGTGGGGCTGAGCCTCCTCGGTGGATATGCGGTGAGTGATGACAGCAACGAAAGCGACGATTCCACAGAGTAGAGGTCGTCGCACTTTCCTCTGGCCTCGCATCAGGCAAGGACACGCAAGGACCGCTCCGAACTATCCAGTGCCAAGTTTCTTTTTGGCAGGATGGCAAGATTCGTCCGCTTTTCTGTGCATGGCTTTATTGGCTTAGTGGTCATGCTTGAACATTGTCAGCTCTGTATGGCAGAGGTACAGTAGGTTAGAATCCCACATATCTTAGGCCATCTTTAACCGTGTACTGTGTATACAGACAAATCGTTAGCAGAAAAGATGGGTTTTGAAAACCGCTCTGAAAGTACCATTTCTCACTGTGCATTTCTGCCCGTCCTTTAATAGGCAGTGTTAAAATGTTCTTGTGATATGGTGGTCCATGAAGTGATATTGGTTTTCATGTGGTGTGTTTTTATGCAGTTGTTACACATGGAAATTATTTGCCACTTCGTAAAAACACTGAGGAAAGGACAGGTATTACTCCAGATACTCTGTTTTTGTACTAAATCAATGCTATCAGGGAAATTATTTGACTTATAATATGAATGAAATGTCATTATGAAGAATCTTTGTTAGGATGAGTGGATTTTAGTGACGAGTCAGAAATGAATCTATAGAGGTTTTTCAGTCACATGCTTATTCATGGTGTGTTAAATTCACGCAAATTGTACATTGTACAGGTACATGGAACGCGCACGTCTTTGAGTCATCAAATGTCCATTGGAAATACTCAGATTTGATATTTGCATGCACTTATGCGGATTTGGACCGCTACTGTGGACATGCTAATATGCCTTTGGCGGTCAGGTGACGTCATGTGAATAAACCTCTATACGCTTGGTGTCAGTTCTAACCATTCAAGGCTAGAGATTGATCCTAATCGGTGTTTTCATGTCTTCCTCCGTTACCTTGGTAATGATGGCATCTATGAACTCCTTCCTTGCAAGCCAGATAGAAATAAAGGGCTATGGATCTGGCAGGTCCATAGTCCTACGCACAGCCTGTGGCAGTCCAGTCAGATGCATGCGTTACCAGTTGCAATAAGCAAGCCACTAGTTGGTCCATGGACACTGGTATGAAGTGACTCTCCTCATGCAAGTCTCGACATGTTCCCATGGCAACATGCGTGCATCGCTTTCTATAGCAACCTGACTGCATTTTTTTTTTTGGGGGGGGGGGTAGATTCACCGCAGTACAGCTGAGCAGGGATGTGTCCTGGGGGTCACAACCAAGATTTGGTTCAACCGTTATTCCATAGACTTTCCCTGGCAATTTTGGATAGGTGAGAGATACTCAGATGAGTACCAAGAGCACATATTTCCCACAGCATTGAGCCAAATTGAAACAGCCGAATAAATTCTTGGTTAGACTGCCAACATGTACCCCAGTTAGTATTTTAGTAAAGACAAAATGGATCGACAAATACACAAATAAATACCATGGCACAATATCTCAGAGTCTTTATTTAAACTTTTATTGAATCCTCTGGACTTTTGGAAAGACCAACTGCCGATGACAACAAAACAGAGGTAAGATCTAATCGTGAAATTACTCTACTTCTCAAACAAGTTTCTTTAATGTGGTGTTTGTGTACAGACAGTAATTGGCTCCATCTTGGAAACCTAGAAAGTTGTCTGAAATTGACAAGAAATGAATGAACGATTCTTTGTTTCCAAACAAATAAAGGGAAGGATCCTTTTTCTTAATTAATTATTCAGCCAAAAGGTTGACTAGTGACACTTCTTCATTCAAAATGTGGAATTTTTGTGTAAATGTTTTTAAACGGTCTTGTTTTGAATGAACTGGTCAATGTTTGATAACCCATGCCACGCAACACAAAAAATGTCAGGAGATGACATCAAACATTAAAAAGCACTTTAAAGCTGGGTGCGATTCGAAAAATGGCAAAGAAAATTTGTCAGTCAAGTCTTCTTTGTCACTTTTCAAAACCTGTTCAAAAAAAGTTCAGTAAGTTTTTCCTTTGTTTGCTCGGTGACTGTCGGGGAAAAAGGAATTTACTCCAACTGCTCATCCCGAAGGTCTACACTTTTCCCCAAAACATAAACTGATAATATGGTAACCCATTGTGTATCGTAGCTAACCAATCGATCTCGGGACATTTGACAGAAACCGGTGCTGAGTTATCAGGACACCTCCATGGACTCGACCACGGAATCAACAATATCGAAAGGAATGACTTTCTTGGTCAGCACGCCCGTTGTTCCACGCTTGTAGCGATAGTCCCCTTGCCTGTGAATCAAAAAGAAAAACCAGCCCGGATAGACCGTCGGGGTTACTCTTAGGATGGGCACAAGATAGCCGTATTAGACTAACTGGTGAGAACAGGGATAGCACATAAGAGACTGACCAGTTGGGGTGAGAGCAAGCAAGTAGCAGCAACTACTTCATCTGATGCTCAAGTTGACTGAGCTTCAGATTCAAAAATTCAAAAAGGGTGCGATTTCTTTGATCCTGGCAAAAAAATTATCAAAGGGCAGTAAGAGAAGACACTTCTGCCTCTGAGAAAGGTCCTGCTCGGCCCTCTAAACTTTGTGGAGCTGTTTGACAGACAGCTCAGCATCAATGTTTCTCAATATGAAGATAGAAACAAGTAGATTACAGTGGAACGGCGCTATAACGAACGCCGTTATACCGAACATTCGGCTATAACAAACATGCCCTTTGGCTCCCGATTTTTGTGTAAAAAATATGTGGCCGCAACTGCTATAACAAACTACCGCTATACCGAACAATTTTCATGGATCCCGGGATGTTCGTTATAGAGATGTTCCACTGTATATATCATTGTACAAAATCCATGACATGTCCCCGGTTATTCTACAATCGCAGGAACCCCCCATGGTGCAGGTTCTGTTTGAATGGTTGGACTTTCTCACCTGACGCCCTTGATGTTGGCGACGTCGTACGGCCGCAGGTAATCCACCTTGCCTTTCTTGATGACACACAGGTCAACGTTGGTGCCGGAGCCAAGGTCATTGAAGATTCCCGCCGCAATGGCGTCGCGCACCAATCGCTTACCTTCTTCCTCCTGCGAAAGGAAAAAGAAAAACACACACAAAAAAATCAGTCAATTAAATGTCAAGTGCAAAGGGCAGGGAGTAGGGAAAGAGGTTAGAGAGGGGAAAAATCAGAGAGAAGTGGAGGAGAGCAAAAACACAAAGGATTTTCTCAGCAAACTTGCAAGGTGCTAGCAGTTCCCCTCCTGATCCTGGATGTTGAGACTGTGTGGTTGAATGACCTGGGGAGGATTTCACAAAGCCTCACGATGGATCTTTTACTCAACTTACGATGGATAACCCATCGTAAGTTGTGACCCATAGTATGGTTTCTATGCATCGCTCATCGTCCTGCGATTGATAGCAGGTTTGGTGAAATCAACGGCTGTCAGTTTTGTGCAATGCTTGCTCTGGTCTGGCACCCGGTGCCTACCTCCATTTCCGGCTTGTATCTGTCCTCAAAGACGGCCATCGCCGCCAAGGAGCCCGACCCCATGGTGGCAAAGGGCAGCTTATTGGAGGAGCCATGCGGGTAGATGTTGTACAGATGAGGGCCGTTCACGTCCACTCCACCGAGCACCAGGGCAGCCCCGATGTGACCCTGGTATCTGGAGGCGGAACAAAGAGAGGAACGAGCAATCAGGGAAGGCACAATGCCTCATTATCTGAAATAGATTTCCAGTTTTAACCCTAAAAGTCTGCACTAGAAAGCAGGAGTTGTGGGTCCAAATCCGGCACGACCTACCTGTTGTTCTCTTTTCAGCACGCAATCGGCCAAAGCATTGAGCATTGGGTGCTTCTTACATCAAATCGGGCAAAACCTCTTTGAATTCAATAACCCTAGCGTGAAACAAACAACGTTGCAGACTGCGTCCTGTTTAAATGACCCCAACATTGAGAAAAATCTCAACTGACGTTCCGATCCTGGCAGAGCCTTACAGATTCGGTGTTTGAACTTTGGAGCTAAACCTGTTCAGTTTAAGTGCAAGAGCGCAAGTGGCAAAATCTCAAATGAGTTCAGAGGGCCGAGTGGGACCTTTCATAGAAGCAAGAGGGTGTCTTCCGTTTCTGCCTTTTTTTAATAACTTTTCTGCTGGGATTGAAAAACAAAAACTGGTACGTTAATCCAGAAGTCTTGGGTTCAAGTCCCAGTCCAGTCAAAATTTTTTTTTGCCAATTTGTTAAAAAAAGTTCCCAGTCAGTTTCTCCTTCTGTTTCTTGGACTAGAATATATCATAAATGGTCATCAATGACTTTTCTGTGAATTTTTTCTTTGTGCATTTTCCCACGCTTGTCCGGGAAGCCTGCTCACTCCACCTTGACTACCCCCCGCCTACCTGAAGAGCTTCTGCTTGAGCATGCGGTTGGCCGTGACCACCCTGGCCTCTCTGCCCGTAGACAGGGAGTGGAGCTCCAAGTTGGACGAGATCAGCTGTGTGGTGACTTCGGTGTCGGCGGCAGTGCCCGCTCCACAACAACTGCACAGAGTCAAAGAAGTCAATACGAAAAAACTGTTGCAAACTGCTTCATTTGTTTGAACACTCGTTTACATCTAAGGGTGATACGTAAACAATTTCATTACTTTTTTTTTCTTAAAAAAATACAGCATTTTAGGCAGAAATATTTCTACCATAACCATCTTCAAACTGTAAGTTTCATAAAAATCTGTGAGCATTTCTGTTTTTCGATCTTACCAATGTTGTGAAGGGGCTTCGAGACACAAAGAAAGGACTTACTAAATATTTGGAGCTAGGTAGTGGATCTTGGAGCAGTTCTTGTCGGCCACAATTGTGTCCTCCGTCGCTCTTGTATCTGCCCCAAGAATAACTCCATCCTGGTCAGATATTGACAGAGAAACAATTACGTCTGTTATTCCTAGGCAACTTTTCTGTGATAAATATCTCGTTCTTAATCTTTTATTCAAATCTAAATCATCCTGCTTTTGAGAGGGCCCATGCCAGGATTGAAACGCTAGGCCGTCCAAATTTCTGAGATTTGCATTTGGGCCATTTTACAGTTTGCATTTTTTTAAATATATATCTAGTTATTAGTCTTATAACTAGATCAAACAACACACACTGACTCAGAACTTTTAATCTATTTGGGACGATTTTGAACATTTTCAAAATGTTAACTTCCCAGTTCCCATTCATTTTGTTTTTCATTAATTGATTAATAAGATGCACATTCAGTGTGTGTGATCCCTGAATTGTTGTAGCCAGGTTTACAACAATTGGTTGTTTGTGTCAGAATGAAAATGTAGGTGTGATCCCTGGAGATATACAGGGTACGGCAATTAACTTCGGTTAAGTTGGTTGAATGCTTCTGACTGGTGCCCCCATCCAGGCAAAGACGAGTTCGTCAACTATTTGGGAAGGCCGCCATCTAAGGGTTGGATAGCTCAGATGGTAAGAGCACTGGTAATGGTATTGTGGTAAGCTAAACTAGTAGTAGTAGTACTAGTAGTAGTAGAGGTCTCGGGTTCAAGTCCCGGTCCCTTCGACTTTTCTTTGCCAATCAAAAAAAGATATTCAAATCTAATATTTTTCATTGGCTGCATAATATTAATAATTCATAATTTATTCTTAAGTTAGTGCAACTGACTGTCTTTGTTAATACTGCATATGCAAGATTTGTTGATGAAGGATGTTGCAAATACTATTTTTCAAAATTCAAACATACTTTGTTGCTGCAGAGTAAACAACAAAATTGTGATTTCATCATGTATATCTTCTACAGTTCTAGATCATGTACGTATCATCACTTTTGTATGCCTACCTTGAAAATGAGTCCGGCAATTGTGGTTCCTGTCTTCACACCCTTGGGAGTTTTCAGTCCACTTCTTTCAAGTAGAGTATTTCTGCGAGAAAGAAAAAAATAAAATCAAATAATAATATTGGAGCCGCATATTTGGTTGTGGTTGATGGTTATGTCCATTTTCTGACTTATGCTAGACCATTGTTGGCATTGAGTTAGACACAATGAAAATCAAAAAATGGGTATTGAACAATGTTAAGTTACTGCAGTGCAGTGTACTCAGTGTTATGTTACAGTGTTACTAGTCGCGTCAGTCAGAGACAACACAACATCGGGGACCTAAACAAGACGACCATGAGCGTTCCCGTGAGGGTAGCCGATGGAAAGATCGGCTAGGTTGGACATTACAGCGTGCAATACTCATCGATATTTGCTAATCTAGCTAAACCTTCATACCGTCGTGTATTTTCGAAGACAAATCCGCCCGCTTGGGGTTCTGCTAGCAGTGGAGCCGCCATGCTGAATTTCCATGCAAACTGTCTAGTCACATATCGTCAATAGATGGCAGTATATTTCAAGGACTATAGAGGGCGCTGCACCATAGAAACCGCGCGGAAAAATTTTCAGAGTTCTGCAGGACCACGAAATCGTCTGCTCATTTTGTGATGTCAAGGCAACAACTGCAAAGCATTTTCAGCCTACGGAAGGCAATTTCTTCATCCAAAGGGTAAGTACATGTAGCTCTTTCATGGACTGTTAAATGGGATACATGGATAAGGTGTGGTTTTTACGATTAAACGCGAAATGATTTGTTTCGTTTTCATGCAGGCCATTTAGTGTACTGACTAATGTAGGCCTACATCATACTCATAGTCATAGGCCTACAGTACCGGTACGTTGGGTTACTCTTAGTGTAGGCATGTACAGAACATGTACAGTGTACTGTACGTGTATGAATATGTACGTAGCGAACAGTACATGACATGATATGAATGCCCTTTTTTGCACTAAGTTGCAGTGTTTGGTTTATGGGACGTTCTGACTGAAGTTATGAATAGTGCGGGATCTTTAGGTTGAAGTAATTAAATTAGGCCTACTAAAGTACGAGTACTACTACTACGTAGTACTACTACTAGTACTACTACTGCTGGTACTACTACTTTCACTACTACTACTACTAGTACTAGTAGTAGTAGTACTAGTAGTACTAGTACTACTACTACTTCTACTACTACTACTACTACTACTACTACTACTACTACTACTACTACTACTACTACTACTACTACTACTACTACTACTACTAGTACTACTACTACTACTACTACTACTACTACTACTACTACTACTACTACTACTACTACTACTACTACTACTACTACTACTACTACTACTACTATACTACTACTACTACTACTACTACTACTACTACTACTACTACTACTACTACTACTATTACTACTATATACTACTACTACTACTACTACTACTTCTACTACTACTACTTCTACTACTATACTACTACTACTAGTACTACGTCTACTACTACTACTACTTCTACTACTACTACTTCTACTACTAGTACTACGTCTACTACTACTACTAGGCTACTACTATAGTGCTACTACTAGTACTACTACTAGTACTACTACTAGTACTACTACTAGTACTACTACTAGTACTACTACTAGTACTAGGCCTAGTACTAGTACTAGTACACATGTACTAGTACTACTAGTACTACTACTAGAACTAGTACTACTACTAGTACTAGTACTACTACTAGTACTAGTACTACTACTAGTAGTACTAGTACTAGGCCTACTACTTGTACTAGTACCTAGTACTAGTAGTACTAGATTATAGATAGGCCTACATGTATAGGCATAGGCCTAATATGCCGACGAAATTCACGCCACATTGAACACAAGCCCCCACCCCGAAGTTGGCTCTTTGATCATTGCCATACAATGTTGACATCCGATTATCAACATGCTGCTGCAGTATGTCAGAAGCATGATTGAATTTGAATACAAAAGGTGCGGTCGGTTTAACGATCGCTAGATTTAAGAGTGCAGTATAACAATGCCCATTCCATTGCAAGGTTAGCTCGTGAAATTAACGTGGGCTTTTTCTTAAGAGTTTTCTTTGCAATTAATAAAGCGCTACCAAGTGATTATGGGTTCCATTAGGAACATAACAGTTGACATGGCGAAGTTCTTACCAATCTTTTTGATCATAAAAGAAAAACGATCAACTGTTGACTGAAAAAAATTACCTGTATTCTGTCAAACATAAAAGTAATAAGCAAAATAAATCCATCTAGCTAGGCCTATACTAGTTCGTGATTTTTTTAGTTCGTGAAATAATGGCCAAGTATTGGTTATTGTCTGCAATCCAATTCACTTTATCAAAATGACGAAGCACAAAAGCCTAGAAACCCCGCGTTGCTGCTCACAGTTTATAGACAGTGATCAGTGTAACTGGACGGATTAATAGCCGTGCCAATAATTTATCACAGCCACCCCGGAGATTTACGATTAAATTCACTTAAAACATCAAAGAGCGCCCTCATGGGGCCGCTTGCACCTGTGTCAACACCCACACCCCCTTTCCCTCTACCCACTCAACAGCTTCAGCTGTTTTCAATAATGATCCTTAATTGATTTCACGACGGCATATAATTCAATACCGTCATTACTTCACCGCCCACGGATTACTCGGCGTGCAACGCAGCTTTTAAATTGGAACAACGTGAATTCTTACGATTTGCCCGACAAGGAACACTCCTCCCTCTTTCCCTGTTTTGGCAGTCTTAATTAACAGGTGATACTTTTTCTACCTAACCTGCCCGAGGTGCTTAACCCTTTCAGCGCCGAAATTAACCACCAAAACAGCGACCGCATCGTTACAATGGCCCAAGATGTTTACGTGCACATTATTTTGATATGGAAATTTCATCAAACAGCGCCCTCGGCCGGTCGAGCAACTATTCAAATGAAGAAACCGTGGTACTGGGCCTGAGTTTAAAGGGTTAAATAACATGGGAAATGGGAATGGAAAGAAACCAATGAAAAAAATTAAGAAGAAAAAAGAACAAAAATATTTATATCTTTAAAAACAAGCTCCAAAGGCTTAAGTAAAATATTAAAAAAATAAGAGATGAAAATTAAAAATCCACAAAAATAATAAAAACACCACAACCGGAGGTCGTACGCCAGGTCGGTTTCCATCCATGTTGCACATCGCATTCCCTTCCATGCTCATCCATTTTGTATAGACCTAAGAAGACCCATGCATAAAGTGGGGGGGGGGGGAGTCGTTCGGTCCCCAGTCCTTTAGCCAAGATCATAAGACACGGACCCTTTTAAAGGTGCAACCCCGGAATTGTGATATCCGGGTTGTTCAGATGAAACCTTACAGTCATTGATGAAGAGGAATAAAAAATAATGACAAACCAAATAAACTATGCGCACCAAATCGCAAGCTCCATTTTTTATTTTATTTTTAACTTGCCCCCATACTATGTATTCGTTTCTTTCTTACTTCTTGAATGTGTTTTCTCATGAACTAATATTTATGTAGGCCTACAGAGCATGCAAATAAAATGTTTGCTGAATTGAATTGAATTGTGATTCGTGTACAGTCGCTGTAAGCTTGAACCACCTCCTCGAACAGCTGGCTGTACCGAGTTCTCTAGTGCTGGACCAGTCGTGCTTTTGTAAATAGCGCCACCAACGATTCGTACTAATTGCCCATCGTTAGTCACGAGGGCGCAATGAATTATTATTAAACTGTAAACAGTAGGCCCATACTGTTTACAGTTTAATTTATTGTAGCACATTCTAATGACTCAGAGAATTGTTTTTATGAAAAGAACGACACTGGATCGGTTCTTTTACTACAACCAAAAATAAAAAGTTGTAAGGCACCATTTATACCCAACGACACACCTGATGATGCAGAGAACACTCGTAACGAAATTAGGGAAAATTGAAATTAACAAACTGCTCGCAGACTAGAAATGATCTAAACCACTTTTTTATAATTATGGTAATAGATGTTGATTTTCGATCCTAATAGTAATAAGACCGACCTTTCTGAATTTTCGAGGAGTCCTTCATGTTCTTGACAAAGATTCGGGTACATCTGATACGATGGTTCCTTTTAGACATTAATTTTCTTCTATGATCAAAATGCCAGATTCTCCGGCATTTAAATTTTGTTTCTTCTAAAATTGCAAAATCACCCCAAAAAAGGCTGAAAAGCCACTTAAGGTTAGGCTAAGGGCTAACGAAAGAAGGAGAGGGACCCAGGAAGGCTGGTGGTATGAATTAACATTCCTTTTAAAAAGGGCAAGATCGTAGGCAGGGGAAAAGCAAGAACTAGGCATACAAAAACAAAATTTCGCTTACAATGATATCCTGAAAAAAAAACCGAGAGATTTTTGATGGTTGACGCACGGTGTCTGCTACTTGACAAGCATGCCTGCAAGAGTTTGCGTCTGTGATGACAAATGACATTTGGCCAGACGTTTACCCCAAGCTGTGATGGGCCAACGGACGGTTGCCAACACCATGTATCCCAGGCCAGCGATTTGATTCAACTCAGCGTGGAAATCGAACTTTCCTCATGTTGTAAAACATTCAGGCTTTTTTTTAAGAGACAATGTTTGTGCTTTCCCTCTAAAATCTAATATCTGTGCCGAAATGTCTGCAATTCTATACAAAAGTGTTGCAAACTGCTTACTGACTCCAAAAACTAAAATGCAGATCTTAAAATTTTTGAATACCTGACGTTTCGATCCTAGCAGGACCTTTCTCAAAAGCAGAATGACAAAAAAACCAAATAGGACTAGAAAAAAACAAACAAAGAAATCTGCTTTTGCTTTTCCTGGGCATTCTGCCTTTAAGAATGGTTCCGTTAGGATTGAAACACCAGACCCTCTGAATGTTGAAGATTCTCGAAGTTTAGTTAAGTCGGTAAATTCAAAGTTTGTGCCGAATCCGAAAGGACTTGCATTGCCTAGGACTGATTGCTATGGAAACGTCGAATTTCCTGGTCCTTATAGGCATATGGGTCAACGTTTTGTCTGGAAACCTGGACTTCTGTTGACACGATAGGCTGAGCAAGCTGGAACATTTTTTTTGTGTTTGTTTGTTGGGGGGGGGGGTGTTAAATAAGACTTACGGCTTTGCATGGTGGGTAAATCAATATAGGAAGGTTTGCGGTGACACCATGTATCAGGTCTCTTAAAGGAAGAGGTTTGGTTCTGAAAAGAACCTGAGTGGTAACTCCACGTTTCGACCAGTATGCTCTGGCCGACCTGGCCGACCAGTATGCTCTCCTGATGACGACCAGAGCATACTGGTCGAAACGTCGAGTTACCACTCAGGTTCTTTTCAGAACCAAACCTCTTCCTTTAAGAAACCTGATACATGGTGTCACCGCAAACCGTCCTATATAGGGAGGTGTTAAGGTAAGACCCACTTCCATAAATAGTCTCGGGCACCTCTGACGTCAGTTGAGAATTGAAATAGTGAACGATATCAAAACACAATCGGCGTACAATAATGCTACCACGCCGGTATGTTTGTCACAAACAAACGTCAAGCCTATGTATGTGTATGCAGGTAGCGTACCTTTTCACCCAACTCTCACACCGGTAGTGGTCTAAGTGAGATCATTGACACTCTTATTACATTGCGCTGTCACTTCAAATTGAGTTAATAGAGTCTGTCTTCGCGGGCTGACCCGACGCGACCGCAGCAAGTGGCTAGCCATTGCGATCCCCGCATCCGCCCAAACAAGGAAAAAACAGACATAAGGCACGTTCCCATCGCCCGTCGGTGGATACACAACAACACGCCCCTTCACAGTTGGCGCGGGACCGCAGAAATGACTTTTAACGTAACTTTCCACGAAAGTAATTCGGCGTCTCAATCCTCGCATTAAGCCCGCATAGTACTTCGTGATTTCAAACCAGCTTCGTGCATCAGCAGGTAGTACAACTAGTAGTAGCCCCTATATAGCCTGGGGGAAATTTTCTGTGAGCATGTCCCTGGAACTTTGTAGAAAACAACGGGGCTTCACCGATTTTTGGTCGAGGGTCCTGCTCAGCCCTCTTTCGCCCGCAGGAGTATTCACAAACAGAAATTTAGGATCGTGGTTGAAGCCCGCGCTTCGATTTCTTGCTCAAAGGAGACCATTGCTCTATCAAAACCAAAAGTCCAATTAAAAGAAAACAAAACAAAAGACAATGCTTCAGCATGACTGGCGCCCCCGGCCCCCTGCACACCGGCAAAGAGTAGTTGACTATTTGGGAAGGCGCTGGTACGTTAATCCAGAGGTCTCGGCTACAAGTCCCGGTCCAGTCAAAGTTTTCTTTGCCAATTTTTCAATTTGTTCAAAAGTTCCTAGTCACTTTTTCCTTTGTCCTTGTTTGTTTGTTTGACAAAAAATAGTACACTATAAGAAACATACCCCCCCCTCAAAAAAACCCACCCCAAACCCCCCCCCCCCCAAAAAAAAAAAAATCCCAAATGCAAACAGAGGTTCGGGACTGAACAAAAACATGAAAACAATCATCACACGTTGGGGTCGCCATACCACTGATGTGTGTTTACATGAAACAAAATATAGCTACATACTTAGAATACATTACACTGTATCTCCCGTCTTGAGTAGGAAAACAATCGTTTACATTTGGCCCCAAACGTCGACAACCGCAATCATCAATGCCAAGAGTGGCTGTGATTCCATTCCTGTCGTCCATCTGTACCCAGACCTACCAACAATAAACACATCCCTAAGGACACCACGGGTCCCTAAAGCTTTGGCACAAGCCAGGCATAACCCAGGTTTGGAAAAGTTGAGTCACGGTTGAGGCTTCATCATACTCGCAGAAGGTTTTAGACCTCAACTATCAGAAACGGAGGGGGATTACATCTAATAACAACTCAAACGACCCGTTTCATGTGATTACATGTTGACGCGTGCTCAATTCCCAAACACGAAATCGGGATTTATCTGGGCACGACGAATTTTGATGGAGCCCTTTGAATCGCGATATTCAAACCAATAATATTTATTCAGAACGCACGAACAATCTGAATAATTGAAACGATTAAGTCCACATCATTGACGATTAATTATCTTCCCCACTACTCAATAGGTTTTGTGTAAATTAACCCATTCAAACTCTTTCAAGTTTTTCTTTGTTTTCGCTTCCCATCTGTGTTGCAAAACAAGTGTGGAGCATAGGCGTTCTAGCGTCTGTCCCGCGTTTGTTTATTTATTTGTTTTCATTTCAGACAAGATCTTGTTATTCCAAGCCACCCAGCTCGTGCACCGAAAGGTCGCCTACTACACGTCATCAGGAATGCTGCGCTGACACATTTTCGGGTTAAGACCGCCAATGCGAGTCGCGCTATTAAACATTTCCGCTCCGCCCGCCGGGTAATGGCACTGCGCGATGACGCCGTGGTGTCCCCGGCCGCTGCTGATTGGCCGGCCGCGCGCCCGCCGCCGCGCATGTCCGGAGCAGCATATTTCACGCTGACCTTCGACCCCCCTCCCCTCGCGTCCCGACTGCTGACTACGCTGGTGACGGGGACGCTCGAGATGCTGAGGGGGGGGAAAGAAACGGCTCGCCGCCGGGGCCATGTGTCTGCAACGTGTGCCCAGAGAGACTGGTCTCTCGATCGAAGAGCTAGTGGGAAGGTTTGGCTACGGGGCTCGAGAGCGCTCAGCCTGTTGAAATGAGGCCGGCACAATCAGTGTAACTACGAGAGGAACACACACACCCCCTATTACACTTACAGTCCCAAGCAGCTCATGGGACAGTGTTACTATACTACTTATCCATTAGAGTGAGAGGGGAGTAGTCACAAGTACCTGGGACGGTGGGAGGTGTTAGGATGACGTTCACTAGAGGGTTGAAATGTGCTTGAGCTGAAAGCAAGGGCAGCAGTCGACTTTAGACTCCCCTTTTCACCTGTAAACTGTTTCTGCCTCTCTCCGCAGTGAACTAAGAGGAGCCACGTGACCAGCGGAGGCTCGGCTCTATACGGGTGACTGTACTTGTGCTCAAGCCAAGTGCTGGAGCAGCCCAGGCTGCATGCTACGTGCCGACACGACTTGTCCGTAGCTGCTTGCCACCACATTGCATAACATGGAGCTATGATGCACGATGCCCAAGTGGCGAACTGAAGGTCGAGTCTGGTGCCGTGGCTGTGTCGCCCCAGGACTGAGATAATCGCCGGCTTGCGGCAGGATCCCTGACCACGGATATCATACGAGGAAACGTGGGGGAACCACGCGTTTTGTTTTTGCTGGGGTTTGTCAACGCAACGCGAGGAGCGTTGAGCCTGCCTGCAATGTGAAGTGCATCGGAGTGTTTGAAAACAAATCGAGATCCGATATTTCTCACTTGAAGGAAAAATATTATGCAGCCCAACCTTGGACAGGATGAGCGCTTTGAAGACGGGACTACGCTGGTAATGTCTGCCCTTTTCTATTTCATCGTTTTTATTAGAAAATAGCGACTCGAGTATATTACTAGTTGTTTGAATGACTGTACTTCTACTTTTTGTATTGAGTAACAGATGTAGGCCGAAGTCCACCGCATCGTTGTCTGAAAGCAATCTCTCTGAACTCAGTTCACCAAGTTGAACATGTTTCTCAGATGAGGCACACTGACAATCGTGTATTACGTCATTAGATATGACGTTGGCTGTGATTTTGGCAAACGCGATTAGTGGTTTTGACAGGAACTTCCTGAACACACCGAGCAATCACATGTTCTTGCGATAACTTCCACGGGGCATTTTTTTTTTTAGTAAGGCTAAACGAGAGGTTAAAATACCTCATTGCTAGTGATCATGCAATTTAAGCAGTCGGTACTTCGTAGTTCAGTCTCTATTGTATTCCGCTGTAGCTAATTACCACTTTCCGCTGTTCATTTGGCTCTGGCCTCGGAGCGCACGGGTCGGCAATGCATCACTCTTAATCTCCCCAACGCCGCAGTCTAGTCACTATGCATGTGTATCGCACTGACGTTGGGGCAGCTCGCCAGCCACCCGAACAACTGGACAAAAAAAATGGGCTCACATCAGCAATTTCTAGAAACAAAGCCCCTGGGAAGTATGCGCGGCTCTCTCTCTGTCTCTCTCTCTCTGCCTCTGTCTCTCTCTGTCTCTGTCTCTGTCTCTGTCTGTCTGTCTGTCTGTCTGTCTGTCTCTCTCTCCTCTCTCTCTCTCTCTCTCTCTCTCTCTCTCTCTCTCTCTCTCTCTCTCTCTCTCTCTCTCTCTCTCTCTCTCTCTCTCTCTCTCTCTCTCTCTCTCTCTCTCCAAGAAGGGCAAGGGGTGTCGTGGAACGGCGTGGCGTCATTCTTGCTCCTAATTTAGTGCCCGTGCATGCCCTTGTACCGCAGTGTCTGTGTTTATTTTATGCCATAACCTGTAGTGTAGCACGATTTACTACATCGCGATATGCGAGGCATTTCCTAGGTCAGTTTTCTGTCTACGTGGTCGCGTGTGCTTCAAAAAGGTTTTTTTTGTTCTTCGATGGTCTCCGATGTGGGGATTTTGAGTTGTGGTAGGGGACTAAGGGTGGCATTGACTTGTGTTGTTGCTTGGTTGTCGAGTTGTGTTAGGGCACAGGGATATGACATATAACTGGTACCCGGCCCCGGCGACTTTGGTCCCTAGCTGTGCGTGGCTCGTAGGTTATCTCGTTATTCATTCAGCTTGCTCTCTCCCTCACTCTCGCTCTCAGTGTTTCTCGTTTAATATCGTGTTTCTACCGACCGCGTGGCCAGACCTTGTAGAGTTGCATTTCCTGGTGGATGACGAGAAACATAATCCGGCCCTACACCTCCATGGGTTAAGTGCGTGCATGCGTGTGCGGGCTGTATCAGGCAGTACAAGCCCCATGCCGATTGTACGTCACGACCTACCTGCCAACTCTTTACCACCGGCAACGTCTTGGCTGGGACTCGGGCAACAGCTGGTGGACTGGCTTTCCTCGACTTTCCCGCCTGTTCCTCAGGGGACTGCGTCCCACTAAGGTGCTCTAGCCACGGTGTTCGTCTCCTTAATGAGCCTAACGAGATGTTTCATTTTTGTTTGGTGTGGCAGGAACCAAACCACTTATTGCATACGATAGTATCGATATCCACTAGAAACTTAAACCGTTGAAATGAACACTTCGGCCTATGCACAGTGAGCGTATATATCCTTCACCAGAACGAGCACACGTGGCGCTTGATCCACGCCATCTTACAATAATGATTATATCCATTCTCTTATAAGTCACGACACATCTGATATTGTCACACGGCAGTTTGAGTCATTCTGCCTTCAACTATACGGGACTCGTTCATTCAAGGCTACAGTCTCTTCTAAAATTAAAGGACTCTCATTGTTTAGTACCGGCATGGTACACGATATCGCGTTACAATATGCCATCCTTCAGCCACACGCCCGCGTCTCATACCCTCGTCGCACGCTCGCGTCCATTGGCCTTTTGGACAGCGTAATTTGCACGGAATCGCGCGTGTAGGCCTTTGTATCTCAGCGGACACCGAAACTGCTGCAGTAGGCCTACACGAGCAAATTAAGTGCGCACACGGAGTCGTAAATATCTGCACTGAGTAACAAGCCGACTTTGATAAGCGACTTAAAGCCCGCAAATCTACGGGGACTTCATGTTATATCCTATGATCTCTTAGTCACACCTGACAAAACAAAGTCTGATACGACTTTAACGTGAATGACATCAGCGGGGAAATGCACAGAAACAGGCAACACTGCATTTTATCAAACAAATCAGTCACTTTAAGATTGAGAAATGACCGTTTGCAAGATAAACGTATCAAATGAACCATATCAAGCGAATATTTCCCAATAAGGCACCCATCACGCACTGATGGTATGGAGTCTATGGACCATGGTAAAATATGGAACAGGTTAATGTATAGGCCTGATAGTATACACCGCACTTTTCAGAAGGGATCTGTTTTGCTCCCTGAAAGGTTCCCACTCTTTGACACCGTGTGAAGTAACCGCACATGAGTAATGAGTGGGTGTTCTGAAAATAACCTCAGGTATTAGTTACCAGATGATGCGGTCAGTGTGTATCTTGACCGGCCTCACCAAAGCCCCTGCTTCATCTACGAAGTCTTGCGTTTGAAAGTCCTGACGGCAAAGGTCAGGTATGTCACCGCGTGAGGTTCTCTCTAATGAGTCATCTTTGACGGGGCTGAAAATAACCTTTAGTATTCATTACTCGAACTTGTGGTCAGTAACGCTCGGGTAGCCTTCTCAAAACTCATATATCGTCTTAGAACTTAGAGTTAGAAGTTCGACCGTGTGGATAGTTCCTCCTTTAAACGCCACGGGCGTCGATTTTTACTCCATGGTAGGCCAACCTATTAAAAGTACATTAGGCAGGCATCCCTGATCGCAACCAGATGACAAGCACCGTGGTCCACCCCTTTGGAAGGAGTCCCAATTTCACTGGCATACATCGGGCCTTGTGCCAGCTCGTGGTGTCCCCGACCTTGGCCGTGCGTAAATGAATGAGGGGGGGGGGGAGGCGACACCTGAAATGTCCGACAGCTACTATAACTAAGGGAAGGTTTACTCGACACATTCCCTTGGTAGAGATGTTTGTGGAGGGTCGTCGTCACCACCGAGTCTGATAGCACCTCATTGGGTTTCATAACCTTACCAACTTGTCTGCACCAGTTTTTATGATATCTTGTCGTCTGTATACGTGTTAATGTAAGGGGCTGTGGAAGTCATCAGATAATGTATTATAGGAGCTGGAAGGTTAACCCCTTTTTCCACATCTGCGATATGAATGAAATCTGTGACTATAATAAACTCAATCGTTGACTAGACAGGAATCTACTGAATTTGCGAGGGCTTGCTGCATAATGCTATTTCGAAATCCGTGCAATGGGAGTCGTAAATAATCATATTCGTACCGTCCTTGGGACGAGAATGCTGCCAACAGCCAACGTACAACAGACTGTGTTTAGATCAGCCGTGGTAATTGTTATGAAATAGCTTCTCTTTTCATGAGTGGGGCGAGGGTTATCGTATTTGAATACCGCTGACATTTTTCATTTTCAAGGTTGATGTATGACAAACACTGGCACGGAAAAGGGATTATCACTGGCGTGCTTTTTAAAGGGACCCTGAACTCGTATTTATACTGAGAGTTCTAACCCCTCCATCAGAATACATTCCTGCTGACCTTAAATGACCTAACAGGTCATAGGCCTACAGACTAATCAAATTTTTCCATTTCATCAAGACGCCATCTTTACTCACAAATTCCAAACATAGGCCTATGAATGCTAAACTACTGGCAATAAACCTATTTATTCGTAGCTTCTTAGTTAACAGCTCCGAAATACAGTAGTATGTATTGTCAATCCATCAAAGCGATCCCTTCACTCCACTTACCAAAAGGAATATATGAATTGATATACACACAAACAAAATAATGTTGACATTATATTCAATTTGTGAAGCGTAAACTTGACGATATACCTCTAAACCACAACATGTGGAGGAGGATGTTGCGCGACTCTGACCATACGGTCCTAAAAATATAAACGTGTTATGTTTTATTTTTAGGACTGTCGCAGTAAAGGTTAATATGTTCCCTGCGTTCTTGAATGGCATAGATTTTGAGGTTTGAGGCTTGGGTAGGTGACCAATTATAGACCATGTAAGTTGGCCTCGAGAATGTACGTGATACCGCGAGATTCCTGACTTCCGGGCTCCTCGGATAGGAGGTAAAGCGTGGAGCGTCGAACGTTTTTGTTAAAATATTTTGTATCGCGCCGATTGAAGCAGTTTAAAATATTAGAATAGTCTTTTAGGAAAAAAATATTAAAATACAATGTGTAAAGTACGTGATTTTGCACGTTTTCACGTTTGTGTTTTGATTTTGTATTATTTTGTTTACATGTACGATATCCACATGTACAGTTCAGTACAAAGCGCTTTTCTTGCCCGAATGCGAACCACATCAACTTCGGCGCAATACAAGTAGTTTGTAATACTCACGTCGCGTACCACAGTCGGGCCGTATTCGCAATACTGTAGTTACAACCGGAAGATGAAGGTCGGGTTCTATTTATTTGTTTTCTCTGCCGTATTCTCATTTTGTGTATTTTTTTTTGCTCATTCTTATATTTTTAATATACTTAATCCATAAACCTGGGTTTTTAGCTGGAAAGAGGCTTTCTTCATTATGTAATAATGCATTCAAAATTGGGCACGTGTTAATCTCCTATAGCAGGCGGCGCGGAGGTGCCCGGAAGTGTGCGATGACCTTTTTCACCATGAGACTTACATTGTCTATTGCCCTTCGTAACAGCACGCGAAACCAACTCTTAGAAAGTAGACTGCTGCCTCTTCTCCGAAGTACCAAGACCAAGTTTCTATCGCTGTTTCATTTTTATCGCAAAGTGTCGGTTTTGTTGTTCGTCATCAGGTTGTGTTTGTAATGTTGAAAAGTGGGTTTTAAATGGAGAACCCGGGCAGTAGCCAGACGAAGTGGGACTCTCCTAGGGACGGGCTAGGGTGCTTCTGAGAGGTCAGATATTCTTGACGCCTTCCTTTGTTTTGAATCTATTAAAGCTTTCGCTAACCCAAGCACGGCGCAGGTGGGTATCATCTGGCTGATTCGAGTCGGCTTCCGTGCCATATAAAGAACACCGCGATTCCGGTGAACCTGGCTGACCATTGAGCCCGGTCGGAGAGGATTGGTGTCATGCCGGCTCTCCCGGACCTGTCCCGACCGGGGTCAGGTAATTACAACTTCCAAGAGGGGGACCCAGGGCGTTCCCCGCGGGTATCGGTGTTCTCCGAACGCCACCACCAATACCTGTTTTCCATGTGAGGCTTGCTGTTCCCTTTCTATCGGGCTGTATAACCTCTCTCTTCCCTCTTGAGACGGAGAAGGGCCACCACACATGTCAAACCGTTCGAAATGACGAAAGACACAACTCCCCCATGATCAACAAATAGCCAAATAAAGCCCAAATGCACCTGCATGCGTTTTCACGTTGGGAAGAATAGACATCGATTGTTGACATGATTATCAGCATTTAATGGATAACAATTGATAACAATTATGTGCTGTACCAGCATCCCCTATCGAGGTACCGTCTCTCTCTCTTCAATTATTGTTATATTAGAATTATCATGGATTTAGATACATATTTCGTTACCAAGCGTCCCTATTCCTTGAAGCCCCCAAACCTTTCTACAGAAATCCCCCGAAAACCACCCCAAAATGCCACTTGTAGTTGTAACGTTGTCTGCATGCATTTCCATTTCCAATTCTGGCTTGCTATTGCTAACGTCTTAATTCTTGCCGCACTGGTTTTCTTATTGGGGTAACCTGCTGCACAAAAGAGTCTCCCCATGGGGGCTGACCCTCGTGGCCCCCGATGTTACCAAGCAATGAATGCCCTGAGTCAATGCTGGGTCAACGCAGCTGCACCTCAGCCTGTGCCGGGGCTGCCTGCGACTTGCCAGTGTCTCGAGTATCGTCTCAGGAGAGGAATTCCGCAGGGATATGGCAAATTATGTTATTGAAAACCACAAAAAGCGTATTACGCAGGAGTCATATTGCCCCATACTGCTCGGCATGGCCCCAATTGCATATAGGCGATTACACACTCAACTTAGATGTGAATCTGATTAGTCTTTTTTGTGGAAGGTTAAGCCAAACAGACCTTGACATAAATCTTTCAATTTGCTGTCTGTAAGCTTTCCTGACCTTCCTTTCGATCTCCCCCTTAGCACTGACATAGGCATATCATTTTCCTCTTTGGAGTTAAAATTCTGGTCACCTACACAGCGACCCCAGGCTTCGTATTTGCTTATATAAGAATCCAGGACCATGCGTCTTTACTGATACAGTATTTATGCGGCTGACATGTTGATTTCAATTCAAGACACTCCAGGGTAGTCTAAAACCACCCCACACACCACTTAACTGTGCCCAAACTGTTACCCATTTAAACCTAGGTATCTGTTCCCCCATCCGAACCGTTTTACAGCCAGACATCTGTGCCCCCATCCGCACCCTTTTAAAGCCAGGAATCTGAAAACCCTTCAGCATCCATTTACAGCCAGGCATCTGTGCCCCCATCCGCACCCTTTTACAAGCAGGCACCTGTGGCCACATTCCCACCCATTTACAGCCAGGCATCTGTGCCCCCATCCGCACCCTTTTACAAGCAGGCACCTGTGGCCACATTCCCACCCATTTACAGCCAGGCATCTGTGCCCCCATCCGCACCCTTTTACAGGCAGGAACCTGTGGCCACATTCCCATCAATTTACAGCCTGGCATCTATCTGTGCATCCATACGCTCCCGGTACAGCCAGACATCTACGATTCCATCCGCACTCGTTTACACTCAAGTGCATTCCTACCCCAGACATCTGTGTCCCCATCCCTACCCATTTACAGCCATTCATCCTGCTACGTCCAACCATTGCTCACATAAAATCCGATAAACCTGCTCCTTCAGTATTAGCTTCTGGCCTGCCCAACCTGACTCCCAGCGGCCAGCACCCATTAGTCGTTGACCCCTGGATATTCTGGATATTGCAACGCCTCAATTTACTTTCACCAGCGATCAATGGAACTCTCCTCGGCCCTTGGGGATGTAAAGAAAGTGTGTGCTAAACCAGGCTTCTCTTCCCGACTGAAATTTATTTCTTGTTTTGCTGTACAGAAGGTAACCTATTCACACCATCAATCACTTTTTGTGTATGGGTTTGATTTTTATAGAATTCTAATTTGATTTCGGGTGAATATGATGGAAGTAAACGTGTTCATTAGGAGGCAATGTGTACCTGTACCTGGCCTCTATACCGTTCTAGTTTGGAACCATCAAAATGCACTTAATGCTTATAGGAAGGCAACACGCACCCAAGACTGGGAGATGGTTGAAGTTTATTTTGCAGCCGGGCTTTAAGGTTGTTCGTCGTGGGAATCGTTAATCATGCACTGACAGACCTCCTCAGAGATGGAGTACATGCAACCTCGAACCGCGGAAGTACATTGGACGGATTCTGTTTGGAAATAATACACGCCCAAAACAGCAGTCAACTTGCCTTGTGTTGGGTCCGAAGACTGATGACGTTGCATGTAAAGTAGACGATAGCCTCTCTCCCTTTTTGTCTTTTTCTTCTTCCTCTCCCCCTCCTCTCCTCTCTCTCTCTCCACCTCTTTCTCCGTCTCTCCCTCTATCTGTCTCTCTCACCCTATATGTTTCTCTCCCCCTCCCTCTGTCTCTCTTCCCTTTCTAAACCGATCTTTCTCTTCCCTCTCTGCACCTCTCTCTTTCCTCTCTCACTCTCAACGCAGCTTCCTGGGAGTGTTAGGCTTACATTACAGTGTGTACACGTTTCTATGGCATCATATCACTTCATACCGATGCGGTGTATATAGGGGAGACTATATAGGAGATGTATACGTTATGGTTTATTTGGTTTATCTCTTGTAAAATACGCAATATTTTTCAAAAGTTGTTCATCGTCGCAGAAAAATCACTGCACTACAGGCGTCTATAACTGATGTATGTGTTTCACATTACCTCAATACAACCCCCAACAGTGACGACGTTATTATACACGTGGTACAAGACGAATGTTACAGCTAAATATTGTTCCACTGTCCTGCTGTGAGTCTCTCTTTGTATAAGGCACCCCCATCTTCAGCATACGACCCGACCACTACCCGGTATCCAACTGAAATTTGGTGGCATCGCAATGCGTGCATTAAGTCGTGGTCGGAAACCCTGTTCCAGATTCAGCCATCAAAACTGCACGTTTTCCAAGAGACAGTTGAGGAGTAATCTCAGACAGTATTGGGTACAAAGGATTACCGTTTTACAGCCTCTTTTCTCATAAGAACTCGTCTTGTATGAACTCATCTAAAACCGACCAGTTCTCGTTGCCCCCTCGCTATCAATCCAACATAAGCAACTATAGATAGGTGCATAAGTTGGATACGTTATCTCTCTCTTTATTTTCTGCTACCTCATTCACAATAGCAGTCGAAACGAGTATAGGTATTGTCTTCTCACAAGCTCCTATTAGAGGAAAAATCATCTCTCAGATCCCGACACCCATTCAGCCACCAGTGTCGAATAAAAAAGTATATTTTTACGATTTGGCGGGAAAGAGCTGTCATCCTTTGACCTGTAAACTTACGCTGAACCGTGGATGGGACCACAATGTCATCCCGCATGCTGTCCGCAGCTGACGTAAATAATTGGAGGATCGCTAGAAAGCCAGACCAAAGCGAATTATTGGAAATGACTGTACTGAACATCCACAGAGCTTCCCCGCCTGTTGGATGGCTCTGATATCGTCTGTCGATTCCCTCTAATACTTAGTAATAGATTCAGGGGCCCGGCAGGTCCCCACGGAGGGGGCTAATAAGTGTATTATGAACAGAGGGGACCGTCGCAATAAATCTCGGGTGATGTATGGCATTGAATACGCCAGGGCCAGGTCCCCTGTTGTTCAAGCCACTCGAACATGTAACCAAGATTGTCCCTGCAGTCAAATCGCATTACCAAGACAAAACATGTGTCTGCCACCACACAGTGTGTCCGGGCACATCGAAAGGCTACCGGGTCTCACTACCAGACGAGTCAATGGAACATGGCCGGCTCGAAAGAGCAAGTTTAATTGACGTTCGTGAGTGGAAATTATAACAGATAATGATATTATCATGTGAAATGTTGTCCGCGTATATACGACCAATGATGCATACTTTACTACCTGTTAGGTGGTACAATCTTGATACCTGTTTGAAGGGCACTATACCGCTGTGCAATACAAGCTCTGTTGACTCTAGACTTCAAGATTGGATAGCCGGGGTCAGCTTTTCGAGACCCCACAATAAATATTAATTAAAACAATAAAGCAACTCTTACAAAAACCACTCTGGCCCAGCGGGGAGATGGTGGACAAGTCAGGTCACTGGGAAAGTAAAATAGAGCACCTGCAAGTTCTGCAACATCTGTGAAACGACGGAATGGGTTAAACCTGCTGCCATCCATCTTCCATCTATTGGTAAAGCCTTACTGACATACAGTCCTGTAGTGTCTGGACATCTAGGAGTCTATAATCCCCCAATCCTCTGAAGTACTAAGTAAGGGAATTATATAAAATCTATTAGCTGTTGAAACGTTCTAGAATTGCTCTGGCTGCCTTTGACCAAAAACTCTATGAAGAAACGCATGTCGGTTAGAAAAGTTAAGATAGTATATCTGTATGCCTTTAAGCCTTTTTGTTACAACATTTGAACAATGAGTGGCGTCATTAATTGTGCATGGTATTTCTTCAACTACCATTGATTAATGACTTCCATCATTCATACTAATAGGCCTAAATCAAAAAGAATTTTACAGACGGAAAACCAGAAGAGAATAAATGCAGTGTTCACCAATTAAGAATAGAACACTTTTAATGTTATCCTCGCATTATATTCGCCGTGTTTTAACATCATAGTTTCACGGAATGAAATTTAATGGGGTTTCAATGTCAAGGGATTCAGACTGAGCCAATGCACGACACCACATTATAGGATGATCAGGTCCCGTATACGTGTCATTTGCCAAGCCATACTCTTGTCCTTGTCCTTACGAAACAGCGCAAGAGGTGCTCCCAAACTGGTTGTTGCCAGCAAGGCCACGGGTAAACCAATGAGGGAACACAAAATGGCGTGTATGTATAATTTCGACTTACACCGATATGTGTAGAAAATGAGACGTTTCTAGTATAGACATACTCAATGTACAGCAAGCGGTATCCGAAAAAGGATATACAGTATACTTGTACACAGAATAAGATTACTGCCACATCAAAACAAGGACTTATCCTAGCGTTCATAATCAGCTCATTCAATCTTCTTCCATCGCTTTACCTTTATAACATTAACAGTCGCCTCTGCTGGGCAAATACTGATGCACCTTAGGCCTACGAGTTCGATATCAATGCATGTTTTACTCGAGGGCCTGGCGTCTACCAGGACCTTTCTGCAAAGGCTGGGATTCTGCTCTTGAAAAGGCTTATCTGGGATAGAAACGCCAGACCTTCTACATGATAGAGATTTGTTGTACTACATTTACATGTATTTGTAACCAGTGCATGTGTTAAGGACAATACATACTTGAAAATGCTCATCACGGGTAGTTGTCACTCCTCGGTATTACCGCCCACGGAATGCGGTATACCACACGTCTGCTAATGTAATGTTTCTGCTTTTTACCTTTTATTGTTTGTGTGTTTCGTTTCAGGTATGTTTGGTTTGTTGGACTTCTCGTTCTACCCCACATTTGTCTGCTTTGTACTGCAATACAAACCACAGTTGCCCCTCGGAATACGACCGTCTCTTCAAGTACGCACTTTTAATCATTTTCGTAGTTTCCCTTCTTAAAATCTTGATATATTTCGGATGCATGATAAGCACTTGAAAGTCCGAGGACAACAGACTTAGATTAATTTGGATGGATATTGGCTGATGGGCTCTGTAGATTAGGGCCTAAGTATAGTCATACTCAAAACCAAATAGTCAAACTCTAATCAAAGTTAATTGAGCTAAATGAATCACATTAGATGAGTGTAAAATAAACGACAGGTGTCATTTACGTAAAATGGTTATTTGGCATTTCCCTAACTCGGAGAGCGCATGTGAAAATTTGTCTGGCAGCCTGATTGAGTTAAGTAAAACTGTTCATGCTTCGACATTTGTGCTAAAGCAGCTCCATGGAATTGGATCTTGGTCTTTACAGAGACACCTGAATGCTCAATCACTCATCTGTAACACAACTGGTTTTTTCGATTGCAGATTCGGTTACGGGTAATTACCTCGCAGTTCAGAAGCCTACCGCCTTAGTGGAAAAAGTCTCCCTCCGCCCCAACTCTTCGTTTCCTCAAGAACGCGACTCCAATAGAACTACAATCAGTACAACTTCCAAGCCCGTTCATCGTGCAAGAACTTCCCGACAACACCAGTTTGATAGAAACAGGGATGCCGACGTTGCCACATCAACAGTAGCACCGGATTACTCCACCGAAAATGTTTATCCAGGGGTACAGACTTCAGAGGCCAAGACTTCGGGTAACGGCTCTGCGTCCGCTTGGTCGAAGGTTTCGAACTCGCCCGCTGCGGACACAAACGCATCCACCCTCTTGTCAGATAGGTCCGACGCTTACCGTGAGCGAAGCAAGGCCGTGCTGGAGGTCTCCCCCAAGTCAAAGTTCTTCCGCACAGCTACCAGTTCCCCGGTCCCGCTGCCCATCCCTGCGCCCGAGTACCCACCGGTAAACCTGGAAGTCAACGCATCCTCCCCGGCTTCCGAATCTCAGGACCTTCGTGTAAATACTATCGGTCTAAGAGTGGTGGGCGATCTGTTTTCTGCCGGTGAGGACTACGACTTCGCGCCGTCGGGCGAGCCGGACGAGGCGGCGCTCCACCGGTCGCCGCCGCCGCTGACCACACACTTTACGCAGTTCACCGTGACCGAGGAATTCACGGACTTGCTGGAGGTTGCCCAGCAAGCCTGGGCCCAGCTGCCGGCCGAGGTGATGGACACCGAGCTGGGCGAGTTTTTAAAACTGTACAGCACCTTTCCTCACATCCAGACGAGGACTGGACCTGTGAGAATATGGGTGAGTACGTGACGTCATTATGACGTTTACCTTTAGGGCAAAGAGACACAATTGCATCTATTTCAGGAGTATCTTATATATTAATACAAGCATTTTGCATGTAATTTCTGTAAATGTGAAAACTACTTTTTGTAAAGGACTGGAAACGCTTTCCCTCCATTCCTTTAGATCTTCTTTCAAATTTCTCTGGCGGCAAAGTAAAGTGCACTAGACGTACGAAAATGTACAAGCCGCTACCTTGCAATCTACTGTAGGCCTACTTTTTATAGGATTGGTACTGGGTCGCCCTGAAATTATTATTGGGAGATGGCTTTGGCAAAGTGGACAATTCATCAATTCTGCTTTATTTCATAGTTGGGGGAGGGTATAGTTTTCCTTAGAATAACGCCAAGAAGTCATCTTGCTAACCACGAGAGCGCAGGCTCATTGAATACCCTCACCTGCTGTACTTTGAACCACGACATCCAGGACCACTTACATTCCTGCGTGCACTCGCCTCCAATCCACCTTTTAGTCTCAAGGTTGAAAGGGCCAATTGCTAGACGGCTGCCCTGCGATATTCGTCGCCGGCTAAAGTTGATCAGGTTTAGGTTTGACTCGTTGGTGTATAGTATAGTGCACCATGTGCGGTTGAACTCAAGGGTAGATGTTTGCTGAATCAAGCAGTTTTAAACCCATTTTATGAGTTTGATCAATCGTGTCAGGGCGGCGGTAAATGCCTTGTAGGCGTTTGCTTGTTAATTGTTCTGTATCTATTTTATCTGTCCGTCCAACCGATTGAAACCAAACCCAGAGATACTACACTTGTATGACAGCTGAAAGCTTTAAGTTCCACACCACTTTGCTTCACTCAACGCACCTGGTTTTATCGAATTACAGGGGCAAATACCATAAGCTTCCCATGGAAAAAACTGGGCTTTGTAAAAATCATATGCACCCTTCATGACGTATTTACTGTCAGCAGTTTATTGTAAGCTCCGTTATTGCCCAGAGAACATTAAGAAAGGCTGAAATTGGAAACAGCTGAGACTTAGAGGCCCAGCGCAGCTCGACTCCGACCATTATTCCGAACCCATTGGCGCTGTAATTCTTTACTGTGTGACAGCCCAAACATCCGCGGTTCATGAACCGCCTTTTATACCCCCAGGAAGACCTTAGACTGGTGTGACTGTTCTCACCACAAACCCGCTTTTTATTCGACGTCTCCACCGTGACACACCCCCACGGCCGTGAGCTTGTGGAGAAAGTCCCGCTCAGCCTTAAAACAAATATTAGCAGAATCAGAATTCCATAATGGGTACTCCCCCGCGACCGGCCTGAGCTGGAGGCGAGTGTTTCCCTGTGAACTCTTGACCTAGGCCTATACAACTTGCTGTTTTTTTGGCCTCATATTGGGTTTTTTCCTTGTGGCTCAAAAGGCAGTGGAAGGTTTGAAGTCTTCCTGTGCAGGGACCAAGTTTGTGTCTAAATATTGTGTTCCTTGGAATAAAGGTATAGCGCCTTCTTTCATCTGCTGATTTCACGGGTGTCTTGGATCCGCTTCAGTTGATGAAAAGGGTAGAAGTTCATGAATGTGCACATGGTTGCTTTGAAGAAAGTTGATTGATATATACAAAAGCTTTGGCAATGGCCCTCTCTCATTGGCACTGGTCGTCGCACACTGACGCTATATATACAAGCCACCTTGAGGTATGTTTGAATTCTGCCAAAAGGTCAGACCTGCCAATCCCCAATCTTAAAAGCTCCCTTTTCTGTAAAATTACATTCTCCCCGGGAGAAGTTCACAACCGAAGCCAAACCCCTCATCAACTGGGTGTAAGCTTCCCGTACGGCACGTTCCGTGCGCAACCAGTCAATTAGAACTTTGCCCCAAACTGGGTCACCCTCAAAAGGGTTAAGTCAAAAAATAGTCCGAATTCCATGGCTGTAGTAAACACGACAGTATACACGGTTCACTACGAGATAGTTGGGTGGCCCTGCATCTGAATTAATTATATGCTTAGAATGTGGTAAATATTCAACAGAATACCCTTGCCTTTGAGAAAGACCCCCCTAGCATTGGAACTTTTATTATTTGTGTATTTTTAGGTCATTCGAATTAGTATAGGCACTATAAACTATTTGTTTATAATCACGGGTTTCGAGAATAGATTATGCAAATTATAGTGATGTCTTATAGTGTGAGAGAAAGCTGGATTTTCAAGCGCACGGGCTCAAAGGCTCACTCGGATCCAACTGACCTAGTTCAGACTCAGAGCTATCTTAAGATGTTTCCTCTGCATGAGAACAACCTCGCTCTAGTGACCCCTTTCCCCCATCCCCCAAATGCTGATCATACAGGCCTACTTGCATCGCTCTTTGTAAATTGTCTTTCTGTATTACAGCGTTTGAAGGGACCCCCAGGCCCACCCGGACCCCCAGGCCAACAGGGATTGAGGGTAAGTCTCCGACAGGTGACTGCCTGAAAGGTCAGGGCCCTATATGCTCGCTACCCCCTCGCTATATCAGTGACTGTCCCACTACCTCCCACCTGCTGCTGGCGATTCATTGCGCGACTTGTGGCAGGGGTCTTTGGCCTCTTGTAGGGATCTTGCCAGCTCGTGACTTGCTCTCGTGGCTTTCAGCATGTGCACGTAGCGAGGATCAGAAGCACCCCCAGCAATGGACTATTAAGTTTGATCGAAAAGTACTATAGTGGTTCACTATATGCTAACTTTCTTCTTCGTATGTTAGAACCCCCAAACAAAATCTTTGAAGATTACCGTGAAGCAACCGTTTGGTGGATGCCATTTGGTGGGCCCCAGCCGGGTGATTTTTCTTTTCAATCCCCGTTTATTTTATGATTTTTTAAATATGTTTTTAACAATGTGCTGGCTCGTGTGGCGCCGTAAAAGAAAATCTGCATGTGCCATGCATCGGTTTACAGTAGTTTAAGCCTGGTCTATAGCCTGGGGCCAATTTCATTGCGCCGCTTAAGCGCAAAAACTCATGAGCCACAGGATTCCCTTGCCAACCCAAACTTCACTTTTGTTTCACGCTAAGTAAAGAAGAGTGGAATACAAGTCAAAAGCAATGGACATCACACTGCAGGGCAGCTTGTAATCCTGCTTACACGAGGAAGACTTTTCCTGCTTAGCAGATTTTCACGCTTATGCGGCTCTATGAAATTGGGCCACCGGAACCTATCCTAGCAAACTTTGTTTGCAAGCATCAGCAAATTGATGTTTACTACCAAAATTTTCCCCTTGTTTGGCAGTGTGCACGTGTTGACAAACGCCAGCAAACAGAATCAATTTGTTACAACTGTTTGGACCTTATTTTGGTGAATTTTGTAAACAAAAGTTTGCTCATGCTTGCTGCATGGTATATGTAGGTTTCCGAATATACATTGTGCTAAAAAAAAGGTACATTTGTAACGATTAAGCTATAAACGTCTGGTATTCATTATTCCTTGAATGATTGCTTTCTCCTTCTTCTTCACCTCCTTCTCCTTCTCCTCCCCTCCTCCTCCTCCTCCTTCTCCCCCTCCTACTCCTTCTCCTTCTCCTCCTTCTCCTCCCCTCCTCCCCTCCCCTCCTCCTTCTCCTTCTCCTCCCCTTCTCCTCCTTCTCCTTCTCCTCCCCCTCCTCATCCTCCTCCCCCTCCTCCTCCTTCTCCTTCCCCTCCTTCTCCTCCCCTCCTCCCCTCCCCCTTCTCCCCTCCTCCTCCTTCTCCTCCTCCTCCCCCCTCCTTCTCCTCCCCCTCCTCCTTCTCCTTCCCCCCCTCCTCCTCCTCCTTCTCCTTCTCCTCCTCCTCTTCCTTCTCCTCTTGGCTAAGCATGTATAAGTACCTGCAGAATCTGCTTAATGATTGCGAATTATGTGACCCATGGTTCTTTGTGCAGGGACTACCCGGTCCGACGGGACTACGAGGAAGGACAGGGCAGAAAGGGGATGAGGTACAAATTGTTGCTGGAATTTTTTAACTCAACAACAATTGCGTGGAATAGATTTGATGAATTTCCTCTCCTTACTGTAGCTAACATCAAGGGCTTATAAAGGGCTTGGAAAATTTGCCTTGAAAATTGCTGACAAAATATATCGGTTGCTTAGCGGATGAAAAATATCGTGAATAGTACAAACAAATCATGACACGTTTGCCCTCCGACAAAAAGTCCAGTAGCGTGTTAAAAACAAACATGTCACAAAGTTTGCTGTCAGTATAGTTCTTCGGTCTGATTTCAAGTAAACCACAATTGTTGACATGGCTTCTCTGTCTCCGCCCCGATGTGTTATGATTCATTTGATGCCTGACAAATACCATGGATGTTTTGTTTTGTTTGCATGGCAGGGATCAACTGGTCCACAGGGAAGTCTAGGGCAGCGGGGACCCAGGGGGCTTCAGGTAAGCTTCTGACAGGGACCTTTATATTTCAGGTATTCGGGACTATAGGCACCCAAGACTGCATGCTTCGCACTACGCGACCCGACTATTAGCTAAGCATTCCCAAATGTTTTGGACCCGATGGCTGTCCCTTAGACATCCATTCACCAGTATGAATCCCACAGTGCCGCAGTTTGTTTCGCATGTACATTGTACTATCTCCTCGAGATAGCCGTAGGCCCATACAGTGCCCAGAGCTGCCTCTGTGGTCCTTGATTAGAGTTCATCCATGCTTCCCTGTCACGCGCCACTGGCCCATGTTTGTGGCCGCTCTCGTTGCTGCTTAAGAGCAGGTTGAGCGCCCAAATTTGCTGGTACACAAATAACCCAAAGTCCTGAAACATAGGATCTGCTTGCAAACCCAAACTTCACTACAAAAGCAAATGACATCGCATCACAGTGCGGTTTGTAATCCTGCTTACACAACGACGACCTATCCTGCTTAGCAGATTTTCAAGCTGAAGCGTGCATTCTATGAAATTGGTCCCAGCCCTTGACTTGATGTATTCCTCTGTCCACGTTGTGATTGGACGTCCTCTGCCACGACGACTACAGTCCCTCGTATGATGTGATTTCTATACCGGTGTGTTTCCCTGTATAATTACATGTACATGCCCCAAATAACGCAGCTTCCTGTCTCTGATGGTCGTCTGCAGTGTCATTCTAGATCCATTTTCATTCAACACCCAGCTGTTGGCTCGTTTCTCTCGCCAGGAAACTCTTAGCAGCCGTCTGTATCATCGCAGTTCAAACGCATCAATACACTTTCTGTCGTTCTTGGATCCAACCCCTTTCTCCCTTCATTTGCTAATCAGTGCCTTACGTACACGCTCTACTACGGGCAGGGTTGAGCAGGGTGACTGAACAAAATGAACAATATTTTGTTAATATTATTGGTCAATAAACGCCCACCTGTCTGTCTGGGCGGTCGATAATTCCCAACTTGACTGATAGAATCAGTCCAAGCGCTAGAAAAATGATTTTACTCAACATGTTTCGCCAACCTTTGTTTACAGTGTGTTGCATGGGACAATCTTTAACCTCGGCAATAGACGTTCCAGGGTGTTTTATGACGTCTGGCAGAAGCGTTGTTTATTTTCTTGATCGGCTTCGGGCGGGGCATCTTTTGTCGAGTAACAAACTGATGTGCAGAGAAGGAGTTGGGAATCTTTCTTGTACCCCCTACACACTCGTTTTGACGTCTTTGTCACCAGCGACGACCGCCCTTGTCGCAAACATTTCGCCAGCGCGCCGGGCTTGTTTGTTGCTTAGCATCGGGCGTGACCTGCTCGTATAAAATGCAGGGCTGTAAGTTTCCAATATGCAGGTGGGCCGATTGATTGCACGCCTCTAACCCTGTCCCCGAGCACAACTGAAGTACTGTTTAAAACGTCACCCCCATGCCTCTTTTCCACTCCCGATTCTCAGTCGGAGTGACCACCCGTTTTCTTGTGAGATTATTTTTGGTCCGGAAGCGGGGCGCTGCATGCGACGCAAAAGCGTCAACATGAACGCGGCCGCCTGCAAACAGAATGTTTTCGACAGGGCTGATGTGAGACACCTGCCCTGTTTGTATTTTGATGAAAGCGATCACGGGGAAATTGATTTCCATTCCATTCACAGGGGGAAACGGGACGGCCAGGGAAGCCGGGGTACCGAGGAGCACTTGGAGAAAAGGTATGTATGACCCCTTTGAATATAAAGCAACGGCAGAAATGATACAGAAATACCATCTGACCATTGACGGGATAACCCATTCAATTCAGTCTGAGTGAGTTTCAAAACTTGGCACGGTGGGCGTAGTGTAGAGTTAGGTTTGCGGATAGGTACACCATGTGGATGGACTCTTTGAAGAAGAGGTGTAGTTCTGAAAAGAATCCGTGAGTGGAAGTTCGACGTTTCTGCCATGATTTTCTGGCCGTCTTCAGGAGGAATATGTCTAGATTCAAATTAACACAGATTTGGCAATAAGTAATAACCAATTACCAATAAACATTTAGCACTATAAGCACTAACCACTGAATGATAGCCAATAGCCAGTAGCCTATAGCATTAGACAATAACCAATAGACAATAGCCAATAGCCATTAGACAATAACCAATAGCCAATAGCCAATAGCCAATAGCCAATAGCCAATAGCCAATAGCCATTACACAATAATCAATAGCCAATAGCCAATAGCAAATAGCCAATAGCCAATAGCCATGCCAAAAGCCAATAGCCTATAGCCATTAGACAATAGCCAATAGCCAATAGCCAATAGCCAATAGCCAATAGCCAATAGCCAATAGCAAATAGCCAAGCCAATAGCCAATTGCCAATAACCAATAACCAATAGCCAATATCCAATAGCCAATAGCCAATAGCCAATAGCCAATAGCCATGCCAGTAGCCAATAGCCAATAGCCAATAGTCAATAGCCAATAGCCAATAGCCAATAGCCAATAGCCAATAGCCAATAGCCAATAGCCAATAGCCAATAGCCAGTAGCCAATAGCCAATAGCCTGTAACCACTACCTTATAGCCAACAGCCAATAGCAGGACATTTTGAGATCGAAACGTCAGGCCCTATTTATTTTAAAGTAACTGTCATGAAATGATTCTGATATGTTCTCAAGCGACCCAGTCATCCTGTATTTAACTCCATCCAGGGACTACGGGGCGACGCAGGGAAACACGGCTACAGCCCCGACCAAGGAAAAAGGGTAAGAGACGGAAACAAATGCAAAATGCTTTCACCGAACCACCATAGGTACAACGCGATTTCCTGAATATTTATTTTTCAATCAATTTTTCAATCAAAGCAGTGCTTTTTAGTCGGTGATATTTTAGGCGGTGGTGTCGGAAAGCATTTCGGGTGAATTACCATAATTCGACCTCGGCTATCTTGGTGGTCGGTCTATTTAGTTCAAGTTCGATACCACCAGGGTGGTCTATGCGTTTTCCTGTGACATACATGGGGCAAGCGGGGTTTCCAGGCTTAATGGGGATAACCTTTGCTATGGGCAACGTGTCGACGCCTTCCCCCCATAGCATCAGATTTTGCTGGCATGCAGGATCCATTTCGAGGTTAGCGTCACGTGCCTTATGTTGATACATGTAACTAGTGGGCCCACTTTCACAGAGCTGCTGAAGCACGAACTCCTGCTAAGCATGGACATTCTTCCCTGCTTACAAAACAAAAAGAAGATTGCCGACCATACTGATTACATGGCACTTGTTCCACTGATATTCGGTGCTTAGCATGAAATGCATGTGAAACTTTTGTTGAGCAACCTGATATTATCAAGCAAAACTTTTCATGATTAGGCACGTTTTGGTGCTTGAGTGCTCTGTATGTGTCTGGGCCCAGTTTTCAACTACCTAGGTGGGGCTTCCCAAGCAAAAGTGAGCCAGACATTTAGGTTAATGGGCGTTGGATTTAGGTCTCTACGACTTAGAACAAGAACAAGACCAACTCGACTCCGCAGTTTGTCGCCCAATTTAAATTTAATAGCCCTACCGCTGCTGCCCAGTAGTCCGCACTGGTTGGGGGGGACAGCGGCAGGCAGGGTTTGGTTCAGTGGGTTCACTCCGGGATGTGGGACGCCCTCCACCGGGTCCCGTGTCGTTTTCCCCCTCGCCCTTTGATCTCCGCCTTTGCTGCTGCAGCGGCCGCAGCTGTGACGCGTACCGCAATGGCCGACTCCATGCAAGGCTTCTGCAAGACCCCAGTTTTTTTCCAAGGCTATCGCATATTACAGGCAACGGAGGGACGCGGGAATTTGATGCTGCGGGCACTTAGATAACAGCTTACCACCCATCAACCTGTGGTGATATTCACTGGTAGATTGAAGGAATCCCACGATTCTCGTTCCACGAGTAAGGTTCAACTTGGGGTTCCTGATTTCATTGGTACTGAAAGAGGAAACATATCGTCTCTTGTTGCCTTCTTATGGGTATTGTAATGAAAATTGATATACAAAAACGTAACAAACTGCTTACTAACTGAAATCTCCATAAAAATAGACGCCCTGACTTTTCGATCCTAGCAGGAGCTTTTGAGAAAGGCCATGCTGGGATTAAAATGTCATGGCCTTTACTTTGTTTGAAATCTATGAAATGACCAAAATTCAAATTTCAAGAATGTAGGGCCTATAGGCCTACAGGGTATGGCGTTGCGTCAAAGGCAGAATTCTTTATTCGAATCGTCAGTCCCTTTGTATTATGAGATTTGAGGGTTTTTTTTGGGGGGGGGGGTGTGGGCTTCTTAAAAATCAAAGAAAAAATAAAGATTGTTTTCTCCACTTTGTCGGCATTATTTTTGTCTCGTACCTGTTTAACCAAGGATTGATCTTTCCTTCCAGGGGGTTTCTAGCAGAGAGGTCTGGGGGAGGGGGTTGGTTTGGAATCGAGGGTCAGACGTTGCAAGTTGAATAAACCTGCGGTGACGAAAGACCTTGACTTTCTGCCGCGCCCCTGGCGCGGGCTCGCCGGGGTCCAGGCCCCGGGCCAAGCCGATTCCCCGGCGGGCGGGAAATGAGGTCCGAGACGCGCGGGCGTAATTGGTCGGCGTTGCCGTGCAGTTTCCTGCTGCCGTTTGCGCAGCCGGCGTTTATGTACATCTGGCTGGTTTCCTTTTGTGTGTGTGTGTGTGTGTGTCCGTAGGGGGAGACCGGATTGCCGGGCGAAACTGGAGCGGCCGGAACGCCAGGGGACAAGGTATGCTGTGCCCTCTTTTGGGAGTGAAACTCGTTTGTATACTTCGTTGTGTTTTCATGTTGTACACCAACCGGCCTGTAGAGGGCTTGATGAGATCCTATATCACCACACAGACTTGATAGTCGATTTAGGAGAGAGGCCGAGTCCCGAGTCATCCAGGTTGAGTCCAAATCCGAGTCACGAGTCACCAAGGTCAAGTCTTCAGTCCGAGTCCTTTTTAGATTTGATTCTGTAGGAAAAACCTATATTACCCAATTTTCGAACAAAATTGTTTAGGCTGATTTTTTCTTGTAATATAATTATAGGCCTACTCTCACAGTTTATCAATAGACAGGAAACCCATTGAGAGAAAGAAATATCACTTGGTCAAGCCGTGTACCAAGATTCCCCAATACGAATCAGTGAAAGTCACGTGTCGCGAAAAAATCAGCTATTTTACGGGGATGTTTTAATTTATCATCGAATCACAAAGCACGCAATCAGTTTGAGTCCGAGTCAGTGGCGTAGGTCCGAGTCCGAGTCATTTGTATACCGTGAGTCAAGCCCGAAACCATAGTAAAATGAGACTCGAGTCTGACACAAGTCCAGGTAACGAGTCGTACACGTCTGCCATCGCAGCAGGACCTCTCTCCCTCTCGATGGCAAGCCCACAAGGACAGAAACAGATGGGGAAGGAGAGATGCAATGGGATTCAAATGACATCAGATAATAGCAGAGGAAAGAAAAGTAGGAACCCATTCGATAATGGTCCAGGAATGAGGAGATCCATGAATCTGCTAGCATGCTTGTAGCTTCATGAGAATTAGCCACGTAATTCAGCTGCGTGAACATCACCTCCTTTGTGTTTCATAGTCTGTACGTGGGTTGCATCTGATACATTCATGTTATACCGTTACATTGATAAGCGTTGATGTTAGATTCGAAACTGTCTTCCATGCTCTCTGTCATCTGATCGATATATTATTTGTGAGGTCATGGCGTGATAATATTATTTCTAAAAGTCAGGACCTTTCCACTCGCTTTTGGATCATAACATTGATCTGAGATTGTGCCTCAGAAATCCGACCCCGTAGAAAGCTGGGCTGCTTCCCTGGCGTACAAATAATTATGATCGTGATTGTACAGTATACTCATATCTTCATAGAGCTGAGCTGTTTCCCCAGGGTAACAGTACGATCATGTTTGTATACATTCTCGTCCTCTCAAAGCAAACAGACTCATGCCTTCGCGTCCACAGCGAACCCGCTTGCCAGCCCGTCCCCCATTTTGTTGAAAAATTTTCTTTTCCAATCAATTAACAGGGTGAAGCAGGTGGAATAGGATCACCGGGTCCCCCTGGCAGTCAGGTAAGTCACTCTTCAGTTTGGCTTGCGTGCGGTAGATGACGCTAGTTTATGGCACTCCCTGATTTTGTTATTACGACTTAATTAACGTCTTCAGATATGAAAATATGTTGTTTTGTCAGCAGTGCTCTCCTGTGTATTTACCATAGTGTAAACAACAGTGACAGGTAACCAAAGGGTAACCTGATACAATGTTTGCCTTGTTAATTTAAAGGCAATCGCCTTTTCTGAACCATTTACGTCCGTTGGGCCTTAGTTTCCAATTCCTTATTTTTGTTACAAAAAAATTAAGGGCGAACCAGGACCAGAAGGACCGCAGGGAGTGAGGGGATTTGAAGGTCCAAGAGTGAGTATACGTGGACAAGGAAAACGACAAAAATGACGATGACGATGACATCAATGACATAGACGGTGCCACCTCTCATAGACAACGATGGCGACGACGGAAATGGCGACGACAGCAGTGAAACCGAAGTGATTATGATTAGGCATGATATTTATAGCAAACAAATGAGCAGGTCTGAATATGAACTGCGTCCCCTTTCATATTCACAGACGACAACGACCAGGACAGAAATGACACAAAAGTGAGTCCAAGTGAAAATGGCAGAAGCTAGCTGTGTCACCAATTAACTGTCATGATTTTATTGATGGAAATGTTTTAGGGACTTCCTGGCAAAAGGGGACCGCATGGATCACCAGGACCTCAGGTATTTCTATTTCCTTTCCTCTTTGCTTTCTCTTAGCAAACAACAGCTACTGTAACCAGTAACAACTTAACAAGTGATGCGTAAATGCTGCACACTATATAACTACTGATTTAAAATTACCAGGACAAGATCTCATTCAATGAGGGCCTACTTGACGTATGATAAGCATGCACTCCATGCTCGGTGCTTTGCCTGCTGAGAAAAAATACAGGCAGCTCGGGCGGGATTCGAACCCGCGACTCATGTGTTCTTTCGTCTTAACCACCTAACCACCGAGCTGGTCATATGGCGGATTGGAATCTCTACAGCGGCTGGTACCACGTTGCATCATAAATATGATTTGGCATCGAGCAGAATGCAATTCATGTTATAGCGATGATACAAAAATAATGTGAACTATTTAGAGGGCCTGACATTTCGATCCTAGCAGGAACTTTGTCAAAGGCATTTTTGGCTTCGAGAGAGGTCATGTAAGGTTCGAAACCTCGGGCCCTCCGATTTTAACATTTTAGCTCTAATCATCTCATTATCTCTTTTGGTATTTTTTTTCTGTCTTTCCAGGGAGACAAGGGGCCAATCGGACCGCCAGGAGTGAAAGGAGAAGAAGGGATGAAGGTAAATCTGTCGAATGCAATTTAGAAGATGTGTCCAGATAATGAAAGGGATTAAATTCATCGTTCATCTGTCTACCGTGCAAATGGAATAGATATAGAGATTCCGAAAGAGTCTGAATGATTAGAGATTACCCTTTTGGGGATTTTGGAAGATTACTCATTCTATCTCATGGTGATTGAGATTCTAAAGGAAAGATTTCTTATTTGAAATTATGGACATAACCCTTTGCTTCCAACGGGTCCTATCCTTAACAGTATGTTGGGCCTCACCTCATGTCAGACCCGTCTCATTCAGCTCTGCCATCACTGTACGCCCGCCAGGTTGTTTTCGGCCGGCCTTGCTTCCTCTGTCCATAATGTGGAGTCCATCCAAATGCGACCTTGGGTACACCGAGGGGGTATTACCTCCTCGGTATACCGTTCTGGTCCATTCTGAGGACGTGCCCGAGCTGTCAGTCCTGTAGCGGGGCCCTTTCTCGGAACCTGCTCGTAATATCTGAGTTTGTGTGTGTCTTTTTCAAGGGCCTCGAGGGGGAAACTGGTAGACAAGGCCGGCGTGGCTTCGTGGTAAGTTGCGTTTGTTTTCTCTCAACTAGACGATTTGGAATTGTGTTGCCTTCAACCAAACCAACCCGGGAGAGAAAAGGACACTGACACGGAACTTGTCGAAACTGGGTTCATGAGCAGAGAACATATTTTAATGGACCAGGAGCCAAATCAGAGCCTCTTGATTGACCGGTCCGCGTGACAAAGGTTTGAACTGAAATCGAATACGAGGCCTGCAGAGGAATATAAAAATGTGCCGACTGACTGTAGTGACCAAGATGCAAAACTAAAACATGTGTAGAGGGCCTGACATTTTTTATCCTGCCAGGACCTTGCTCGAAGGCAGAATGACAAAAAACAGGACTAGGAAAAAAAAAGACAAAGAAATCTGGTTTTGTCCTTCCCCCCCCCCCTTATTTTGTATTTTACAAATATCCTGGTAGGATCGAAACTTCAGGCCCTCTACATTTTTGAGACCGAATACTTTTTTTCTGCTAAGGGCAGGTAATATGAGGCATTAGAACACGTACGACAGAACAAGTTCATAATTGGAAAGGTGGTCGACAGACTAGGAGAGATCAAGTGGAACGGCAGGGAGTAGGGAAAGCATTAAAGGGGGAAAGATCGAAGGGAAGTGAGGGAGTAGGGAAGGGCATACAGGGAGAAACCTGGTAGATGGAGAGTGAGGGAATGGCAGGGCAGGGAGGGGATTAAAGGGAGAAAGCTCGTCGACAGAGCAGGGTGATATCAAAGGGAAGAGCAGGGAGTAAGGAAGGGGTGAGAAAGGTGGTAGATATACTAGGGTGAGATCGAAGGTAAAGGCAGGGATTAGGGATTAAGGGGGATAGCCGGTAGACATACTAGGGTCAGATCAAATGGAAGGCCAAGGGCAAGTGAGCGAAGACATTAAAGGAGTATAGCTGGTAGACAGACTAAGGTCGGATGAAATGGATGGGCAAGTGAGCGAAGAGATTAAAGGAAGATAGCTGGTAGACAGACCAGGGTTAGATCAAATGGAAGGCAAGTTGTACCGAAGAGATTAAAGGGACAGACTAGGGTCCGATCAGAGGGAAGGGGAAAAAGGGGGGACACAAAGAATTCTGCCTTTGAGAAAGGCCCAGCTAGCATCAAAACTTCAGGCCCTCTACTTTTTTCGAGAGTATAATTTGGGTCATTAAAATCAGTACTTAGTTTGCAACTTTAATTTTTTTTTACTGAATGTAAACTGTTGAGTGGCCCCAAAAGGCCACTCAATGTGACTGCTAAAAAAGTACAAAGGAAAAGAACCAGGAGCACAATTGAACAGGAGGAAGAAAGATGAGTGTTTATGTTTCGTTTGAATTCAGACAAGTTATAAGAAAGGCATAGTATTGGCTTAAGTTGCCATAACTGCATATGGGTGTACATGTATATACGTGAAGAGAAGCGCGTGGTATAAGCATTGTGACGATCTTGGGCAAACAAGGCAGAAATGCCATTGGAACCTTGCCCATGATAATAATTATACGTTACAAAACAAGGATTAGGCCTATAAGTAAACATATCCAAGTTAATCATGCGAGGTGCTGGTCACGTCCACCGATACCCGGACGTAACGACCCCAAGTTTCTTTATCTTTCAAGGGTTTTCAAGGTATTCGCGGGAATCCGGGCCAGCCTGGTACGGATGGACTGCCGGTGAGTACAACCAGAAAAATCCTAGAAATATGCATTCACGATCGCAGAGTCATTCCTGTAGCTCATGTTTCGTTGTTGACACCACATCGTATGAATTTCAAGTCCCTTTACGAATTTCTGGATTCTTAGGCCGTTTTCTAAATGAAGGCTTATAAGGCTCAGGGCTCAGGCTTCGTCTCCGTCTGACAAAACCTGAAAATCAAGGTTGTGGTTTATTTCGAAGGTGTGTTGGCTTGATAGGTACAGAGTATTCCCCAAGAAACTGGGACCAAACGCTTGTTTTTAGATGCCTGTGACATTATAACGAGTAAGATAAATATGACCGAAGCCTAAGCCCTAGCCTAAGCCTTCATTTCGTGAACGGCCTTACTCTGGCTCAGGCTTCGTCCCCGTCACACCCCCTTCCTGAAAATACAGGTTGGGTTTTGTCATCCCCGAATTACACCATTTGCTGTCCACCATCTGTACAGAGTATCCACTAAGGAACTGCGGTCGAGAGAAATGAAACTTGCTGCTCTAGTCAAGGCTTGATCCTATATTATAATTCATTTCCTAAAGGGTCGCAGTAGAACTCCGCACGGACTTGTGGTCGTATTTATGCTAATGTGCTGATGCTATGAAGGTGAACATCTTATAGTCCGGTGACCTTCAATCGTGCCTATATGCAGCGTTATTTCCATCGAATACACTCAGCTGCAGTGCGGGCTAATTTATATCCACAACTGGGCTCACTGCGCCACAAAAACCACACAGTAAATAATTGTCGTCCTAAGAGTTATGAGTGACTGGTTCTAGGTTTATGACCCAGAAGAAGTGGTTGGGGGTATTTCTCGAGGTGACCCCTGAGGTCTTTTCAGATGTACCTGGCCTCATGGTTGTATTTCTTCGTTCGTTTCTAAAAGGGGACCAACGGTAGATCAGGCAGGCAAGGAGCTCACGGAGAAATGGCAAGTGTTTTTTTTTCTCAAAGTGAAAGCACTTCACAGTGATAAAACAATCCCAGGAAACAGGAGTACAAGACTAGGCACTAACAATAATTTTACGATCGAAATATAAAAGTCTCGGTCATTAGCTGAGCCTGACCTTCCGATCCCATACAGCGGAAAGAAATCAATAATTACTGTGATTTGAGATGTTTAAGGTCACCACAAATCAACCGAAAGCTTATTCTATCTATCTTATTTAACTACCTCATCAGCTTAATTTGTTGCTTCGAAAGCTTATGCACTCTTGCCAACTGAGGTCGCCGCGAAGCAGCTAGTCCTCACCCGAGTTCAAGACGCGATCGGGTCGCACCCCCTGTTTGCGACACTTGCCTATGGTTGGCCAGGAATGTTTCCCGCGTTTTTTTGTTGTTTTGACCCGTCTGTGTTTGTTTGTACAGGGGGAACCAGGCCCGCAGGGCCCTCGAGGGACACCCGGCCCGCGAGGCTTGATAGTAAGTATAGACACCCCACCCCCATCCAACACGCAAAGCCCACCTAAACCAACGGCTAATTGCCAGACCAGTATTCGAGCCGCAAAATATCGAGCCCGAGTCACGAGTCAACCAAGGTCGAGTCTCAACTCCGAGTCACCTTGTAAATTTGATACCCGCTTGGAAACACATATTTTGGGACTGTGTGCTCCATTCTCGTTTGATAGGCCCACACAGTGTATCAAATAAAATAGTCGGATTAACCGTTCAGAGTAAAAATCGTGCGTATACCCCGACTCCACAAAACGAGTCCGTGAAAGCCGCTAGCTGGCGATTGCAGTCTATCACAGCATTCACGAGTGTCGCAAGGACCATGTATTTTGTTTTTATCCGAGTCACAAGTCATCGCAATTCGAGTCCGAGTGCAAGTCCTTTGCATTAGCCGAGGCATGTGCTATTATGACTCCAGTGGTATGAATCCCTGATCATGATTATGTCTCAATTTCGCAGAACCCATCACAATGAGTAGCGCGCCAAATTGATGGCTACTCTGCACTTATTGATAGAAGGATATATTTCACACAAATGGGAGGTGTTTTTATTTAAAGGGAATGGGGGAAAGGTGGAAATTAATCATCGATTTCTGTATGGTCGGGAATTCTCTTTTTTCTGTCATTACAGGGCCTACCCGGTGATCCAGGTGGCTCAGGGCCAAAAGGTGAAAAGGTGACACATGCTTTCATCAATTATCCCTCCCTCTAACGTTAACTAACCATTCGGATGATGATTGATAATGAGAGTGGTTGCAAGTGGAAGGTTTGCCTTGACACCGTGCATAACACATCCCATTGGAGACGGAGTGTGGCTCTGGAAAGAGCCGGCAACTTGCCGGCTCTTTCCAGAGCCACACTCCGTCTAAAAAGAGATCAGATGGTGTCACCGCAAACCTTTCACTTAGTATTTCCACCATGCAAACCTTCAAATCTAAGAAGATGATTGCATTGAACGGACAGGGAAATGACCGTTGTTTGTATTGATATTTAAAGTAACACGAATCTTGTGAATTAAATAATTATATCAATCATTCAATAGGGTAAATGTTGGCGTTAACACCACTGACGAGATCTCCCGTCAGACGGAGTTTCGTGACTTGGTGCCACCGCAAACTTCACCTTGTGCTTCCGCCATGTAAACCTTTATGTAAACTGAAAGGTTAGAGGAAAATGGGATGCTACTAATCAAACGAACGGGAGTTGCTATACTCCGCATTTACAATCCTATAGGTTTAACAAATCTTTCCCCTTCCCAAAAAGATTCAGTCCTAGACCAGTATCTCGGTGCCCGATGAGTTTATATTTTCTATCAAGATCACATCCAAATACTGGATGGATAGCATCTGATGATATGACAGTGCATCTGATGAGGTAGCTGTACCTAAGGCTCAGGCCTTATTTTTGGTTAAACACTAGTCTTATAAAGTGCTATCCACCCCTGTATTTCGATGCTTATCGCATATATAGACAAGCACGGCTATAGGCATCGTTGCTATCAAGATTACGTAATAAGAGAGAGTCCCGTTTTTGCTCTGATCACATCTGTCAGGGTAGTCGTGGCAACAGAGGCGTCCAGGGTTACCAGGGAGATCCAGGGCCAAAGGTAAATGCTCCTTACAATTACTTTCAATAACCCCCCCCCCAAAAAAAAATAATAAAAAAAAATGTATAAATTCAAACGAAAGGCAAAAGATAGATGACTATTTGGGAAGGCCGCCACCTAAGGGCTGGACAGCTCACGTGGTAAGTGCACCGGTGTGTTCAACCAGAGGTATAGGTTTCATATCCCGTTTCGGTCAAGTTTTCATCTTGCTATTTTTCAAATCATCCAAAACAATTATTGAAAATGTTTAAAGCTCTTTGTTTTCTCTTCGCATCTTCAATTGGCAGGGAGAAAGTGGATCGATGGGGCCGATAGGAGAAACTGGTGACAGCGGACCACAGGTATACATCATTAAATGAATTCACACCACTTGCAATACCCGATTGCATTCGATGCCGAAACCTGTATTTTTTTGGTTTTATTGTAATTCCTGCATTCTTAGTCCACGCGCCCGTAGTGTTAATCTTCACCCCACATGACGATACAAGTAGACCTATAGGACAAACTCTAAGAGATTGCAATATACACTGTTGTTAAAATATCAACTATTATCAAATAATATGGTTTTCTTTTCTTGCAACTTGTAATTTACTGAACCGTAATCAATCCTGAATCAGAAAACATGTTTGAGAGATTCGTCTTATAATGAAGTTTGTTTCCAAATCGCCATTTGTGCCAGGGTCTAATTGGTGAAAAAGGACAGCGAGGCGAACCAGGTGAAATTGGATCAAGGGTAAGTATGAAAGCCACAGTTGAAATATTCAATATCTCGTGGTTAAACCAAAACATATACAGACTAATCATTGGGGATGTGTGCATAAGCTTGAGTAGCAATAACTTTTTCATCAGATCTGTCGAGTTGTTGGTATGAGAGCCTTTGCACTAATCCCATCTGGCTAGACTTTGGGTGCTATCCCTAAGTTGTTAGTATCCATCAGTTAGACTGACACGACTATCTTTACACGTCTTCATTGGAAATGAGGAGATTAAGTCTTGCCTCGTCTGGAAGATATCGTGGAAATCAAGGCCAGGTTTATTAACGTGGCCAGGTATAGTGAGCTAACCAATATTGTGCAATGTGCATGTGAGTGTGATAGCCTGTTCCACGGCACGAGCCGTGAGACAAGGGGTGATGTGTGGGCGGCGTGAGGAAGAAAGTACAACGATCGAGAAGAGGTCAAGTTCAAAGGTCACGAGGTCAGGTTTCAGAAAGGCGACCATGTCTCGTCCCTTCGCGATAGCTTTTCATGGGATTGTATTCGAGGCACATTGATATCTATGTGTGTTAGGAAATATACCTTGTACAACCATCTTCGTGTATCTAATGTTACTTATCCTCTCATCTCGTCACCGTCATTCTCAGCCATTATGGTGTCGGTTGAGAACTTGAGAGCTCTAGGCGTATATCAAGCGAGTTACTAAGAGAAATATGAATTCAATGAGGGGTTTGAACCTACCCCGTACTCGACGTGCAGTTATCACTGTATGTCCAGTGCTTTGCCCGATTGCCTGCTTGTCAGCAGGCTATCGGGTATGCCTACCGGTATAGGCACGGAGCATGCAGCGTTAAATACACGTCGAGGGAGGGCAACAGCCGTATTGAATTAGCCTACATTCTCCTCCACGCAAAACTCATATTATATCGAGAAGATGATATTTCACATCGTATTGACGTGTTTCATTGGACGAGAAGCAGACGCGTCTGGCCACATGACAGGACTGTACAGGTTTTGCCTCGTACAACCCAGTGCATTCTGTTTTGCCACTTCCTTATACAGGGTCAAGTTGGGGATCCGGGCACCACCGGTCGTTCTGGCATAGACGGCATGAAGGTAACTCAGGAATTCTATCTTAAACCCCCAACTAAACCAAATGAATACCATGAGTGAAGACATTGATGTCACCTGCATATAGACATGTACGCAGTTATCCCTCTTTGAGCCGTACTCCTGGAAAGAGGCCACTTGCATGGTGTCGGCGCAATCTTTCCACATAGTGACTCCAGCATGCAAACCGTGCGAGTCTTATCCACGCCCACCGTTATATCAGGGTTATATCAGAGTTGGCTTTATATAAACATGCACTGCCGTCTATCAGAAGCGTTTCTTCTATTTTCCTTCAAGGGACCAGCCGGAGTTCAGGGTCCCACCGGTGAACCGGGCGCCAGAGGGGCAATGGTATGTAAGCACATAATCAATCCTCCTACCAACATAATTATCGAAGCTTTCTACTTCTATAATAAGTCTGATTTATTTCAAAAGTGGTGTTATTTTGTCTCGTGATGCATATATCTTGTAGTCCTGAATTGAAAGCTGATTTATTATCCAATTAGGTTATACAATATTATTAATTAATTTCAAAAATGGCAAAGAACATTTTGACTAGACCGTGACTTAAATATGCGTTTATCATAAGAGCTATAGACATCTTAATTTATCTTTGCAGTTACTTATTCACACTGACTGAGACTGAAACAGACTATTTCCAAAATAAACGTGACTTCAATTAAAGAACAAATAATGGCAAGGAGCTTGAACCTGAGATTTGTGGTATTGCGTTCCAGCGCTCTTACCACCTGGGATGTCCATGCCTTAGATGGCGGCCTTCCCAAATAGTCAGCTAGTTTTTGCTGGGGTCATGGGTGCCAGTCAGGAGCATTGGACCATTAGTTGCCAGAATAACTCCAGGGTCAAGCCCCCTGTTCAAGAGCTATCATTTCTCGTTTCATTTGTCATCATTTGTCGACTATGACTCAGCAACATTGCAAACGTACTGGCTTTGGTAAAACAAGGTCCTGCTATAGGATCGAAACGTCGGGCCCTTCAAGTTTCCCCCTTGCCGATTCTTTGCTTCCCTTATTCATCCCTAGGGGGACCAAGGATCACCCGGTCTGCCAGGTCGAATCGGCAAAGCTGTAAGTCTGTCCCGCAGTCCATGTGTTTTCCTTTTCTCCACTTGTGACTCGTGACTCGGTCTGGAGTCCGACTCGTGTCCTATTTTCCACGACTCGGACTCGCGGAGTCGCGGTGACTCGCACCCAGACTCTCGGAGCCGCTGGCTTGGACTTTGACTCGGACTCTGTTTGCGGGACTCGTGTCTCGACAAACAAAATGCCGGCAAAGTTCTGTTTGCAACATTCGTACACGCTAAGATAAGCTGCAATGGGTAACTTGACTTATATAATTATGATCTACTGTGTGAGCGTGCAAATCGATTCAAGGAAAACTGCCCCGCAATACAATTTCTAATTTCAAGGTGACTCGTTACCCGTTTGCCGATTGTTACTTGTGTGTGACTTGGGACTAGGACTAGGATAATTCGTGTGCTCCTCACAATACCGCCCGATGGGTCATCTATACCCAAGGACACTTCAGTGTACCCCGTGCACCCTCCCAATGCCCGACCTCTCGGGGTCCACTTGGTTCCCACAATGGGATCCTGTGCGGGATCCGTTACATCTTACCTCCCTGGGATCCTAAGAAGGCCCCACTTCTGGTATCTCCACTGTCCCCTGACGACAGGCAGAGAGCATACTGTATAGAAACGTAACGTCCATCGGTTCTCTTCAGAGCCACACATAGGCCTACTCCCAATGTTCAATGTGTCACTGCAAGCCACCCTACACGAACAGTCTGAGATCTCATCTGAAGTCTGCTCCACGTCTTTGGCAGTTTTGCCTTTCTGTCAAAACCTACACAGTCCTGAAGATTAGGTGCCATCAGTAGACCTCAATGTTGTCACTCCTTGTTTATAATGATTGACTTTCATTTTTCAGGGTAGAGATGGGAAACCAGGAAATAGGGGCAAACCCGGAAAACCCGGTCCACAAGTAAGTTGATTCGTGTGTCGTTTTTCTCCTAAATAGAGTAATAATTTTGTTCTTTAAGAATGAGACTATTTTTACATTTATAGAGCGCTTGAAACGTTTAATATAATTATGACGAGATATCGTTTGAGATAAACATTTCTGAGTTTTTGTTTGCATGTTTAATGTTTCACCATAACCTTTCGCTCTTTACTGCTTAAGGCCATCAATTCAATTCGATTCAATTGACTATGAGATGTATTTCCATATTGGTTAAAATAAATTGAAAGAAACCAAAATATTTTAATCAAAGACAATCAAGAGCTAAAACAAGACAAAAAGACAAAGGTCCTTTAAATAAACGAAGTTACCAAATTATGATATTTTAGACGATAAGAACTTAGAATTATAATAAAACAAATTACTGTGATAGCTCAGAAAAAAACAATACAGTCATTATCTTTTTGCAATTCACGCTAGGAAATCGGGAACGTTTTAAGATATTTCAAATCATGCAGTTGCAGATTTATCAGGAGCTTAAAGGCCCAATACAACATTGGGAAGATCGGAAAACATCGATGCGATGTCCACAGATTTCCTTCTTATTTACATAGTTTGTAGATGGTCATGATATAATCCTCATGTTAAAATCTTACGGTCTGGGATGCTGTATTTCTCGAGAAATCTTCACTCAAACATCGACAAATAGTTTTATTACTCGCGAGTAATATACTATTTCCCTATGGTGCGAAAACCGGGACGGTTATTTTCCTTTTTCTACTTTCTCAGAATACCATTTGAGCTAAAACCTTCGCAGGATTTCTTTTTTGGACTGTTTTAATGGTATACCACACAAACTGTGTAAATCTTTTGACCTTTACCCAAAAAAAATGATGATAGTTGGAATCCCCCCAAAACCCCTGATGATAGTTGGAATCCAGCAGTCTCCTGACGACGAGCAGAGTACACACTGCTCGAAACGTTGAGTCACCGGCTCTTTTCAGAGCCACACTCAGTCTCAAAAGAGATGATAAATATGGTGTTACCGCAAACCAATTAATAATATTTTTTCCACCATGCAAACCTTCAAGTCTTTTCTACCTTTACCAATGTTGTATAGGGCCTTTAACACTAATATCACTTCATTTTAGCGCCTGTTGTACAGGCCAATTGTTCTGACCACGTGGCAGATTTATAGATTGGAGGGGACTTCCGAAAGAGTGCTTTTACCCAAAACAAAGTATGGTTTTTGTCCAGAACTAAGCCTTCCACGCCGTGAAGCCTCACTCACAACGCAGCGGGAAACCGGAACACTTCACAGGAGAAACGATTATCCAAACACATTTCAATTTGCCTCGGAAAAAAATATCGAACTTTTCTCACCTCTCATCTCCCACCTCCCTCCCTCCCTTCCTCCCTCCCTCCCGCCTACCGTATTGCTATAATGTTAAGCTGTACGACTTGTTACTGTACCCGATGTAGTTTTTCTTGTCACGCGGTCGATCTTTGCTTGATCCCTGACAGGGTCCCGCCGGGCGCATAGGGCTACCAGGCCTTCCAGGTGAGAGGGTATGTGGACAGAGATTTTTGTTGTTGTTATAACTTCTCTCGGAACAAACACCCTCCCGTCTTAATTGCTTTTCCCTAGCCATGTTTTCTCAGGGTCTCTTCCCCATTTCCCTCGCCTCCACTCGTTGCTTAAGTCAACGTTCGCAACGGGCACGGACCTTGTTCTCGGTCGCACCACGGCGTGACCTCTCTGAATAGTTGTTGACGAAAAGGAATTTTCGACTCGTTACACAAATGCTGTAAACTAACTGCTCCCTACTTTAATTGGCCAACATTCGAATCTCCCAAAACCAGAGGGCCCGACGTTTCGATCCTATAGCAGGGCTTTTCTCAAGGGCAGAATTATTAAAAAAGCAACAACAGAAAATCGGCTAAAGACCAAATCTGTCAGGTCTGAAAACCAGATCTGTCAGGTTTTTTCTTGTTAGTCTGACTTTGAGAAAGGTTCTGTTGTATTGAAACGTCAGTCCCTCTTCTTTTCTGAAAAATGGTAGTTTTTAGTTTATCTCCCTTACTCAGATAAAATATTGTCAGCATCTGACATTGAATTTTAGGCTATTATTACATACTCCATCTCATAAAAAAGGATCTGAAATTGAGCTTGTATAGATTAAGTATTCCTTCATAAGAGAAACGAGCCGAAATAGTTTCGTCAGAAGTCAGTGAAATTTGGATTGGGTTTATCTCAAATTTCCTATAAACTGAGACAACTCACGTCGTTCTACGACCGACGAGCCGCTAAATGTCTTTTTGCGAGCTTGTGAAGTCATTTTAAAATGTGTGTTATATCATAACCTTTTTTTTACCATTTGTCTTCCCCTTTTTACCAAAAATTTTCGACAGCATATTTGGGAGGATAAAAAGGAGTTTTCAGTAGTGAGCATTATCGTGGTTGAAAATAAATTCCCCGTGATGAATTAGATTGACTGAAAATCAGTTTTCAACGCAACTGCAAGACCTCAAAGCCATGAAGGTTTCCTCTCTTCTGTCATTTGATGTTCACAGTATAATGTGTGTGTTATACGTAAATGCAAAGAAACTATGAACATTGAAATGTTCTAGCTATCAGTCTATACGTAACTCGTAGAAGCACTGTCATTAGTTTGAATCCACCAGCCTCCCAGTGACTGGCAGACCTCACACTGTCCCGAAACGTTGAGTTACTGGCTCTTCTCAGATCCACAATCCTTCTCGAAAGAGACATGACGTATAGGGCCTACTGGGCTCCATCGCGTAAGGCTTCAAAATCTTCAAGTGCTGAAATATCATCATGCAAAGTGAGTTCTTTTTGTGTTTTGGGACGTTCTAGGGCGAAAAGGGACTACCAGGACAAAGGGGACTTTTAGGTCCGAAAGGGCTTCAGGTTAGTGCAATATCAACTCGGTTACTCTTTCCCCAATTTCAGTCACACTATATACCCATTATATAGCTTTGTTGTAGCGGGTAGACATGCTTTTCAGACATAATTTTAATTCGAGTCACCATCGTGGATCACCGAACAATTCATACCCGTATATGCTTCTTATTTTTTCTGATCAAGTTGTGCAATTTGAAATTAAGTGTAATGATGACCTTGTTTGTAATCAACGACTGAATGATTATGGCAACTTCCATTTCAGGGAGAGCAAGGGTCGCCAGGCAGGTCGGGCATCCCTGGCGTCAAAGGAGCTGCAGTGAGTAGCACTCGGATTTCTGTCCCATTTTCTATTTTTTTTTTAATATGGCCATGTCTTGTTTGTAGTCCCCCTATCTGTTCTGATTCATATTCCCTTGCAATGTTTGATACATCTTTTAGACTTCTAGTAGGCCCCCTATTGGTCACTCGAGTACAGATTTTGCTTTTAAAGTTTAGAGGGCCTGACCTTTGACCCCCAACACGACCTTCCAACACATCATGCCCTTTGACTTCACGAGATTTGTATTATATATTGTAAATGAATACATTCAGATATATGTAGTCAATCTTTTATTATGTCCTTTATCTGGCTATGAGTAATTATAATCCTTAGTTTGTGTTAGCCTCCACTTATCTCTTTGATCTTTCCCCCTTCGTTCCCTTCTTTCTGATATCACCCTATAGTCTACCAGCTTTCCTCCTTTGATCCCTCCCTACTCCCTGCCGTTTCCTTTGATGTCACCCTAGTCTGCCTATGCCAGTTTTCCTCTTTTAATCTCTTTCCTACTTCTTGCCCTTCCATTTGATCTCATCCTAGTTTGTCTACCAGTTTTCCCCTTTAATCTTTTCCCTCCTCATTCCCCTACCTTTGATCTCACCTTAGTATGTTGACCAGTTTTCTCTCTTTAATCCATTTCCTACTCCCTGCCCTTCCCTTTGATCTCACCCGTGCCAGTCTGCCAGCTTTCCTCCGTCGATCCCTTCCCTGATCTCTGCCCTTCCCCTTGATCTCACCCTAGTCTTTCTACGAGCTTTCCCCTCCGATCCCTTTTCTATTTCTGTCTTTCCCTTTGATCTCACCCTAGTCAGTCTACCAGCTCTTCCCATGGTCCCTTCTTTACTCCCTCCCCTCCCTGTGATATCACCCTAGTTAGTCTTCTAGCTTTCCTGTTTTGATTCCTTCCCTTATCTCTGCCCTTCCATTTGATCTCATCATAGTCTTTCTACCAGCTTTTCTACTCTGATCCCTTCCCTACTCCCTGCCCTTCTCTTCAATCTCACCCTAGTCTGTCTACCAGCTTTCCCCCTCCGATCCCTTTCCTACTCCTTAATGCCTTCCCTACGCCCTGCCCTTCCCTTTGAATTCACCCTAGTTTGTCTAATGTATACCATCTTTCCCCCTCTGATCCCTTCCCTACTCCCTGCCCTTACCCTTGATCTCACCCTAGTTTGTCTATCAGCTTTCCTCCTCTGATGTCTTCCCTACTCCCTGCCCTTACCTTTGATCTCACCCTAGTTTGTCTACCAGCTTTTCTCTTTGTCCATTTTCTGTCATCCGCCACCTATTGCTATGCTTTTCTGTATGTTTTTGTCCTCGCCATTCTGCCTGTGAGATCCTATAGCGTGCCAGGGATGAAAACGTCTTGCCCTATTCATTTTACGTTGCGATTTCTGATCCGAAATCTCAAATTGATTGTACTTTTCATTCCTTTTCTGTGCAGGGTTTTACTGGTTTGCAAGGTGAACCGGGTCCTCCAGGACCTACAGGCCCACCGGTAAGATTTCACCTTCCACCTTCACCTTAAAGATTCTTGTGCAAGTAGCACAGGAACGTCCACTTTTAAGGCCCCGTGACACTTATTCGGACTCGAAATCAAGCAGAATCAGCCGGAATGAAGAATTTTCAAAATGCCGTTCTAAAACTTAAATTGTGCTGCCCGAACTGCCATAATGTAGTCAGCATAATCAGACTGCACTTCGAACATGCAGGAAAATGCTAAGAATGTCCATTCCGACAGCTTAATTACTCCGCCTTTAGTCTGACTAGGATTTTAGAATCCCGAATAATTACATCTATGAGATTGATTATCCTGATCTGTTGACTTACCTCACAACTCCCAGTTTTGAACATGTTTTGAAATTGATGAGTTCATTGTTATTGTAGTTCATCTCAAATACCTCTGTTGCACGACACACCTCACTTCTTTAATAGCATTACCTTTGCTGTTTTCTACCGTCCATCCTATAGGGTCCTAATGGTCCCCCAGGGAGACAGGGTAATCCAGGTGCATCTGGCCAGCCGGTAAGCACCCCACCAATAACAGTTCGTTACTCAAAAATAATACGAAATAAAGACAAAGAAAAACATACAAGGAGACTCAATATCCTGACAGACGTGTGATTATTTGTCACACAAAACCAGAAGAGAAGGAATGATATGCATTGCGTTCACTGTGAGAAGAGTTCGAGCCTATTCATAGCACAGGTCTGGACTGTCAAACAAATATAGGAAAACAAAATTGACTCAGAACTTTTGAATGAATTGAATAAATGGCAAGGAAAACCGGACTGGACCTGGACTTGAACCCGAGACCTCTGGTTTTGCGTGCCAGCGCCCTTGCCATCTGGGCTATCCAGCCCTTAGATGCCGCCCTTCCCAAAATAGGCAGCTAGTCTTTCTTCTGGGTAGGAGCGCCAGAATGATGTTCAGATGGTAAGAGCGCTGGTACTCAAAACCAGAGGTATCAGGTTCAAATTCCCGGTCCATTTTTTGGTCAACAAGTCTGGACCGTGCACTGTTGTCCATGGCGCCTCACGGAATGGAACTTTCTCATGAAATATGCTAATTAGACCATACGCATGCGCTTTACTAAATTGGTTGGCAAACGATTTCGCGTGCACTCTTTGGCGACAGGCTATAACGGCTCCTGATAGGCCATCTATGGGTTGCACTGGAGGAGGGGGCATGCCACAGCATTTTATGAGACCTAGATCGATCTCTGCTTGGAAGGGACTGTATTGCCTTCACTCTGTCACTGTCATGTGATTTTGTTGATACACGAAGGTATGCATTTACCGGTGAAAGAACTACAGCGATTATACCCACTCTGTTGCTGTAGAAACCAGGCTATTGATTTTGATAGATGCATTTGTTCGTAACTGTCTTCGTTTCCATGTTAGGGTCATCCCGGGCATCGGGGTACTATCGGTTCGCCGGGCGTTGAAGGACCCCAGGTAAGTACAACTTTATCGACAATGCCGTTATGGAATACCAACTTCTGTCTTCAACATCGATTGAGCCTTGATGAGCATTTGAAGCACGGTGCACTATTACAGTTCCACATTTCATCTCATAAGGTCCAAATGCTGTCTTTCTCGAGTCTAGCTCCCACCTATATTTGCCCAGTATGTTTTCATTGATTTCCATAACGGTTACGCAGTATCAGTCACCCCCGGTCATCCAGTCCACCCACAGTTAAGCGTGTATCCTTCGACCCCGAATTTCATAACGGACGAATCATCTTGAACCCATTCCACACTGACCCCTTTCTGAGAAACCTTGTCCAGACTTCCCGTATTGTAACAACATAAACTGTTGACCAACCCCCTTTTGTGCCGTCTTTTAAACATTTTTATGTACAGTGTTCACCTATCTCTTAAACGTACTCCACAGACCCGATCTCCTTTGTCTTTGTGCGTTGTAAATATGGACAACCTTCTTGCACAAGAAGGGAGACCATCTCATCCTCTGGAGAGGATACCCCCCATGCTCAAAGGAAGATTATCTACGCCTTTGATTGTAGATAATTTTGCTCTTTAGTGTATGTTTAAATAAGTATATCTTTAGAGTGAACTTGATTTACGTGTGTGGACTCAAGCAGGCAAAGTGAATCAGCTACAAAATCCCAATGGTACAATCAATTGATCCCAATCCCACAGCAAAGCAACTGAATGCAGGTCCAGGCAGCACGGATGTTTTTGTTTAAAGGGCATGTGTGGAATGAGATGGGTGATAGACCTGTGTCTAATATGAAATCGACGGGGAATGCACCTTCGTGAATCCTAACCGTGCTGTAATGTTCTCTCTCGATCAGGGCGAGTCGGGGGAGCCGGGCCAGACGGGCGAGCAAGGTCCTCCAGTAGGTATCATCCTGACTTGCTAAAGATGCTGGCATTATTTAACCGTGCCCTTAACTGACCAATTTAGAAAGAGATGCGGGCCCCGACATCGTGTAGGCCCTCTCTCAGAGGGCTTTGTAAGGGTCGTGACTTGTAGATTTCAGGCTATTCTTGTCAGGCTCCAGTCTGTAACATTTCTATATTTCTCTCATTCATATTTTTTCACCTTTGAATTTAATGAAAAATAAATTCGCAAAGAGAAATTGACTGGACCGTACCGGTACTTGAACCCGAGAACTATGGCTTAACTTATACTAACACTCTCACCACCTGAGCTTTTCAGCCTTTTGGTATGGGCCTTCCCAAGTTGTCAACTCTCTTTGCTTGGCGGTGGCACTATTCAGAGGCACTCAGCTAAGCCTTTAGTTACTTGTCATTGGGTAGATTTCACAAACCCTCACGATGCATCATAACCGAACTTACGATGGGTAAGCCGTCTTAAGTTGTCATGGGCCGTATAGGTTTCTGTGCATCGCTCATCGTCTTGCGACTGATCGTAATTTGCGATGGGTTTGATGATATCGACCACTGGTTTAATTACATATTAAGAGACCGTTTTGACCTTCGACAATTTATTGGCAAGAGAGCTGTCCTTTGTGCAAAGAACCTATCTTACATTTTTTTTCAATAAGGTTATTAAAGGGCAGAGCATTTCGATCCGAGCAGGACCTTTCTTAAAGGTCCTGATTGAGAAATAGCCTACCTGAGAAAGATCCTGCAAAGATCGAGACATCAGGCCCTCCAACGTTATTTTTGTCAGTTAGCGGTTTGCAACCATTTTTTAATGTCATTCTTATTATTTGATGCAAATATTCCTACAGTTTCTTTCTTGAATTGTCTTGTTGGTCATGCCATTCAGGGTCAAGAAGGGAAGAAGGGAAACCAAGGACCGCCCGGCGCACCAGTAAGTCGCGTCTGCCCTCATCCATGCCCTCATCCATACCCTGATTTACAGCCATCTTATGTCTCTTGTCAAAAATATCATCGGTTGAGTGCCGGTTGAATTCATCACACCGATAAAATGTCCCCCGGTAGAAAGCCGATTGTACTGGACTCTGGGGTGAAAAATGCACGATGGCTATCCGGTGGAAACGACATCGGACGGGTCAAATCATCTGATACCCAACCGATGATCTGTTTGACAAGATGCCTTATGCAAGCGGGCCAAGGTGGAACTTACATTAATCCCAATGACCAGCGTTGGTCAAAATATAATCTGCACCCAGCATTGGTCAGTGAAAGCCCAACTGATGGACCGTGTCGGTCAATAACGAGCACACACTCCCAACACTTCCGATAGATGCAGTCAGGCTTAACTGGCGGTCGATTTTGCGTAACTTTTCTGTCCAACGACTGCTTTAAAGTATCCGCAGTGTAGTACTCGTAGTCCCCGTATTTTTGTGAGTTTTTCTGTGGGAAGTATGATATTGAAAGGTTTTGGGTTGTTGCTTTGCAGGGTTCGCCGGGAATCACAGGCATGGCAGGGGCACCCGGCTTACCGGGTGTGGAAGTAAGTTACTATACTATTGGTTTTGTGTACATGGAATAAATATTGCAGACACCACGGGCTCCCCATCCCTAATGTGAGTTCCCGTAGACAGCAATACTCTATGACATCGACAAATGAGTTGCCTGTAATTAGATACTGTCTTACATGTATTGTTATGATTTTGTTCTGCTACGCTTCAGGGACGTAAAGGGCCAGCTGGCCTGAACGGACCGGACGGAGAACGAGGACCAATGGTATGTATACCTTATGACACTGAGCAGCACGGAGTGCACGTTGTTTAAGATTTACGCCCAGCCCACTAATTAGTGGAATGTTTCTCTCAGACCGAAAACCGGTACACGAACTTGATGTTGAAAAGTATCAAGTGCGAAAAGGCACACAGAACTGGCTCGTGTGGTCCAGATGTTTGACCTTGTACACGTTTATTGTGGATTGACGTCGTTATGCTCTACATTGTCCGAATACACTGATCCAGTAGGCCACGCCCACCATAGCAACGGCCAAGCAACCGCGCACATGCGCACAAGAGTCAGAATGACAATGAAAATATAAACACCCCTTGACCATGGTTAAGAATAAAACTCTGGTTTGCTAAGGAATTGTCTGGTATACATACGAAACAAAAGTAAACACAACAATTGTGTAGTAAAGAATACCAAGTCTAAAACGTTTTGTCAGACAAAATGGCGTCAATTCGTCGGACATTAAATCGCCCGTTTTTATTGGTCAATTTGTCAAGGGGCGTGGCCTACTGGATCGGTGCATGTATTCCCGTATTTCATTCTTGTACATTAGAACGCAGTTAGACAGCGGATTTTGCATATATAGGAACCGCTATTATTTCCAGCTAAACCTCTTTAGTCAACTATAATCAGCTATCTTTGTCAGGGCGTGGGCGCCAGTCAGAAGCATTCAACCATTAACTGTCGTATAATCCAGGGATCACGCTCCCGTTTTCTTCCAGATGCTAAAACTAATTTTGTGCAAATCTGCCTGCAGGTGTGACATTCTTTTTCTTCAATGTTTTCAAATGTTGCCTATCAATTTAGAATGGTATTAATATATACTCTTTTTACGTTTACGTTTCATTTTCTTTTGACAAGGGACTCTTTGGCTTACCTGGCCCTGTCGGTATGTTGGGTGAGAAAGGTGAAAAGGTATGCAACCTCTTACATTTGATTGAAATATCATTTCATTTTTGGTCAATGAAGGGTTCATTAAGGGGTGTGCTTTTCTGTTCCAGCTTAGGCGAGAGTTTTGTTGCTATCGGTAAAGAGAGTCGTACTGCATTTTTTTTACTGAAGATGTGTAAAGATATCCAATTTAGTCTAAAACTGATGAATAATGATAGCGTAAAGATAACACTCATAGACTGGTTGAGAAGAGAGCATGCATAATCTGTCGTAGTAATAACAACTTGTATGTAATGAATAAGTTGGTGCTGCGAAATCTGGCTGGTCTTCAAGTCTTACCCTCAAGTTGTTATTTCTTAACAGAAAAGTCTTGGATTTTTCCACCGTACATACATACCCTTGGTCCAATATTACCTGGTACGCCTCGCTGCCCTTTTTTCTCCCATTAGAACCTAGCACAAATTAAAATTTGGGAACATAGTCCATTACTATAGTATGGCTTCCGTTCGTCTCGAGAGACAATGGTGTAGCGCTACTTGGTTTAGTTACAGCTTCTAGAATGGCTGTAGAGTCCCACTCTGGAGTGGCAGTCTCTAGAGCACTTCTTACATGCAGATGTAGGAGGTTGGTGCTAAGTCAGATGCTGAGGCAGATGCTGCCCTTGCCCTTGCCGTTCCTATAAGGCGAAGCTATTCTACAGGTGTTCTGATTTGTAAGGATTGCTTACCGTTGAGTCAGTCGCGCGTTTGCTGCCAGATGAAAACCCAAAGTCGTGTTATAGTTGTCATGAGTGTATGGACTGATGGGCTTTTGAAATATGTCATTAAGAGACCAATAGGAGGGTAATGGGCCAAGAGGAAGGAAGCAAAAAACGATGTTTGGTAAAAGTATAAAAATTCGATATCCGTATCAAAGGATGAAAGAAAGAGCTCAAAATATATAAAAAAGGATCGAGCCAATACCTTTCACTAAACAGAGATTACAGTTGAGTCAGTAGCACAGTTTCTGCAAGACGAACCCTTCAAATCGTGTAATAGCTATATCTACACTGTAAAAACGGTGCTCACATCATGCACATGGATAAAGTACTATGTTGAGGCACGGTGCACGACACATGCGCACGAGGTGATGCTTACTTTCACTCCATGTGCTTGAGGTACAGTAAATATAAAAAACGGTGCTCACATCATGCACATGGATAAAGTACTATGTTGAGGCACGGTGCACAACACATGTGCACGAGGTGATGCTTACTTTCACTCCATGTGCTTGAGGTACAGTAAATAGGGAGATGTTCTTGTACATGTAGCACTTCATGTACCTCATCCGACTTTTGCTAAGTGATTACAATGCCACATGTGCTTGAGCTACAGTATTTCATGTGCATGAAGTACAGTAGGTGCCTAAAGTGTTCATGATTCTGGGACAAATATGTGCCATTGCAGAAGTGCATGAGGTGCATTTTATTTTATACAGTGTAGTGATGTTAACAGTGTACCTTGTAATCACCAATAGAGTTTGCCTTTGCTTTCCTTAATGAAGAGCTGTGCTCAAGTTGTTTTTATTCAGCATTTACACTGGCGACATTCATCCCGGTCTTGTCCTTCACTCGCAGGGCGATTTAGGACTGGCTGGTGACGAGGGAGAGACCGGGCGGGACGGGAATGAGGTACGTTCCTGATGAATGGTGCGCTCTTCCAGAAAGTCGTGTAGACAAACTTCTAATTCTTTCCTCTGCCGGTCCCAGAGGATGCTAGAGAAATCCTCTTCACATCAGAGAAAGTTCACCTATACTAGTTTGATAACAACTTCACCGGACATCTCTGTTCATTGTAGCCGGAGCATTAAGTGGCTTCATTTTGTTTACTCCATGTACAGCGCTTTGATCTCGTTAGAAGCGCTATATAGATTCCTTGTATCGTTTTACATACCAGATCAATACAGTTTCATTCTGATATTTCTGCACAACACGGGACTCGCTCGAGACAAATAAGGTGTCCTTAGAAACCTTTCTCATCGTCACACTCAGTCTCAAAACGAAAAGAGGTGACGAATACACCAAGAACCACGATTCAATTTGTTAACGTGTACTTCTCCGTTGTACGAGTAAGTGCAATGTAAGCTGCTGTGGATCATTGGATGGCCCATGCAGAGTTACAGTGCCTTACGACCTATTTTCGAACCCCCGACTCTGGTCGCACTTGCATGGGCTATTCTCCGCTTGAGCACACTATGAGCAAAACTGGCAGGTGACGAGTTGGCAGCACCACTTTGCATTCATCGTGCCGTTCTGGTCGTCCTTTCAGGGCCAGCAAGGACAGCGCGGGCCGGAGGGACCGTCTGGTCACAAAGGAGTCAAGGTAAGTCACAGCCAAGATTTCTGTTACAAATGATAGTGAGTCGTGCCATGCCAATGGCAAGTAACTGTCCAAACCCTGTTTTGGGGGGGTGTCAAACTTACCGCGGCTTTGCTGAAGAACGACAAAGTCCCGCACTAGACGTCCGTACTAGAATTCGGGAGTCGCGGGTTCGAATCCCGCCCGAGCTGCCTGAAATATTTTTATCAGGCACCGGGCAAAGCACTGAGCATTCAGTGTTTACCACCACGTCGAGTAAGGGCAAAACCCCTTTGAACGACAAACTTGAAACCAATCGGAGCGCAAGGTAAACTATAACGTCCCTGTGAAGTTACCCCGACCTTGAGGTAAAACTAAAGCCGTATTTCCATTGGGCTTATTCTTGTCGAACCACCGCGGCTGTGCGGGAGGATGACAAAATGAAATCCGATGGGAGTGTAAGGTGAACTTACACTTACTCTATCAAGAACGAATCACATTGTCATAATGATTATGGGTAAAGAGGTGGACAAATGTTTTTGAGTAACAGTGTAGAAGCGATTGCTCGGTCAAACGACCTAATAGCATTTCTCAATTGCCGTACGCTTGAGAGTACGCTAAGAGTTTGATCAATCTAAGGCCTGGTTATGTTTTTCCAGTCGATGTAACATTTTCGTGTTCGTGGCTCTGTGGTGTTCTTTCAGGGCGAGCCTGGTAATCCGGGAAAATCCGGGGAAAGAGGAGACGCTGGTCTGCAGGTCAGTATACGATGAGAATTTAGGTTTAGGTATAACCTATTATGATTTACCTAACGGACGTGAACATGACATAACATTTCCATAGCCATGACGATCTCAGGCAGATGTCTTTACCTTCGAAAGGAGGTTTGTTTGACCGGTTTTAACGATGTTTGCCTATCATCAATTCACGAAGTCTCGTATGAGAAGGACGCCCCTTCCCCCATCCTGAAATCTTGAAAAAAAAACACCTTGCCTCCATTTGTTGAAAACCTATAGTAATAGTAGACATTTTGCCGAATGAGCTATATATTCTTGATTTAAAAGCATACGTGGAAGACTGGTCGTCCCAACTCCCCGATACAACCCTACCCAGAAAGCCCAGAGTAGGTCTATATAGCTGAATAGACCACAGTCTGGTGCTTGTCGATTTCCAGCGAGCTTTACCAATTAGGGCGAGGTGTATCGCAGACTTGGATCTCCGTTCGTGTAATGAAATCCAGACTCATGGTCATATTATCAAGTTATCAATGGCTGTAATGTGACAAGTCCGCCCTGTCCACTCACTGAACTTGATCATCCTGGTTATGGTGTTTTACCTCATCAACAACTGCCCATTTTGAATGTTTTGGGATTTTAGGTGTACATTCGAAATAACGAAAAAGAATAACGAAAACCCCCTTGTTGCTTGCTGTAGGGTACCCAAGGTCCCCATGGCAAACAAGGACCCACTGGACAGCCAGGTAGCCAGGGTGTTCCTGGCAAGAGGGGTTCACGTGGAACCAAAGGTGCCAATGGTCCTAAGGTAAGAAAGGCGTGTGCACGATGGAAAATTCTCCCTGCATTGATAGCCCTATAGGACTTTTCCTATATAGATCTCTTGGGCTTCCTGACTTTAAAGCCCCTACACAACATTGGTAAGATCGAAAAACAGAAATGAAATGAAACCTTGCACTGAAATATTTCTGCCTAAAATGTTGTATTTTGGGAGTAAAGAGTAAAATAAATCGTTTATGTCTCACCGAGATCTAAACTATTTTTTGGGAACAGTAGGCCTACGGCGATGAATGCTTCATTTTCGCGAAACAAATGAAGCGATTTTCACGGATTCACGGATTGAGCTGAAATTTTCACAGGTGTGCTATTTCATGCATATAGGTTGGATCAGACAACGTATGGATGCTATTCTTTGACCTCGACCAATGTTGTGTAGGGGCTTTAATGACCGAAAAGCAAAACTCAACATTGTGAGGGCCTGACGTTTCGATCCTAGCAGGACCTTTCTGAAAGGCAGGAGAAAGGTCCTGTAGGGATCGAAACGTCAGGGCCTCGCGATCGTATACCTTTTTGAGACATCAAACAAATTTGAAACTTGGTTCACTCATTCCATATCAGACCAACGCACCTTTTGCCCCGAGGTCTTCAGATGTTGATGAACATTGCTGCGCCGTTAGTCATTGGCACATCCAATTCAGCATATCGAGGCCGGACCTTCATTAAGACGGGGTTAATGAAATCGGTCTTAGGATGCGGCATAGTTCCAGAAGTTGTTCCAATCCAGATCAATCTTAGCCTGGACTCTAAGCCTACGTCCTAAGATCTAACCTTATCCAAGGCGAGTTTCGTGAAATCGAGGACACCATCCACAACATCCAACTGTGAGAGCTATAGTCTGGTACGATTGTTTTTCTGTTTCTCAGGGAGACGCGGGCGAACGAGGATTTAAGGGTGTGAACGGACCAAGAGGACCACAGGGTCTACAGGGAATCACTGGCCCCAAAGGGGATAGAGGAGAGAAGAATGCCCAGGTAAGATCCCAGACACATTAACCTGCAGACAGACAGCGCCTATTGAAATTGACGTAATGCCACGGGGAACCCGACTAACGTGCGTTTGTGTAATGTGTGACGTGACCCACGCTCTACTATGCCCATGGTTTATGCCCCCCTAACGTTTTGTCCGTGGTTCTCCAAAATGGCGACGTCCATGGAGTTACGCGCAGGCGCTCTATACAGATTATTCATAGCCGTGTTCGATAAGCTTCTCCGCGTAGAGACCGGAGTCCTCGCGGGTTTGCTCAGGGAAGCTGATCAAACGAACCTGATGTCTGTTGGTAAGACTGACTTACTATGTATAGACCTCAAGCAGTGACGTCACCGGTCGCTAGTTTAGAAGCGCAACAATTTAAAGACTCGGCCTGTGCGACTCATCACTCGGAACTCTGTATTCCATGACTCGATCACAAGTCTGCACCATGAGTCGTATAGGTTTTTTTAAAGGTTTTTTTTATTTCAGACGACCTTATCTTGTTTGTCTGTTATAGGGTCTCCGAGGACTCCTGGGGCTCGAGGGACAAGAAGGACCCGTCGGCCCAGCCGTAAGTGCAAAGTCCCTATTAGAAAACTAACAGCCCAGCTAATTGACATTTTTGTTACTAGGCCTATACGAAATATAATGCTTTTGTTTGGGTTACAGGGAGCACAAGGACCCATTGGAGTAACGGGACCGAAGGGACATCCAGGGAAGCAGGTAATTGTTTGGAGTACTTTTTAAAAAGTGTATTTACCAAACAAGGAATACGTTAATTAGTATAGTCTCGTGTTTTGTACGTTTAATTTCGCAGTAGTGCGTGCTCGATTGAAATTGCTATGAAAGCATTTTTTATGCAGACGCGTCCGATGAGGATTTGCCTACCGTTGATCATGTTGGGTTCTGTTTTCTGAATGGTTATCTGGCAGGGCTACGTGGGAGACAATGGAAGCCAAGGCAGCTCGGGAGATTCCGGACCATTCGTGAGTTCTCTTCTCCTCAATCCTAAATAGTCATCAAGACAATCAATTGATTAAGTGGTTGTGACTGGCGCCCTTCCACCCCCTTGCAAAGACTAGACTTGAACCCGAGACATCTGGTTTTGCGTCCCAGTGCTCTTACCATCTGAGCTATCCAGTCCTTAGATGCTGGTGACCTTCCCAAATAGTCAACTACTCTTCTATGCTTCAAGCGTCCGTTCCCACCTCGGAAAAAAGACCAGTTGACTATTTGGGAAGGCCACCATCTAAGGGCCGGATAGCTAATAGCTAAGAGCGCTGGTACTAGAGGTCCAGTCAAAGTTTTCTCATTGCTATTTTTTTCAAAATTGTCCCAAAGTTCGCAGTCAGTTTTTCCTTATTATTTTGCTTGACTATTCTTCACGTTGGTAGAAATCTAACCTAACAGTTTCATGTATGTAACTTTACAGTTTCACATGTATTCGCAATGTCTATCGCTCCACTCTTGCTGAAATCAACCCCGACGATTGATTTCTTGTAGTGGGTGTGTGTTCGTCTATTTGATGTATGTCTTTCTGTCCATATTTAATATGGTATACTTCATTTACCATATAGGGGCTTTATGGACCTCTAGGGGAGAAAGGAGAAGAGGGTGAGACAGGGCAAGAGGTAAGGATAGACAACTCAATATACTTGAGTCTTTTTTGTATGTCTAAAATACAGTTCTGTAACTAAGGTTTTTCCTACGTGTATATATTGATTCGTTTGAAAAGTTGCATCCACTTTCTGCGATCCCCGAACTGCTGTAGTCAGGTTTGCAACATTGGTTAGATACTGGATAAATACGGAAGTTAATGGTTGAATGCCTCTGGCTGCTTGCCCATCCCGGTGTCCTGCCAAAAAGTGTCCCTGCCAAATACTGTCCGCACATTAGCATACTGATCGCTGATTGGTTAGCGTTAGGACTAGGATTAGGGTCATTAGGGTTAGGGTTTGGATTAGAATTAGGATTGGGATTAGGATTAGGGTTAGGATTAGGGTTGTTTGGGTTAGGGTTAGCGTTACGGTTACAGTTAGGTTCCAACGGTACCAAAGTGTCCAACGTTGCGTGTGTTAGGCCAGCAACCATACACAATGCGTGTGTAGTGCGCAACCATACCCAAACCACGGTGGTTGAATGTCATACGTATTGGACCAATCAGCGATCAGTATGCTAATGAGTGGACACTATTTGGCAGGGGACACTATTTGGCATGACACCGGCAAAGATAGTTGACTGTCAGGGAAGGCCGCCATCTAAGGGCTGGATAGCTTAGGTGACAAGAGTGCTGGTACATTAAAGGGTCTTGGGTTGAAGTCCCGATCCAATTTGTCTTTTTTAAATAAATATAAAATCAAAACATTTAGTGGGCCTGACGTTTCGATCCTAGCAGGACCTTTCTCAAAGGCAGAGAGAAAGGTCCTGCCTTTGAGAAGGTCCTGCTAGGTTCGAAACGTCAGGCCCACTAAATTTTTAGATTTGCATTTTGGTAATTTTAGTCAGTAAGCAGTTTGCAAAATTTATGTATATCACTAAATATAAAATCCTTAAGAAATAGATATATAATTAAATAATTAATCAATGGGTATTTTTGTAAAGCGCACACTCCATCAAATGAGATGCTGAGGGCGCTCTTTCTGCACAGCGTAGCAGCATTATATGGGAAAAAAAGTGATTGCACAAGACCCAAGATGACAGTGGAATTAAACAAGAAACACACTGAGCCCAATTCCATACAGCCGCTTAAGCGTGAAAATCTACACACGAAAATGTTTTCCTCATGTAAACAGGATTGAAAATCACATCGCGATGCGATGTCAACTGTTTGACTTACTTAGCATGAAAGAAAAGTGAATTTTGGTCAGCAAGCTGACCCTATGAAATCGGGTTTTGTGTGCTGAAGAAACTTCTGGCGCTTAAGCAGGTCTGCGAAATTGGGCCCCGATTACTCTTAACAAGTCAAATGATAGGTTTGTATGATAACCGATGCATTCAAAAGCTCGTCTCACCCCTTCCTCCTTTGCGTTTTGGTATGTGTACTCTATATAGGGACCCCTGGGTGGTCAAGGCCCTATGGGTACATATGGCATCCCAGGCGAGCCGGTAAGTAGATGTCAATTATACTAGCTAATAACGAGATGTTCAATGCAACTGTTATATAATTCAACCTTTATACATACAAATCACTGGTTTGTGTGAGTGTTGATTTTTTGCGTTGGGGTGGGAACAAACTACAACTTCGCCCTATTTCGCTCCTGCACTCACTGGTTTTGGCAGGCGTGGGAACCAACTAACAGTTGCCCTATTTCGTTCCCTGCACTCACTTGTTTGTACGGTGTTGAAACGTAATTATCACTTCGCCCAACTTCAGCCCATGAACTCAATGTTTTTTGCGGGCGTGGACAAATCTACCTGTTCATATAGAAAATAATTGTCCAATCCATACTCCCATAATTATGTTAACACAGGGAGTTTGCACGGAGTTACTGTCTCATAGCCACGTCTATGGCATCTGGCATGTTGGTATATCCATATGCATTCCATCGGAGAAAGCCTACGATAATAAGTATATGATCTTCTTCCCCATGTTCTTACCGTGATAGGGTCACCAAGGTGCTAATGGGTTGCCAGGTAGTCCAGGGTTGCCCGGGATACCGGGTATCGATGGCTTGCGGGGAGAGAACGGCAAGAATGGGCTGGACGCTGAAGACGTAAGACTGATGTCTCCCCGTGTTTGGCGCATTTCCTTATATCAATATGCATTTAATACGTGGTTGCAAATAACGAAGCTTAGTACTTGTGTATATGCCTATACGATGACTGAAAAATGCAACCTTTATAATCAAATAAAATGTACTTATTAGGTATCCACTTAGAACCTCCATATAGTTTGGCGTTAAAGAATTACAATAGAGTGTGGTATTCAATTCCACCTATCAAGTTTAAACCGTATATCCCGGAGGTTGGTTTTAATTCCAATTAGCTTCAATAGGTCTTATACTCACTTCTTCTTTTTTTCACCACCTCCTTGTAAATAATCGCTTAAATTGGACTCCCTTCTTGCAGGGGCCTCCGGGACTGATTGGAGTCACGGGTGAGAACGGAAGAGAAGGGTCCGAGGTATGAGACGGTAGCCTTGCTTCTAATATTGTCGGGAGTAGTCGCAGGACAGCTCAAAATCTCGATTGTCTCTTTCGAGAGCGAGTGTAGCTCTGAGGAGGGCCGGTAACTCAACGTTTCGGCCAGTGCGTGTACTTTTTCTCCAGTCTCCTGATGCAGGCCGAGGCACACACTGCCGCAAAACGTTGAGGAACCGGCTCTTCTCAGAGCCATACTCGCTCTCAAAATACACAATGCAAACCACTAACATTCTTCATGATGATTTTGTTATTGATACCCGATATAGTTTCTTTGTCAGTGTACTTTGCATTCTTGAACATTGCCAAAGGAGCATTGCGCCTCGCTGGGCCAATCCTCTTGTTATAGTTTAAAGTTTATAGTTTAGTTTATTTCTTTTTCACAGCATCAACCAACAAAGCACATATCACAGAATGTACATCACAAAGAATGAATAGGCAAAATTAATAGGGAACGGACTGGCACATTAAGTGATAACTTAATATAAATAAACATGAATGTGATACTGCAGAGTTGAAAAGCAAAGAAACAAAACGCACGACTTCTCGTTTCGTAGTCGTTCGTTGGGTGTTTATTAGTTTGGTTCTTTCTGTTCGAGGCTTGATATAATGTTGGGGAGCATGGTTGAATGCACCCCTGCATTTGCATTGTGCTCGAGCAGTGCGTTAAATGTACCAGCAATGCATGACTTTTTTGGGAAAGCATCATACGCTGTAAGACTCATCATATACCGTGTCCATAGAACCGGTAGGTCTAGGATGGGAGTGGTCTGTGTTTTGGTATGTACGTGTAATACCTGTCATGTCTATAGTTACAGTGGCTATTGTTCATTGAGTTGTGGCAACTTTAATTGCTACCTGAGCTTTTGGACATTGAAGTCTTGAGTGTAGATGCTTTGACTCATGAAGCCTATATTTGTCTTGGTATATGCAGGGACTAATCGGTGTATCGGGACTGTCCGGAACTCCAGGATTCCAAGGCGAACAGGTCTGTGATTGGCACACGACGTCATTTCCGTAATGCCATTCCTACTTGGCCTATACTTGTAACGCTTTCTGCGAAAATGAGTCACTTCTCGCACATTCTCAGACATAGGGCGACCGAAAATCAAATCAATTTCCCAGTAATTTTTGTTCCTTTTAATTCTGTGATTTCCTTTATCTGTTTGATTGAAAGCAATTCTACCACAAGTTCAATACTGGATCACTCCAGTTGCCACATCACATGGGCTACAGTCCCTTCACTCCAAGTCGAGCTCGACCTCGGCCTCGTGAAAGCGCTATGCCACGCCCCCTCCCCCTTCCAGTCCATCCGCAGTTGGCCAATCAGGAGTCGTTATCGCCAGTCAGTCAAAGAGTGGCGCCCAAAATCCACGCAGCTACATAAGCAACAGTACATAAGCAACAGTCCCGACCGGCGTCATGAATATTATCGAGCACTTCTTAATTATACAGTGAACGGACTATATAGGCCTAGTTAGTTGATCGAGACACCCCCTAGATGGTGCGTTTGATTAGCTCTTCCTGGTAGAGCCTGGCTAACCCCGAGTGACCCTGCTAGTTAGTGGGGTGGGGGGTAATGACGTCAGTGCCCGCAGTGGCTGATCGGGGCAGACCCGCTGAAGCTAATCGAACGCGTCGTGTGTTTTTTTTCTCTCCATTTGACTCATTTTGAAATTTCGTTTGGTTGGTATAACTTCAGGGCGATCATGGACTGCCAGGAACTCCCGGACAGCCGGGCTCACCGGGAATGCAGGTAAGCGCACTCTTTCGTCAAACCTTTATCCCAATGCCTGGCCCGCGACTGGGGGAGGGCCCGTGGGTTCAAAGCCGGGGGTGAAAATGAAATGCGTGATTGGCTTGGAGTTGTTTGAGCAAAGGTGAAAGATGTTCCCTACTATCATTATGGCGTAGGGGGTGTGCCTTATAATAGAGAAGCGTAGGGAGTGTGCCTTATTAGAGAAGTGGGGTAGGGTGACCAGTTCTTTTCCTTGCCGCCTTTTTTAACCTTCCTCAGCTCTAAAGAGAGCTAGCAAGGAGGGAAATGTTACTAAGTATTGATGGATCAAGCATGTCCCACACTATCATTGTAGCATATAGGGAATGGGGCCGATGTTGTCGACCTCCTAGTTAGTGGGCCCTGGTAAACTTGGTATTGCTCCTCTGATTGGCCATGGCATGATGAAGTAGGGTGGCCAGTTCCTTTCCTCGCCGCCTTTCAACCTTCCTAAGTATTAGTGGATCATGGATGTCCCACACTATCATTGTAGCATATAGGGAATGGTGCCGATGTTGTTGACCTCCTAGTTAGTGGGCCCTGGTAAACTTGGTATTGCTCCTCTGATTGGCCATGGCATGATGAGGTAGGGTGGCCAGTTCCTTTCCTCGCCGCCTTTCAACCTTCCTAAGTATTAGTGGATCATGGATGTCCCACACTATCATTGTAGCATATAGGGAATGGGGCCGATGTTGTCGACCTCCTAGTTAGTGGGCCCTGGTAAACTTGGTATTGCTCTTCTGATTGGCCATGGCATGATACGGTAGGGTGGCCAGTTCCTTTCCTCGCCGCCTTTCAACCTTCCTAAGTATTCATGGATCATGGATGTCCCACACTATCATTGTAGCATATAGGGAATGATGCCGATGTTGTTGACCTCCTAGTTAGTGGGCCCTGGTAAACTTGGTATTGCTCTTCTGATTGGCCATGGCATGATACGGTAGGGTGGCCAGTTCCTTTCCTCGCCGCCTTTCAACCTTACCCCAGCTCTTAAGAGAGCCATGTACCCACTCGCTGCTGGGTGGAAAGAGAGAGTTTACCCAGCTTCTGGTTCGAGTGGAATTCGAACCAGCAACGGTTCATTTAACGGTTGGACCACGGCACCTCCCCCTGGTTCTTTCATACCAGCGGGGGAGAAGTCGAACGAGGGCACAGCAGTCAGGGCTCTCGTGGACCAGGTTGAGGCCGCACTAAAGCGTGCTGAGCAACCTGGCCCCATTGGTGAAGGGGTTCTCCGATCTGCCCACTCTCCAGTAGGGGAAGGAGGGTGACTATTATACGTCACTCATAATAATGAAACTCCGGCACTGAGCTTACACAAACAAAACCGAACTTTTATTGGCAATTCCACGGGTTGGTGTCTATGTTGTAACTTATTTTACCTCCTTTTTTTGCGTGCATACATGCGCTTCAAAGATCCTTAAGAGGTATACTTTATATACATTTGATAATTGGAGTCCTCCCATTGTGTCTCCTTTTCGCGGAGACCATGACTCAATGAGGGCCATCAAAAGGTCATATTATCAGTGTGAGATTTTCTAATGATTTGGTGCCTTAAGTGTCGGCCACTAAGTGTCACTTTCCGTGTCCACCCAGGGCCCGGTGGGCTCGCCAGGCTCGCAAGGAGACCGAGGTCCCGCTGGAGACAGGGTGAGTAACGGGTCCAAAACCCATTCCTTTCTCATCGATGATTAAAGGGGAATGAAACCCAGAGAAAAATGTTGGCTTTTCTGATTGGACGTTAAAAACAACCAACAATAACCTATGTGCTCGAATTCGCGTTCCCGCAAACTGCCATCTTTTCGAATGGCCCGCCAGTCACTGCGGGGGGTATGACATCGCAACGGAAAACTCCCGCATGGGCCTGGACGGATGTACCCCTACTACATGTATATACTGCGTGCATTGCTGTATACTGCGTGTACTGCCAGGCTTTCGGATTTCAAACAGGTCTCTTGTCCTTGTTGAGAACTGCATGGAAAGATTTCCCGCTGGCATTTTTACATCCAAAAGCATGGCAGTACACCATCGTTCAGCTCGCGAGTGTATAACTTCACGCAGTATATACATGTAGTAAAAGCTTCGGATACTTCCCATTGGGAAGATCGGAAAACATCGATGTCCACAGATTTCCCTCTAATTTACACAGTTTGTACATGGGCATGATAGAATCCTCGTGTTGAAATCTTACGGTCTGGGATGCTGTACTTCTCGAGAATTATCCACTCAAACATCGACAAATAGTTTATTACTTGCGAGTAATAAACCATTTTTTTTACACTAAAGAACGGCGCAAAAACCGCGATGATTTTTTGCCATTTTCTACTCTCAGATTATCATTTGAGCTAAAACCTTCGCAGTATTGCTTTTTTGAATGTTGTATGGTTTAACACACACACTGTGGCACTCTCTTGACCCTTACCAATGTTGTACACGGCCTTTAAGGGCGGTTTGCATTAACACCGTGTAGACACATGTAAAATCTGCGGTTTTGAAGATAATTTATTTACTCAACTTTTCGAAAAGTATAGGCTACCGGTATGCTCTGCCCGTCGTCAGGAGACTGTGGAGATAATGGGGTCTTTTTCCAAAAACCAGGCTTAGGCTTCGGCTCCGGCTTCGTCTCTGTTATCCAAAAGCTGTAAACACATTCGGAGTTCTTTGACTGAAGTTAAAACTTTGGATTCCTTTTCAAGATACAGAGTAACGTTAAAAAAAACGCAGTGGCTGTTGTTACGGCAGTCGTCCGTATGGCTCCCTGACTTCACAGTATTTGTCAGGATGTTGAGCTCTTGGAACCAGACTATCAGCTAATAGACTGGTTCAACCAGCCTGCAATGCTAACGAAATACAATCAAGTCAGGGAACCACACGGACGACTGCCGTAACAACAGCCACTGAAGCCAAAGCCCTCCCATTTGCATGCCCTGTACTTTACTTGGATGGAAGACATGGAGGCAAAGCCGGAGCCTGAGCCTAAGCCGAGTAAAGGATCTGTCACATCTCATCGCACCCGAGCAGCACTGAATCCCGAGGGAGCTATTTTCCCGGCAGTGAAAAAAGGGAGGGTGTAGTGTGAATCGTGTGAGTGGGTGGGGGTTAATGATTTCCCGAGAAATTCCCGCACAGCGTGTGGAAGGGTCCTTTAAATTAGCGTGTGTGCAAACATTTTTTTGGAACGATTTCTTCGAAAGACTTCAGGGCAAATGTGTGTCTTGTTGTCTCCAGGGTCCGAAGGGCATGGTCGGACAAGGCGGCGTGTCGGGGCGAGCGGGAGAACCGGGCGATACGGGACCCAGGGGCCCTCAAGGAATTGCGGGATTCCCCGCCGAAAAGGTAAGTTCGAAGAAGAAAAAGAAAAAAAAACATATTAAAAAAAATACCTTTGAGAACTAGAAAGGTACTGCTAGGATCGAAACGTCAGGCCCACTAAATTTTAAGATTTGCATTTTGGTAATTTTAGTCAGTAAGCAGTTTGCAACATTCTTGTATATCACATTAAAAAGAAGTAAGAACGTAGAGATTGCCTTGAAAACCAGATCGTAGTACCTATACCGGAAGTGACGTATCCGCATAATAAGTTACTCTGCTTTATCAGACCATTGCTAAAATAGGCATCCGTTGGCATGGTGGAGGTTTGGCTATGATTTTGATTTGTTTATAGTTGATGTGATTTGGCTGGCATTCTGTTCTGTTTTCATCCGCGGACCTGTCAGGGAACGCACGGGGACCGAGGACCCCCGGGCCTGACGGGGTACAAGGGCAGCAAGGTGAGTGTGCCACCACTCGGCCTGACTATACACCCCCGCCGCACTTGACTCTGCAGCCCGGTGATTTACGCTACAATGTGCACAGAATGCTGTACTCTAAAAAAAAAACCACGGTCGGTATAGCACCGTGTATACCTAAAACCCCCACTTGCGGGTGACTACGCGTCTCTGAGGCGAGACCTCAATCTTTTTGGAAACGGCATGTGACCCGTTCGTCGCCAGGAGACTGCAGACCTCATCAAGTTCGGAGAGCCGACCGCTTCTGGGCGGAAAACAACATCCGATAGACCTATACAGTGAAGCCAACGAGCTTAATGTAATCCAAACATGTTGCTCTAGTTTCTTGATGGCCTGAATGACTGAAATGCAAATCTCAGGGTTCGGTTCTTGCTGGACCCTTCTCAAATGGCCAGAATCATTATCGGAATCAGAATCAGAATTCCGTGCCTCTGAGAAATGGCCTGCTAGGATCAAAACGTCAACATGGACCGAGTAAATTATTTTTTACCTCCTACCAAAGTTATTGGTATATTACCATGGACGAAGGCATTCGTGCTGGATGGTGCTGTCAGAGTGCGAGTCACGGGTCACACACAAGTATGTTGTTTGTGTGTGTGCAGATGAATGTGTTTCACACGACAGTTCTTTGCCTTTGTTCCGTCAGGGTGACCAAGGTGACCGCGGCAGCTACGGCCCAAGTGGGCCAACGGGGATCCAGGGAGGCGAGGTAATCACACAGTCTTAGCTATGGCCACAAGGAGTCTGTTGTTTCAGAATCCGGAGAGAGAGAGAGAGCGAGGGACAGCGAGGGGAAGGGAGGGAGACGGGATGAGAGAGGGGGATGAGAGAGGGGAGAGAGAGGGGAGAGAGTGGGGAGAGAGAGAGGGGATGAGAGGGAGAGAGAGGGGGGGGGAGGGATATGGGATGAGAGAGGGGGATGAGAGGGAGAGAGAGAGAGTGGAAGAGGGACAGAAAGGGGAGAGAGGGGGGAGGGAGTGAGAAGGCGAGAGAGATGGAGTGAGAGGGGAGATGAGAGGGGAGAGAGAGAGTGGGAGAGAGAGGGAGTGACAGAGGGGAGATGAGAGGGGAGAGAGAGTGGGAGAGAAAGTGAGTGGGAGAGGGGAAAGAGAGGGGGTGAGAGGGGGAGAGAGAGGGAGTGAGAGGGGAGAGAGATGGAGTGAGAGGGGGAGAGAGAGGGGAGAGAGGGGATGCGAGGGGGAGATAGAGAGTGGGAGAGAGAGGAGATGAGAGTGGGAGAGAGAGAGGGGGTGAGAGAGGGGGAGAGGTCGAGAGAAAGATCGAGAGGGAGAGGGAGTGGGGATGAGAGAGGGGAAGAGAGAGGGGAGATAGAGGGAGGGAGAGAGGGACAGAAAGAGAGGAGAGAGAGGGAGGTTGAGATAGGGAGAGAGAGGGAGAGAAAGAAAGAAAGACAGACATACATACATACAGACTCCCCGAATAACGCGGGGAGAAAATCCACTCGAACATCTGTTTTTCTTCTCCCATCCGTTTGAACTCTGGCAACTTTCGTTTATTGTCCCGCAGGGAATCTCAGGAATCAGGGGGCCTGAGGGGTTTCCAGGAATGGCTGGCACGATCGGCGACTTCGGAGACAGGGTAAGAGTTGTAATGCGATCACTGTAAAACTGCAACTGACACCCCCTCCCCTTCTCACACACAATCAAGCCTGCTAAACAAAATCATTTTCTTTTTCTCAGGGACACAAAGGGGAGTCCGGACCGAAAGGCCCACAGGTAAATAGAACATCATTATTTTCGGGGTTTTTTTTTTAATAGGAAAAGGGGGGTAGTGGAAAACGTCACTTTTACCTGTCGACTTTGATGGAATGAAACAGTTATTCAAGCCAGAAGTATATCATTTTATTTGAGATAATATCACCGTCGCTATCGAACAACTGAGTTTTAACAAGGCCTTACCTTACTGAATGTGTAATTGAACACTGTATGCTCAGTACTTTGCCAGATTGGTTGCTGAAAAAAAAATCCGAGGCAAGAATCGAGCATATTGATGATAGAGTTATCTACACGTCGAGTAGGGCATTGCAAGCTCTTGTTGAGGCACAACTTCCTCGACGCAAAATCAAACTGCAATGAATCAATTTTGAGTGGAGTCTGCCTTTACCGAGAACCGTGCAAACAGTCTGGCTTACATCGATACAGACTGCGATACAAACTTACCGAGTCGAACCAGCAGAGACGTGTCGAACCTATTATAGCAGGGCCTCTCCCAGAGGTTGATACCAGCCTGCCTCTTAGCAGGTTTATGCCTGGAACAAATCGTTGGGCCGTGGAACGTTTGGAGAACGATTATCACAACCATTCTATGATGATTCTGATGCTGTAACGCTATTCTTCTATTAATTTTTTTTTTCATATTTTTTCCCTTCTGAAAACAGGGAGAAACAGGACCACCGGTAAGTCTGAATCTGCATTCTATCTAGGAGAGAGAGAGAGAAAAGGGGCTTCTTTTGAGAGCTTTGTCAGCTCAGGCGTGATCTGCTGAAGTTGTTATACCAAAATGCGTCATGGGCTTCAGTCGCCTGCGCGTGGAACGGATATTCACCCAATCTAAGTACCTTGAACGAACACGTTAACATCGTGTCATCCCTTTTCTAAAGTATTAAGTCCATCAATGCTTAATATCCGAGTCCCTATAGGTAAGTTCCATTCAGCTCCGTATAAAGTGGATGACTCATAGTTTAAAATGATTACAATTGGCCCGCTCTTGCAGGGCTTGTCTGGTGCTGCCATCTTCTTGTTTAAAATAAGCCAGTTTATGTAAAGATGTACATTATGGCTCTTTATGAATCCATGGATCAGGCTCGGGCTCAGCCTTCGTCGATCCCCCATCTGACAAAACCTGAAAATCCAGATTGTAGTTTGTCGCCGAATTTGACGGTAACGACTTGATAAGTACTTGAGTATTCACTGAGAAACTGGGGCCAAACGCTTGTTTCTAGATGCTGTGACATTAAAACGAGTAAGAGAAATATGACCGAAGCCTAAGACCGAGTCTAAGCCTTAATTTTGTAAACGGCCTATTATTCGCCAACTCATGGAGTGTTTTTTTTCCTTTCATTTTCAGGGTCCACCGGGATTACCCGTAAGTCTTCTTTTTTTCAATGACTTCTTTATTATAATATTTATGTGGAAATTGTATCCTGTCCTTTCGTACCCATTTTTCATGGCAACTTCTAAAGGATTACTCATTAAGCAAATTTTCAAAGAAGCCTTGTTGAAAAAGTCCTGCTAGGAGCCTGTTTATGAGCAGGATCCTACCCAAATCGAAACGCCAGATCCCTCTGAATATTGGGTAGTTTTTGGTTTGAAATAGATAAATTGCAGCAACAATAATTGACCGCATCAATATTGGTTTCTACCTTCTTCAGAAAATGTTTCCAGTGAATGACGCAGAAAGTATTCACACCTTAATCCATCACTTCTTCAGCATTCCAAGACGAAAGGAAGTCGGGGTAAGTCTGATACGGTTGATGATCGTCTTATTAAACACCCGCCATCGGTCACACCCCGTGCGACTCGTTCCAAGTCTAAATTAGGCGGCTGCACGGCTACTGCGTGTAGAGGTTAGACTCCTCTCAAGACTCGTGTAGAACCTATTTCGCATTATACCTCACTAGGCCAATCCTCTTCTATAGTCCACTGCAGCTCAAAGCAAGGAAACAAAATGCTGTACATAAAGTCTGGTCTCGTAGTCGGCCGGCAGGCGTGTCTTTTAATTGTATTTCTATGTCTGTTCGAGGCTTAATATCAATTTTGTGTTGCAAGGACTGCATTCCCATCACGCTTGAGCAGTGCGGTAGAAGTATTCGGAATGCATGACCCTAGTCTGAAAGCATCATATAAAACTGTCAGGCTTATAACAGACCGTGTTCAGAGAATCACTTGGTCAAGGATTGAAGTGATCTGTGGGTGTTTTTGTATGCACCCAAGGTACCCCTACCTTTGTGAAATCTGCACCACTACCCAACTTCACAAATGGCGGCTCCATCTCATCTAACGCTGAACGAACCGTCGATCTGATACAAATAACACCCATTGATACTTGCTCACGGAATCATTCGTTGCCTTTTCTTCACAGGACCTTGACGTCTTTTATATGATGAAATACCTTGTCAAGTATATCGATGATATCAAGCATCCACTTGGGACGAAAGACATGCCTTGTCGAACGTGCAGGGATCTGATAGGTTGCCATAAGGACATCAGTGAAGGTAGGAGCCATTCAGAGTACAAAATGTGTAGTCAAATATCTATGACAATCTTTGACAATCTAAGGGCTAGATAGCTCAAGCGGTGAGAGCACTGGTACGTTAAAGGCCCAATACAACATTGGTAAAGGTTGAAAGATTACCTCAGTTTGTATGCTAAGCCATTAAACATAACCCCAAAACAGCACAGAATAGGTTTTATATCAAACGGTAATCTGAGAAAGGAGAAAAGAGCAAATTCGAAACAGTCGTTGCCTTGATTGTGGGAGCAGCATTCAACGAATCGCACGAACAATTGAGTTTTGGTTTTTTTATCTCGCGAGATAAAAACGATTTGTCGGTGTTTGAAGATTTCTCGAAAAGTATACAGCATCCCAGACCGTAAGCTTTCAACGTGAGGGTTCTGTCATGACCATCTATGCAAACTGTGTAAATGAGAAGGAAATCTGTGGACATCGATGTTTTCCGATCTTCCAAATGTTGTATTGGCCATTTCAGCTACGCTCAAGTCACTGCCCAATCGAATTTTCTTTTTGATTGCTGAAAATATATTTCTATCTGTTGTGAAATCTGTGTTTTTATGAATTTGTTTCTTTGGTAAGGTCTCTTTTGGATCGATCCGGACATGGGATGTTCATCGGACGCCCTGGAGGTGCACTGTGAATACACAGAGCTTGGAGCCAAGTCCTGCATCATTCCTCCAGACTCGTCAATTGTAAGTCACTCTTTCCTGGAAGGTTGCACATCTCGCTTCCGAACTGAGTTCAGAAGACTGTTCACTAAGTTGGAAAAGCAAAGCACTCTCTTTTAAGCCGAGTTCTCATGCAAGTAGTATGTGAACGTACGCTCGACCTGACGTAGACATCAACCTATCAGTGAACCATCTGGAGGTTTACGGTCATTTTTGTGTGTGATGTGAATTCAGATCTTTCTTTTTGATATAGCTTTCGTTCTATTTGGCGACAAAATTGTTTCGGAAAAATACATCGATCGCCTGCCATATTCGCTCTTTGATCTCAACGTTGTCGGGCGGGCGGACAGACAGGCAGGCAGACAGACAAAAAGACAGAAAGTCAGAAAGACAGAAAGACAGAAAGACAGAAAGACAGAAAGACAGAAAGACAGAAAGACAGAAAGTCAGAAAGACAGAAAGACAGAAAGTCAGAAAGACAGAAAGACAGAAAGTCAGAAAGACAGAAAGACAGAAAGACAGAAAGACAGAAAGACAGATTGACAGAAAGACAGAAAGACAGAAAGACAGAAAGACAGAAAGACAGAAAGACAGAAAGACAGAATGGCAGAAAGACAGAAAGACAGAAAGACAGAAAGACAGAAAGACAGAAAGACAGATTGGCAGACAGACAGATAATCAGGAGGGCTTGTGGGCTAGAAAGGGATACAGACAGACAGGCAGACAGACGGACAGGTAGACAAATAGACAGGCAGGCAGGCAGGCAGGCGGACAGACAGGCATTCAAGCATTTTTTTTTCAAAGGTCCTGTTTTGACCGAAACGCCAGGCCCTCTGTAAATATTCACTAGAGTTACCGTCACTGCGTGTATCCCATCTCCTTGCTTGACCTACAGCTGGAGTTTGGGCTGACCCTGCCCCAGATCAAGTTCCTCCATCTGCTGAGCTCGGAGGCCAGTCAGGAAATCACCGTCCACTGCTTCAACATGTCTGTGTGGGAGTCCCCGAGTGGTGACCTGGCCAACAGTCTCAGCTTCGTGGGCTGGAACGGAATGATCTTCCAGCGCGGCACGGAGTACGAGCCCATCATTATCAAAGATGGATGCAAGGTATATAGACATCTGTGTTGCTGTGATGCCATAATTGTCATGAAAATGCTGTGGGATGATCTGGTTCAAGCGTTTTCAGTTTAGTAGTACAACAGCCCCCCCCCCCCATCATGCCTTCTGCACTGGGCACTGGGCGCGAATCTAGCGCCTAGTGGAGACCTATAGTCCAATAGGTTAAACAGGTTTCCACAGGGAAATTGTAAATGTGTACAGGTCTCCACAAGGATGTCACAAAACCGCAATTTAGAAATAACTCAAAAAGGGGAAATTTGTGATGGTAAGAATCTATCGCAAGTTGATGTGTTTTATATAAGGGACATAGGCCTACGGTCCAAATAATCTCCCTTGTCCCTTTTTCTCCCAGCCCTCCCTTGTATTGTTGGCCTTGTCATTCTGCCTCTTGACAAAGGTCCTGCTGGGATCGAAACATCACGTATAATCTATTTGAGATCTAATAATAATTTGCTTGAATCAAAACGGCATTTTGAATGACTGTCTCCTCTTTATAATTTTTTTTTCTTCTGTTTACAGAATCCGGAAATGCGGTGGAAGAAAACCGTCTTCGGTTTTAAGACACGGGATGTCCACTTGCTGCCCATCGGGGAAGTCATTGTCAACCCCGATATTCACAGGACAGAGGTTGGTGTGACCGACTTCAAGATCGACGCTGGGAACCTTTGTTTCGATTGATTTTTGTTTATTTTATTTTTTATTTTTTATTTTGAGAACTCTTTGATTTTTAATACTGTCCAAATAGTTCCCCGGTTCGCGGCCTATAGTTCGATAACCAATCCAAGTTGTTTAGATGACGAGCCTGAGACTAGATAGAAGTAAGCCGATACCGAGCCAGCTTACCAGACCAACCACAGCACGTTTTGCATCGGAGGCCTTGACGTCTCTTCTGTGTGAGGGTACCTATAGAGTAATGATCATTGTAGGGTTTACTGTGCCTCTTGTGAATTAGAGCAAGCCCACGGAAGCAGCCAAGCATGGGACATCATACATCCAGCTGAGCTATCTCGTATACGTTTGAGATCACAAGTCGTCATGTACACATTTAAAACCCTCGGGATTGAAAATGGGAGATTTTCATACGTGCTTGCTATACCGTACCTTACCTTACCAAAGAAGCGAAATGAAGGAAACATCCTGATTTGTTACCGCCGTTATCATGGTTTATATGATAATGGTTCAATCTTAAACTAACACTCTTCAGTACAGAATGACACGGAATTCTTGCTCTGATGTTATTGGGGAAACGTTTATCTCGTACGTACGACTTAGCATCTCGTACGTACGTACGAGATAGCTCAGCCGATTGTTGTTTGTTGTTTCATTCCGTACAAGCTGCAGGGCGCACGTTTGCTCTATTTGACTATCAACGCGGTTGCGCAGTAAGGCCGATTCCCACATAACAGATCACAGTAGTTAAACAGCCTGCCTGGGTTCTGGCCTAGGCAGACGGCTATTGGTAGACAGTTGTGCACTCAAGATTGTTCTAAAATGACTTGAACGTCAGCGTGGAATGTAAACTGGAAAGTTGGATAGAATCGTTGCGGATGGATGAGTGATATCGTACTACCTCACTTTGGAGTATGCTGCAGTAGGTGTCTACGTAGCATCGAGAATCGGAGTTTAATTTCGGATTTAAAGTCAACGCCAATTCAACGCCATTTTGTGGTGAAATGCTTATAATATAAACATGGTTATTGACACGGAAGACAGGCCTCTTAATACTTTGTTCCAAATTGGAATTTCCAATCATGAGAATAAACGACTAAATGTATTCACGTTGGACATGCTATCAGTGTTGAACTATCAGTGTTGAATCTCTGAAGCGTACCGATGACGTCTCGTGACGTTGCGGGTGACGTCGCAGGTGACGTTTATTACGGCATTGATTTACGAGCTACTATTGATGTCATGCCCTCGACTTTTCGCAGTAAGGTTTGAAGAAGAAATATGTATGCCCTGCCAAGTGTTTGCCCGAAAGTCATAATCGTAGAATTACAACATTACAGAAATTACAAAACCATTTGGAATGATGCTTTGAAAAAAAACAAAAAATGCACACTCTTAAACAGCAAGCTTTAGAATCCGTGCGAATGAACCAGCCAGTGGTTCAAATGTCTTTGTCACCTACCACGCTGTGCATGTTGTGGTGCCATTGGTTACATCCTAATCCGAATCAGTTCGCCATCAAAAGGGGTTAATATCGAAATGAAAGAAACCAATTCACTAAAAATCCAACCTGAAGTGATGAATACTTGCGATTTTTGACGTCAGATGCCAGCAGAATATTTCAAATTGATTTTCTCCACAAACCCCAAAAGTGCAAATGTTTTGTATCAATACCATGCCTTTAAAAAAATGAACGTTAAAAGAAGACGCGTTCTTACCATGCGTTAGATTGAACTACTGCATTGTACTTATTATGCTATTTTATAAAGAAATTTCAAGACTTTTATACAAAATAATTAACTTTTAAAGGTTTTTTTTTTCAATCCCTTTAGTGTAAACTATCTGGATCAATTTTAAACTGCTCAATGGTGCTATTTTCTATTTTAGACGTTTGAAAACGTAACTGTATTGACAATTTAGGAGTCTGTGTTTTAATGTTTAATTAAGATTAAAAGTGTTGTTAATTGTAAATGAAAGTTTCCTCTTTTAATCAATTAATTTCTGTTTTTAATGGTTGCTCACACGGATAGGGTTTATACATGAATGTTAAATGGACCTTAGCGAATGTCATAATTATACGGTGGTGAAAATGTTCTTATAACATGCGGGACAAGTATGGCTGCACAAATTGCAATCAGGAAGCAAAAGAAATCCTCCGAAAACTATACAAATCTTTGATTGGTATACGTCATATGTAATTTTGTTACATTTTGTTCATGCTTGGATTTTTGTTTTTGTCTACAATATCTGTCCACTTCTGCCTAGATTGCCTCCTCATTTGTATCAATTGATCATATCTCATGTATTTTTGGATCGATCTGTGTGTTTCATGTGGCATTTACAAGTTAGTTTATGTACAAGAAGAGGAGTTAGGCCTAGATCTGAGGGATAGTTTCTCCCGCAGCTGATTACGACGAAAGCTTTAGATTCACTTTTTTTTATCTAGACATTATGTTGATTACTGTGTAAAACCAAATAAAACTAGACACGTAGCAGTGCCGTAGTGTCGGTTGTACTAGCTTGGCTCTGTCAAAGGTACGACAATCATTTGCCGCAGAGAAGATACTTCAATTCGATAGGGTCGTAGGGCCTTTGGTGGTCAGTCTGGAAAGCCAATGTTCTCCAGTGTTATCTTGGGGAAAACTTCTTGCTGTTACCGTGGTGTTCTTAGTTTCACTTAGTTCCGGCAAACTAGGTCCAATTTCACCAAGTTGAAATGTCACTTAATTAACTCATAGCTTCAGTAGAGTTAGCTCGCTCTCTTTTTGTATGGTGATTTATTTATCATTTAGCTGTAAAAAAGCATATTCGTTTGTGTTTTTATCTTTAACTTAAAGTAGTTTTTATTTGTTTCATGAGCCATTATTTTCTACAAAATATTCGTTTGTTGAATGGGCGTTAATCAGAACCCTTTTTTTTGCCAAAAGAATGTCAATGATCAATGCATTTCTGCCGTATTTACGTTATTACGTCTATACCGTTTTCAGTACAAACGGGCAATTTTCATTTCTGACTTATTTTCAGATAATGCTGCCCACACCATTTCCAGCCGATTTGATAACCAAGTGATTTTGATCCGTTTACTTGATCTTAAAGATGGGGTCCTTGTGCCTATGTATTTCGTGTCATATGTAAACGCGTTGTTGTTCTCGTTGTCCATATATCTGTCCATTTCTCCTGCTTCAAAATGTACAATAGCCCCCTCCCAACATGCATCCACCTTTCCCAGAGTACCAGCTACCAAATCTTAAATCTCAAGGTAGCTTAATGTCATATCACATAGCTTGTAGGTTTTTTTTTCAAATGTAAGTAGTTCTAATTTTGATAACTGAATAAATACAATACATGTCAGACGTTAGATATGTCAGATGGCTTACAATCTTAATGAATGAGATCCTGAAATAATTATGTGTTTTTGAACACCCCCGTGCCCATGGGGTTAAACTTATCACCGTGGTAGCAGCCTTTTCTTCAACTGAACATTCGTCCTTGGGATTGGCTTCAAAACGCCTCCACTGAGAAAAGCTTCGGAACACGCAGTAGACAATTATTTTATGATCGTGGTTTCCTCCTGGAAATACTGTTGAATTTTGGATAAAATACAACGCAAACCCCGTTGTCATTATTTAAAAAGAATTTAGCCAAAAAAATTTGCCCGAAAGGCTTTAGAAAAGATAGAGACATGATAGTAGATAGAACACAATACATTTCCGGGTCGTGGCATCATTTTAGACCCTCGTGTAAAAATGCTGAAAATTTCCTAAAATATGATAGGCTACCAATGAAAGGCTAACAAATTGTCGTTTTTATTAATTTTAACACCAAAATTATTCCCTCCTATTATTTTAGTCCTAATGACTACAGAGAAGCTTGAGATCCCGTAGAAGACAATGCCTGGGTCGTGGCTTAATTTTGAAGAAACATGCGGTGTATAATGCGGGATCGTGTCTAGAAAAAAATAATATTGTGAAAAGCACAGCTCGTAGCCGCACAGCTCGTACCACGAACCTTCAGGTTTCTCGTCTGGCGTTTCCGCACTAAGCCACGTATTAGATAATTATAAAAACCGAAATATAATGGACATGGCCGTTGGCGGCGGGCTTTTCGATCAACACTACATACTGTACAGTACAGTACAGTACAATAAATTGCAAAAACAAGTACACATGTGATGTACATTGTATGTCACATCGTTCTCTTACACAGGAGTTTCTCAGATGCAGCGTGAAGGTAGGCGTGCTAGAAAGCTTAAACCCTAATCTCTTGGATTCCATTTCAAGTTTGGTTCTGTTAGCCGAGTGAATTTCTGTAACTAGTTAACTCTAGGGCTGAAAATTCACCAATAACAGCCCGAAATGGTTTCTACCGAATAATGATGCTACCTGTAATGTATTGTAATTTGTAGGCCTACTGTACTGTAGTCTGTACGTCAGTACGTGTACTCACTACAAATACTAGAGATTAGTTCTAAGTGCGCGAAGCCCTCGTTTGCTTCTTGGAAACAGTCTCTACATTGCCAATGTATGACGATTTGGTAGAACACTCCCATTTTGTTGATTTTTTAGCCCCTAGAACCAAATAGCTTTGATGGTAATTTCGAGAAAACACAGGTTATCTAACACTAACACCTAAACAGTAACACTACCGAGTACAGTACGTCCTAGTGTTTTTGCAACACGCTCCGGCCTTCACGATGGGGATCCATTGGCTAGGGATTAATTCAGCAGAAAATTATTGCAAATCGTATCAGTTAACCGTGTACTCTAATACTCGATACTCAAATCCTAGGGTTGGCCAAAATTCAGCCTGTACAGAATGTTGACTATATGAGGAATATTGACGAGAAGAGAAGACTGATTATATATCGGACGTGTTATTTTAATTTTGAGGTTTACTGTGCTTTATTGCTGTGTGCTATCAAATGGTTATCCGAAGTAAATGGCCCAGTTCCCTGATTACAATTCCCCTTGTCATTTTTGAGCCACAAAATCATGGCTGAGATTTGCTTCATTGGCTCTAGAGTTAACTTTAGATAAAGCCTGTGGAAGACAATTTATGGGTCTTTGTACCATTTGGAGCCTTCTGGAGGAAATAGTAAAAAGAAAATGGCCATTGATTATTTAAAATGCAATTGCCAATCCCATGACCTTGTCATAATTTTTGACCCCAAAATGTCCTCCCTCATATTTCTGATAAAATGGTAGAAAACTGTTTCTTGGTTGTGACATCATTTTAGGCCCTTTGCAAGAAATGCATAAAATTGCCCATTAGTTACAAATGCAGACCTACAGGTAACTAACCCCTTGTCATTTTGATAATTTTTCAGCCCAAATTTCCATACCTCAAAATAATTTGATTGGGAATGGCTCTGTAGAAGTAGACAGTTTCTTAATCATGGCATCATTTTCAGGCCACTGGAAGAAATGCCAGAATGTGCCAAACAAGGATAAAAATGCAAGGCTAACCCAAGTGTCATTTTTTCCCCTTCAAATTTGACTCACAAAATCAACACTCAGATTTCCAAATGGCTCTAGGGAAGCTTGAAAGTGCGCAGAAGATAATGTCTTTTGACATCATTTTGGGCTATCCTGAAAAAAAGCCCAAATTTGTGCATGTTTAATTAGAATTTACATGTATAAGGCCGACTCCTTGTCAATATCACTGAATTTTGATCCCAAATCTTAACTCTCAGATTTAACTCCAAATGGCTTTTGAGGAGCTGCACTGCTTGTAGATAGAACAAATTGCCAAATATATACACTGAAAATTGATAAAGTAGGCCTAATAATTATGCCAAAATGTTGCAAACTGCTTACTGACTAAAATGACCAAAATGCAAATGGGTGATTCCATAAAATGAGGGGTACAACTTGTGGCATTTTGGTGTCCACACTTACATTTGAAACCATTCAGCTGTCCTACATGTAATATCGTAACAACCCTAAATACCCACAACTTGTTACTGGCACATGATCTGAATCCTGCACAATCCTACAATCCTTCAGTTAAAAGCCCAAAACCTGACAGTCCAACAGTGTCTCCCTGGACCATTGGTACCTACTCCTTTTTGTGATAATGTATATTTTTACTACCAAGTGCCCTCCATCACATTGGGCCTTGTAACCTGGATCCTACATTTTCCTCAAGTGACCAAAAAACTCTGCATGCCCTCAATCCTACACATTCCTAGTACACTAGGGCAATTAGGATTATGTAGGATTTGTTTTAATGAAGTATTCTGTCGATTAAAGAGTATATCATATTGATCAGGTATAACATAGTGTTCAATCTACAAATTGGTTCATAACTTTATTTTTTACATGCAGGAAAGCTGAATGGTTTCATATGTAATTAAGTGGGGATACCAAAATGTCACAAATTAGACCCCTGGTTTATGGAATTACCCAATCTAAGGAATTATGAGTGCCTGACTTGTCAATCGTAGCAGGACCTTTCAAAGGCCGGTCCAGCTAGGATCGAAAGCCCCTCCAAATGTTTTTAAAATTGATTATTTAAATAGAAATGCAAGGCTTATAAAAAGTAAAATTTCCATTTGTTGTTTTTTACCACCAATAATTAGCATTTTTTTCTTCAATTAAAGAAGATAGATCTTGAAGCAGCATCACTTTATAAAAAAAAAGACATTGTTGCCATTATTTTGGTATGACTGGTGTAATCTTTATTAGTTCCCACGTGCATTTAAACATGCCTTAACAACTGGAGCAGTTATAAAGCACCACAAACATTGAGCTCACCAGTTTCAAGCAAATGAAAACAAAATCTTGGGGAAAGCAACCATTTTCAGCTACTAGACACACATGCCACATTTTCCAAGTATAGGTACATGCAGGGACAAAACACAGTAAATAGAGTTCCAAGTGGTTCGCAAAGTCTTGTAAATAATTATATAAGGCATTGTGATAAATACATAGACTTAATGCATTCCTGTTACTGTACAGTGTGTATTTACATAATACGTACATACATGTACATGTACATATAGTGGTGAGATGTGCAGGGTAAAATTCAGTGTAGTGTACAATATGTATCTTTTTACAATTGGCACTTAATGGCCTTTACAAGGAACATCTGCGACTAATAATTAATATACACACTATCGGGGTGCTAGCCTCATCTCTGGTGAATGCTGTTGGAAGACACATGCTATTGCTAAAGCCAACCAGTTTAATCCCCCACTCTTGCACTAGAAAGCACACTGAATCCATTAACAGCTGCTCACAGTTTTGGTAGATCTACGAACTTCAACAGACCTGGTATGCACAGCTATGCTGAAACAAATTCCAAACTGTTGATTTTGGATTGATTTACAGTAGTATGGATGTGTCTATGCATTGGTGTGCGATTGCACAACCTCTCATAGACTTTTGTTTGGTACTCAACCAGCTGCTCATGTTTGAATTTGATGGGCTACATGGTTTCACCTTCTTATGAACAGCAGACTATGCACCCTCCCTGCCTTCTGGGTTTTCAACAAATGGTTTTCTAGATGTGTCAGCCTGCTAGGGGCTTCCTACTTATACAACATCTTGTGAAGGAGGTGGTTAGGCAAAGCATTTCCCAGTATATGGTCATCCGAACTCTCTGAGGGTTAGGCAAAGTTATTTCTCAATCATACGGTCATTCTCTAGGGTTAGGCAAGGTATTTCCCAATTGTGGTGTACAGTGTATATGGTCATCCAAACTCCCAAGGATACAACCTTTCCAGAAAAGCCCTGGATACAGCTGAACAGACTAATGGTCTGGTGCTGGGTATATTTTACAGGGGGAGGAGAGGTATTACAGACTCAGATCTCTGTCTGTGTGGTGAAATCCAATCTCACGGTCAAGTCATTAATGACTGTAATGTGACAGGTCCACCCTGTCCACTCACTGCACACAAGCACCCTAAATGGGCCAACCTCCTTCCAGCTCACATGTGGTGCTGTGGTTTATACAAGATACAATGATGTGTGGTACTGTGGTTTACACAAGATACAATGATGTGTGGTACTGTGGTTTACACAAGATACAATGATGTGTGGGACTGTGGTTTACACAAGATACAACTATTTTAGCATATTACTCAAGATACAACGATAACGATGGTCAAGCTTTATACATGGAGTATATTGTATTAACTTCAATTTATTCCAGAAACAAGATAGACATATTTTTTTCCCAAATTGTTTCTGATGGAGTCCTTGTTGTGCTATTTGAGGCAAATCAATGACGGATTCTGGAGCACTGATGAGGTAGACAGTTACTGAGGGGGTACAGTGAATGGGTTCAGCAGGACTAGGGGCAGACATACACGTACTCATGCTGAGGCATTCGTCCTGCAGTGGCCTGGGAAAAGCTGATGATTAGGAGGACGGTGATGATGGTGACAGTGATGACGGTGATGAGGTATGTGTAGATGATGATGATGGTGATGAAGATGATGATGTCGAAGATGACATTGATGACAATGACTAATCAAATCTACCAATGGAATGACCGTATTATAAAATCACCTTCCTTAGAACAGGCATGCAACTCTTGAATTGTAAAAAAAGAGGAAAATGTCCGAATGAAACTGCGAGCGCAAAGCACGAAGCCCTTACGGTGTGTGGTTTGGGGCCTGCTTAAGGGCCCGGGAAAATGTTGGATTCTAGATGCTCTGTGGTGCATTCTGAGTAGTTTGTGACAACTTATGACTTTGAATTAAAAAAAAAATAAAAAAATTAAATAAAACGCGGAAATCCGCGGATCCGCGAACAAGTTGCATGCCTGTTAGAATAGAAAGTCAATTGATCAATTCTGAGGATATAAGTCATTTTGGAAAAAACAGATTTTTTAAATTGGCATTAAACTGTTACTTACAAAGCACACTGATACTTTTCCATGTCAAGGTTTGATAGACTTCACAAATAAATTAATAACTCGTACATTGCTTAGAATATTTCAAATCAATTTAGCATATGGCTATTAGCATATTAGCAATTTAGCATATGGCTACATCTGCAATTAGAAATGTAATAATGATTATAATAATTACACTAACAGCTAAACTTTCTGCGACACTACCTTGTCCCCCCCAAAAAATTCACAACAATGCTATCCTTGTCACTAACATAAACAACACTATTTCAAAGTACCAACTAAATGTGTTTGAAGCAAACACTATGGAGTTAGGCATTTAAATTGACCACTCAATGACCACCATTGGGTGCAGCATTTTTACAGGAATTTTGTTTCAGTAGCATTTCTGTATACCTCATTACGTATTTCATATGTTTGGAATGGATGAGCTGATGAGGTCAAAAGGCTTGGGCCCATAGGGTGATAGACAACATCAAACATTCTGGGGACACTACTTGGCAATGTCCAACATCACTTCCTGCTGACGTCACACTCACTTCTTTTAGCGGTGGTCCCCTCCAGTTAGATCTTTGAGAGCGATTCTATGATCCTCCTTTGATCCATCTCTGATCCATCACTTATCCATCTGTTATCCACCATTCGTCCATCTCTGATCAACCTGTGATCCACATCAGATCCACGATTGATCCATTTAATATCCATCTCCAATCTACCTGTAAGACTAATCCAAGCCTGATTCACCATTCATCCTTCTCTGATCAACCACTGATCCATCTCTGATCCACCACTGATCCATCTGTGATCCACATCAGATCCAAGATTGATCCATTTACTATCCATATCCAATCTACCTCTAATCCAAGCCCGATTCACCATTCATCCATCTCTGATCAACCACTGATCCATCCTAATCCATTGTCGATCCATCTATAATCTACCTCTGATTGTGACCTGATCCACTACTGATCCTTTCCTGAGTCGATGTCTGTGGCCACTGTCTGTGTGTCCGTTCTAAGCAGAGGCTGAGTGTGTTCCGTCTCTCTGTACAGCCACAGTGGTTGAGTTGTTGGATGGGTGCAGTTTGACCAAGCCTTCTGTCATCCCATTTCCTGTTAGACTGAGATAATAACACAGACGCCTTCAATTTAATGTTGGAAATTTAGACAGTAATAGTAACATGTATATGAACCCAGGTCCCTGGTTTAACGTACAAGCGTTCTGACCACCTGAACTATGCAGCCCAGAGGTTAAAGTCACCTACAGTACCTTTGCTGGGGTTGTGGTCCAGTCAGAAGCAAATGTTATCAAATTAGCAACAATAATTTGACTGGACTGGGCATGAACCCTGAGACTACTGGTTTTTGTATACCAACACTCTTACTATCTAAGCTATCCAGCCTTTAATTAACCCTAACCGGCATTGAAACCACAATTCACCACACATGGTTTTTCCTGTGGGAGGATAAGGGCCATGCACCAGGACATTCCGCAGTGGGGTTTTTGTGGTGACCTGTGGTATGTGAGCCTGCACCCCTGTGGGCACTGTGGTAAATTGCGGTATACAGTGTGTGTCCTGTGCGGGAAGTGCAAAACATTCAAGTGTTAAGATGGCGGCCTTCTCAAATTGTCAACTAGTCTTTGCCAGGCTGGGGGCACCAATCAGAAGCCAACTATTAACTGTTGTTTATCTCCCGCGATCAATACTCATTTATAAATCAGTTATAGCCATGAATACTGAATAGTCCGTCGAATCATTAGCGACAAGATAGGTCCATTTTTGATGTAACATTGTAAGCATCGGTTCACATATTGGCCATTCAAAAAAACTGCATAAAAACTTTAATGGCAATGCTGTCAAAGGATAGCTGCAGTCTCATTAGGGCTTTGTGCAACATGAAACAAACTGAATGTGCAACATCATCTATGGAGAACCAAGCACATGTATTCTTACAAATACCAACACATTGTTCATTTCTAATCATAATGCAAAAACCTCACTTATCAGGTTCACTGTCAACAGGGCTTGAATTTCACACACAAAAAAAAGCACTAGACAACAGGTCTAGTAACTGAAGAATCTTACTGGACCCGAACAATTTTTACAATATCTGAATGACTGAATGTCATTTTGTTGATGGTGCAAGAAATAAAACACTAGATAGGCATCAAGTGCGGTCAAACATCGGCACTAGACCGACACTGAAATCACTAGACTCGATCCACGGTCCAGTGGATATTTTGAGCCCTGCTGTGTTAAGCATGTAAAAAAAAATGAAATCTGATTGTTTGTCACATTTGTGTCGATGCAAATTTAAACAGCAGGCAGTAAGGAGTAATGAAGTTTAAGATTTTGTGCAGACGGCCACACAGGTGGACAGATGGTACTTCTACATAAGCTAACTTGGGTTCAGGACGGCGATATTCCGCTTTGAATGAACAACACTTTTGCACTCACACTTCATCCATGTCGATATCGTCCTCGTCATCGCTGGGGACTTGTAAATAGGGATTGTCCGATCCAGGCCGGAATTTGTAGGCAGTTATGACGAAGAAGGCATAGGTGGCAAGTTCAAAGAAAAACTCATCGAGCCACATGAAGCGGAAAGGTACAGTTACCTATTGAACACAAAGGGTCAAGAACAGCTATGAGTCATTAAAAAAAAACACGCAACATGAAAGGAAAAAGTGACTGGGACTTCTTTTTTTTTTTACAATTTTAAAGATGGCAAAGACAATTTGAGTTGGCATGGACTTAAACCAGAGATCCTTGGCTTATCGCATCAGCCTCGAACCATCTGAGCTATCCAGCTTTTAGATGGTGGCTTCATTGGAACAAATAAAGGAAAAACATTTAAACAATTTCTAAAAATCGCAAAGAAAATTTGATTGGACTGGAACTTGAACCCGAGACCTCTGGTTTTGCGTGTCAGCACTCTTACCATCTGAGCTATCCAGCCCTTAGATGGTTACCTTCCTAAATAGTCAACTATCTTTTGCCAGGGAAATTTGACTGGACTGGGACTTGAAACCAAGACCTCTGGTTTTGCGTGTCAGCGCTCTTACCATCTGAGCTATCCAGCCCTTAGATGGTGACCTTCCTAAAATAGTCAACTATCTTTTGCCAGGGTGGGGGCGCCCATGAGAAGCATTCAACCATTAACTGCCGTATATCTCCAGGGATCATGCCCCCGATTTCATTCAGATGAAATTTGGGGATCACAGAAAGTGGATGAAACTAAAAAAAAGTAAAGGAAAACTGCATGTCATTTTTTGGACATGAACTCAAAATGTCTTGCCTAATGTATCGGCACTATAACCATCTGACCATTTCCTTGTTGGTCAAATGGGCAGCATATGCACATCTGAAATGATTAGTAGTTGTGAATTTCACAGCAATTTCACCCCAACTGCCTTTAGTTCCCAACACCCTTGAGTCTATCCCCCTCCCAAACTTACTTTCAGGAGGTACACTATGATACGTGTGAAGTATATGTAGCACACAACCTGTGAACAAGAATTGAGAAGACAGAAATGTGTTACACGAACCACATATCATACTATTTCTGAGGCAAAAATTTTAAAGAAGACATTGGAAATGAGAAGGTTTGCATTTTGGTCATTTTGAACTAATACTAATCAGTTATCAACATGCTTTGTATCAGATTTGAAGGTTTTCATGGTGAGAGTTGCAGAATAAGTGATAGGTTTCAGGTAGGTAACACCGTGCATTTTCTCTTTTGTAAGTGTGCATGGTTCTGAAAAGAACCGGAAGAACTCAACGTTTGAAACAGTATGCTCCATCTCCTGAAGAGAGAACAGAGTTACATGTTTGATTGTTTGAAACGTCGAGTTCTTTCCATGCTCGAACACTACTCTGTTATCTGTTCGTCTTCAGGAGACGGAGCATACTGTTCAAAATGTTGACTTCTTCCAGTTCTTTTCAGAAACACACACACTCACAAAAGAGAAATTGCACGGTGTTCCTGCAAACCTATCACTTATTTTTAGCCTAAGAATGATTACAAATGACTTTTAAAACTCTCCATCAAGTGAGTACTGTTAAACTCATTTTGACAACTGATTCTACAATGCAGGTCCTGCATGTGACTGTGAGAATGACCTGTCCCACCATGTGTTCTTGCATAATGGAACTGCAAATTATTCAAAGTCAGAAGATTCACCAGGACCTGGCAGGCCTATATTGATGGAGCAAAGGTGCTTCGTACTGAGGAGCAGAGCCATGCACACAATGCAACAGAGGTAAATATGAGTAGTATTTGACAGGCTATTTTAGGCAGAATGCTTGGTCAAACCAATGAACGAAAGAAAGAAAAACTGCAAACTTTTGAAAATAATTGAAAAATTGGCAAAGGGATGGGCGCTTAATCAGTACCTTAGATATCTATGTTTTGTGGGTTTTATTCACAGAAATACCACTTTACATTGTACATCTGTTAGAATGAGCAAGATCAATCATTCTTTTCTTGTGCACTGTTTCCCTGTATCATCTTACATTTGTTGCATTGATTCAAGAAAGTGACAAGTTGACCCCACATCCTGAGAGTCGTCATAACCTCCCCCCACTAACATAACAATCTGGTAAGGTCCAATTGCCTGTCATCTGCACAAGCCAAGCCTGTTTTCTCAGACATTATAATTAAAACTCTGTAGATTCAATTAAGAGGCAAATAGCATCCTATATATCGAGAATAGCAGGGACTACTGTGTTCTGCCAGATATCAAATGAAACCTTACACTAATAAAACCTTGCACTGCTTTTCATTTTCTATATTTGTATCACCTTGTCTTGGACATGTGACATATGATATAACAGACAGATGCTAATCCTTACCAAAATATAGAAATGTCGGAAAAGCTTCAACTTTGATAGGCTGATGGCAGCTGTATAGTTGGAAAAGGAAAGACAAAATAGGAGTGAAAAACAAACTGAATAAATCTCAGTATAACTTTTTTTTCAAAAGAAAGAAGACATTTATGAAATAGCCAAGGAAATAAAACAACAGCAGGACTTGAACCATGACCACTGGCTTGGCATACCAGCGCTCTTACCATCTGAGTTATCCAGCCCTTAGATGGTGGTCTTCCCAAGTGGTTAACTATCTTTGGCAGGGTTGAGGGCGCCAGTCAGAAGCACTCAGCCAGCACAGTATATCTTCAGGGATCACGCCCCCATTTTCATTCAGATGCAAATAACAATATGTTTTAAACTTTGCTACGGCAGTAGTGGATGCACAAAATGAACGCAGTATACATTTTGAGGGATCACACCCCCGGTTCTCATTCAATTGCTAGAGCAACAGTGCTGTAGTCAGGGTTTGAATTTGTGACTCAAGTCTGACTGACTGACAGACTGTGTAGATCTCACCTTTGCCGCTGGTGGTAGCGGCTTCTTGGAGATGTCTAATGGACCAAATGACCGGGTAGAGAATGGCCCCGCAGCACAGGATGTCCACAAGCACAAAGACGGCCTTCCAGGTGGCATACTGCGATTCCCCTTCCTCTGAGGTGTCCGTGATGATGTAGGCCACATTGGCAAAGACCTGCAGGGGACCGGGGTGTGCAGAGTACCGGGGACATTAAACTGCTAGTCCCCTATTGTTGACAGACTGCCAGCCACGGCTGACAAATAGAACCGGGAGGGAATGACTAGTCTGAAGCAAGGCATACGCATTCACCTCTAATGGTGGTAGACCTGTAAGGGGACCTGCGGGGACCGGGGTGTGCAGAGTACCAGGGACATTAAACTGCTGGTCCCCTATTGGTGACAGACTGCCAGCCACGGCTGACAAATAGAACCGGGAGGGGATGACTAGTCTGAAGCAAGGCATATGCCTTCACCTCTAATGGTGGTAGACCTGTAAGGGGACCTGCGGGGACCGGGGTGTGCAGAGTACCGGGGACATTAAACTGCTGGTCCCCTACTGTTGACAGACTGCCAGCCAAGGCTGACAAATAGAACTGGGAGGGGATGACTAGTCTGAAGCAAGGCATACGCCTCCACCTCTGATGGTGGTAGACCTGTAAGGGGACCTGCGGGGACCGGGGTGTGCAGAGTACCGGGGACATTAAACTGCTGGTTCCCTATTGGTGACAGACTGCCAGCCACGGCTGACAAATAGAACTGGGAGGGGATGACTAGTCTGAAGCAAGGCATACGCCTTCACCTCTAATGGTGGTAGACCTGTAAGGGGACCTGCGGGGACCGGGGTGTGCAGAGTACCAGGGACATTAAACTGCTGGTCCCCTATTGGCGGCAGATTGCCAGCCAAGGCTGACAGATAGAACTGGGAGGGGAGGTGGTTAATGAATGCTTGACTGAGACAGTTGGACTGACCTGCAGAGGAATGACTATGATGAAGAGCTTCTTGTCCTTCTCGGACAGGATTGGCTTGACGAAGGCCCAGCCTGATCCAATCAGGGCGATGTTCAGAAAGAGCAGGGCTCCCTTTATCCTGAAAACACAAAGTAAATTGGCCCCAAAATACTTAACATCAAAAACATGTATTCACCTCTCATGACTTTAAGAGAATAGAAAATGTAAGTGAACCAGGATTTGAACCCTTATGTGTTAATGTACATCTGTTTTAGCTCAATCTTGTCACTTTGTCTTTTGAAATGCACCTGTGCTACGTTGAACCAGAGGCACTGAGTGTACAGTGTATCAGTGTTACTGTATATTCAGTGCTGCATTAAAAAAAACACAGCTGTGGTTGTTGTAGTGTCAAAAGGAATCAATTGAGCATGGTTCAGCCATTGTGTTACAAATGATAATTGTCATTCAATAATTAACAGATGGATTGATCGTGAAGGACGGATTTTCTGTAAGATGAGTCTAGTGAAATCAGTCTCAGGATGCATCAGAGTTAAGATCAATCTCTCAGCCAGGACTCTTCCTACGCCTAAAATCGATCCTAGATTAGGTTTGTGAAATCGGACCCCCCCCCCTCCCCCCTCCCCTGAACAATATCCACAGTATCCTCCCTGAGAGCTAGCCTGGTACGATTGTTTTTCTGTTTCTCAGGGAGACGCGGGGGCGAACGAGGATTTAAGGGTGTGAACGGACCAACGGACCAGGGAATCACTGGCCCCAAAGGGGATAGAGGAGAGAAGAATGCCCAGGTAAGATCCCACACACATTAACCTGCAGACAGACAGCGCCTATTAGAAACAATGCCAGGGATACCCTCATGCCACAAGGGAGACTGAACCAGTAATTGTTCCTAAGGAAACCACAGGATTCACTCACAAGTAGGTGATGTAGAACAGGATTGCAAAAGCCTCCATCGGGGAGCCATCCAACGATATGAAATGATAGTCCATCTGCAAAGAAGATCAATTCGGTTACCAATGGCCAAACTTGATACTTGATACTTATAAGAAAATCGTAAAGGCTTTCAAAAAAGTAAAAACAACTGTTGCAAACTGCTCACTGACTGAAATGACCTGCAATACATTAATCTCAAAAGTTAGAGGGTTTGATGTTTTGATCCAAGCAGGACCTTTCTCAAAGGAAAAGTGGATCTTTTTTTCAAAAGAAAGGCTTGCCAAAAAAGTTGGACTATTGGACAGAATCCACGTCTTGCTTCATTCTCGGCTCGTAACTTAGAGCTCGGAGGACGAGCAGCCAATTTTGTTTTTATTACCAGGCCCGAAGCTTACCGCATGAAACATGAGGGAGAGCGTCTTGAGAACGGCCAACAGAAACATGAGGTAGTGGATCTTGAAGACGTCATCCTTGTGCTGGCGCAGGTAGATGAACCAGTAACAGGCCGAGGCAAAGTAGACAAAGGACATGGTGATGAAGAGGGCGGGCAACGGGATGTCTCCAGCCGATAGGTAGTTGTCCCCGGCGTTCATCTCCAGCACACCCACCTGAAAGACAAAGAAAAACAAACCCAAATATATCATCTGATGACCTGAGCACACAGTGGTCCCAGCATGTCAGGTGTGAAGGCCGACCAATTCCGAGTCAGTGGGTCAGAGTGTAAGTCTAAGCCTGTTGTAACAGTGACTTGAGTCTTGAGTCATGGAAAATAAAAGCAGAGACTGAGTAACGAGTCATACGAGTTGGAAGTGTACACTTACAGTAAGACTCAGCTCCGACTTGTTGCAGTTATGGAAGAACAAGTTGTACAGGCCTTCCTCGGAATCGGTCATCGTGCAGATATAGAACTACAGACAATGGGGAAAAGAAAGAAAAAGAGAAAATCACTCTTGAATCATCCACTGGATCAACTTGGTCGGGCAAATTCAGGTGGGAAAAAGCGACTGGGAAAAGGTTTTGGGAAGAGGCTGGGGAATGCATTGGAAAGAGTCGGGGGAAAAGATTTGGGAAGTCTGCATGGTCTGGGAAAAGACATTGGAAGAGACTGGGAAAAGACTTGGGAAGAGTCTGGGAAAAGACTTGGGAAGTCTGCATGGTCTGGGAAAAGACATTGGAAGAGACTGTGAAAAGACTTGGGAAGAGTCTGGGAAAAGACTTGGGAAGTCTGCATGGTCTGGGAAAAGACATTGGAAAGAGTCTGGGAAAAGACTTGGGGTGGATTTTGGGTACATGTTCAGGAAGAGTCTGGGGATGGGGAAAAAATGGAGGAAACACGGCAAACTCACACTCGCATTGAAGGAGTTTCGGTCGCCCTGTATTGGTATGGAGTTGAGCAGTGGGAAGGTCTTGGAGTGCTGAGTGGCCCCACCTGGTCCGGCACTGACTGCCTGGTCAAGCGTCTCGCCTGTGCCGGGCGCGGGCAGAGCTTGACCAGTTTGCATCGGGGGCTGGTTTGAGACCGTGGACAACTCTGTTAAGGAAAAGGTCAGGATGATCGTTAAGGAAAACAGCGTTCAGTTAAGGTCGAGTCGCTGGGGCACGGGTCTATTGAACACGAAGGCAGCGTGGTCATCTCTCAGATGGCCGGGCCCCAGAGAGGTCACCGAGGACTGTGCCGGGGTCTCGGACCTGAGTGGCTGGTCTCCGACCCAGGACCTCGGAGGTCAGAGGTCACGCCGGGGTTACCTGGGGGTGAAGCCGCTCTCCTCTTGCGCTCAGCATGGCCGCCGACTTTGGAGCAGTTCGGGAGCTCCTTGGACATTGGCAAGATCATCAGCTGCCGCAAGCTGTGCCCCTTCCGATTGATATTCAACCTGGCATGCAAAGAAAAGAAAAAAAGAAAGAAAAAGAGAAGCCAATATTGAAGTGATGCAAAATGGAGTGATACAAGATGCGTCACAAACTGCTAACTGACTTAAAATGAACACAAATAGCCGAACTCAAAACTGTAGAAGGCCTGACGTTTGGATCCAAGCTGACCCTTTCTCAAAGGCAGCAGGACCATCGTCCGCCCATTGATGGTCCTGAGATCGCACAGTTGGCAGTGGGCTTCTTCAATATCCAGAGGTCTTGGGTTCAAGCCCCAAGTCCAGTCAAATTTTCTTGGCCATTTTTCTTTTCCAAATTGTTTAACCATCTCCCATTCAGGTTTCATTCGCTTTCACTGAAACAAAAGACGAGGCAACGAAATAAGTTGACGAGACTTACCGCAGACTGGTGAAGTTGAATGTGAAGAAGACTACAGACACAGAGTCATTTTCGGCAACGTCCTTCATGTTTCCCAGAATGCAACGGGACTCGGTGTGGTCCTCCTGAGAGAGGGAAAAAAAAAATCAATGGTGTCAATTGCTCGGACAAAGATGCCAAAGAATGCATCCATTGTTTTGTTGATTGCAGCAGGGTTAGGGTCCACAGAATCCCACAGAATGCACACACAGTTGTATCTTGTTGAGTGCAGCAGGGTTAGAGTTGGCAGAATCCCACAGAATGCACCCACTGCTGCATCTTGAGTGCAGCAGGGCTAGGGTCCACAGAATCCCACATAATGCACCCACTGCTGTATATATGGTCGAGTACAGCAGGGTCCACAGAATCCCACAGAATGCACCCACTGCTGTATATGGTCGAGTGCAGCAGGGTTAGGGTCCACAGAATCCCACAGAATGCACCCACTGCTGTATTTGGTCGAGTGCAGCAGGGTTAGGGTCCACAGAATCCCACAGAATGCACCCACTGCTGTATATGGTCGAGTGCAGCAGGGTTAGGGTCCACAGAATCCCACAGAATGCACCCACTGCTGTATATGGTCGAGTGCAGCAGGGTTAGGGTCCACAGAATCCCACAGAATGCACCCACTGCTGTATATGGTCGAGTGCAGCAAGGTTAGGGTCCACATAATCCCACAGAATGCACCCAGTGCTGCATCTTGTTTAGTGCAGCAGGGTTAGGGTCCACAGAATTCCACACATAAAATACACCACCTCTTTCTGCTAGACTTAGAAGTTGTGTTACAAATTGTGTCCCTACTCCATCCTCCACCTACCAGATAGGAAGCACTGCCATCACTGATGGACTTGTCCAGTGTGAAGCCCACACTCTGCGTCTCCAGCCTGGGGTTAGCCAGTGTCAGCACTGAGACGTTGATAGACAGCAGCCCGTGCTTGAAGAAGCCAAACGTGCTGACATCCACCACCTTCCGCATATCATCCTAAATCAGAAAGTCATGATTAAGTCATGAAGCTAAAATGTAATTTAGCCTCTGTACTCTCAGCTTCCCAAATTCATTGTCAAATGGGCAAGGCTATTTCAAGTAAGTATTTGTATATTACTTTTTATTAGCTTTTACAAAAACAAAATTTCAGTTTACAACCAACTACTACAGTACTACTACTAAGTACTAGTATTAACGTAGTACTAGTACTAGTAGAACTACTGAATTACTATTCATTTAGTGCATGAGAACTAGGGCACAGCTAATTCGTTTGACGATGGACATGATGGAAAGGACAAATTCAATTCAAATGTTGCTATGTAAACACTAAACGTGAGTTTTACATAATCAATGTAAAAAATGATACCACACGAAAATAAAATCGGGCCTTTTTCGCCAATTGTACAGTGTACACTACATCATTACACAATGGCAATGCATGTACACACTCACTAGAGTAGATACACTGTACACTGTCTAACATTACTCATTACTACTACTAGTACTACTACTAGTACTACTACTACTACTACTAGTACTAGTAATTAGTAATGAGTAATGTTAGACAGTGTACTACTACTAGTACTACAGTACTAGTAAGTAGTAGTACTTAGTACTAATGTAAAACTAGTAATAGTAGTAGTACTAGTAGTAGTACTACAACTGTAGTAACGCAGTGTAACAGTGTTACTGTTATTCAACTTCGAATGACATGAGTGACTGACTGATCACTGTACCAGGCGTTGTGAATTACACGTATAATGGAATGAATGGTTCAAAGCAGGGAATTAACACTTACGGTGAGGTTTAATTCATGTTTTCGTGTGTCGCAGGAACCCACGATCATCAATATTGCGACAGCAATGTGGAAAACATTCTTAGGATGATGTTGTCGTCTGGCCGGTGCCATGTTGGTGATCAATATTATGAAACCCGCCTGGGGGCGCCCTATAATTTTGGACCGGTCATTGGAACAACCTTGATTCAAGACGCCCAACAACTTCCACATTGTCGAGAACAAAAACCCGAGGAGTCAAGAGTGGGCAGCTTTACGTAGTTACTAGAAAGGAAAGCATTTGAAGGCTACAGTGAAACCCCAAGCTGTAGTTAGATGCATTAATTGCGGAATGATTGACTAGCATTTGTACATGGAACCCGTGACGCAGGGAGTTTAAAAGCCAACACGACTTGAAATAAGACTACCTTTGCTATTGCTCATAAACCCGTGACGGAGCGGATGGCATCCGCGATTGTTTGGACGCGTGGGCACGTCACAGAATGAAAGTGTCAAACAAAAAGAGGAAATACTAACTGGGAACTTTTGAACAACAGTTAGCCATTTTTAACAACTTTGAAAAATGGGCAAAAAACTTCGACTGGATCAGGAGTTCAACCCGAGACCTCCGGTTTTGCGAGCGAGGGGGATCGACCGGCAAAGATGACTGCGCATTTGTACAGTCAAACCATTTAACATGCCACCAACCTGTGAACAATGAACAGATTCAGTTGGACGCACCGTACCATCCGTCTGCATAATATAAACGCGCGTCATTCTCCTGACGACCAGAGCATACTGGTCGAAACGTCGAGTTACCACTCAGGTTCTTTTCAGAACCATACCTCTTCTTTAAGAGACCTTATACATGGTGTCACCGCAAACCTTTCCTATAATTATTGATTCACCCACCATGCAAAGCCTGAAGTCTTATTTACTTATTTGCGCGTCTAATGGCTTTTTGGGGGGTTTCGTTTTCGAGAGCCATTTAATCTTGCCGCCCATGACTGAAACTTTGTTCCAAGAATGAAAGGGCCAGATCGAGTGCAATATTTTTTTTTTTTTTACTGGAATCTATGAATTACCCGCACAGTTTGTTGCGACTGAAAATAGTCGGCTTCCGCTTGCCATTTTTTGCACGAATCGACACGGTGCTTATCCATTCTCTATAGTATTACATCATTTTTTGGGGTAGCCTTTCAATGTCTAGAAAGTGACCAGTATATAATTCGATATACAATAATTTAATAATTATAATAGGAAGGAGAAATTCACGACCCCGGGCCTGTTCAAAATTATGTATAATTATGGTCGTCAATTTGTTTGGGCATTACACGCTTGAATTGTCTCTTTTGTGTTGTCTTAACTTGACTCAGTCGTGCCATTGCTCAGAAAGAGTCTACTATTTACCAGGCATGCACGTACAGGCCTCTGGGAGTTCGTGCTGTATTCTATTTCGGTTGAATAATAATTTGAATGAATAAGAAAAAATCGATTCCGGCTCATTACTTTTGGATTGCCCCTTGCTTTCTTGTATACGGTTCGTTTCGCGTTTGACACACGATTTTGTACGTGTGTGCACAGACATCCTGACTCCTGACTCGCCGCCGACTAGAGTCCGACTCGAATCTTCTTTTCCATGTCTGGGACTCGAGTCACAATAACAAATGTGACTCGTACTCGGACCCATGCACTGACTCGGACTCGTCCTTGCGTGACTCGTGGACTTTTAGGAAACTCGCACGTGCACGCTAAGTATACACTTTATAATCATCAGCTAGCAGTTTTCATTTCATTTCACTCAAATTTCCATTTCGTTCCGTGCCGTTTCGTTCTGTTTGGTTTGTTCAGTAGTTTTGTGTATGTGTGGCATTTTCGTCCACGTGGTGCATGTCTATCATTGATTTTATCTGCTTCAAAGGGTCTTCGTGAGTTAGAACAAGAACGTGTTTTGTTAAATACAGTACTGGTACTGTGGTAGGTATAGGCCCCTATAGGCCTACCTATTTCATTTTTCCAAAACTGTTTTCGTCTTAGGGCATGGACACACAAGACGAGTATTATGAAGTCCAACTGGGTCATAAGGGCCGGTGCCCGAGTATTTTTTTTTTAAATCTTGACTCGAGTCCGAGTCGTGGACAATATATGCGACTCGAGTCGGACTTTCTATAACCCGAGTCACGAGCCATACAAGTCTGCTCTAAAACCGTGACTCATATACGTTTTCATCCCGTCGAGTGTCCTCACAAGATGATGGCTGCTCTTGCTGGATACAAATTTATTAAACAAGTCAAACATCACAAAAATGGTGCAAACTGCTGACTGACTAAGTGAGCCATTAAAACGTCAGTCTCCGAACTTTCAAGGGTCTAACGTTTCGATCCGAGCAGGATGACTCTCACTCTGTCTCAGAGGCTGACAAATTGTACCATGGGAAAAAGCCGTGCCATGGACATGGATCGAAACGTCAGACCTCTATTTTATTTATTTATTTATTAATTTTATGTTGTTTTTTTTTGGTGTTTTTTTTTGGTGGTCATAAGACACGATTGTTTGCGTCACAATAATGCTTCATGCCGTCCGTGTGTTATAGTTCCCATCATAGGTAGGCCATTCATTATTTATTTTGGTAATCGATTTTCAGTTATTTTCACTGACTCACAATTCATGCCCTCGTTTGCAGTTAATGTAATATTCCATTGAAAATAAAGCGTGCTATTTTGGTACATGCATAAATAAAGGACAATCCTGACCTCGTCCATTGGTGCATGCACTATAAAGGGCCTATTGAAATAAGGTCCAGCGGATGGAATTGTCTTTTTGAATATAATGATGATTTCGCCCTAGCGTAATATTAAAACAAAATTCAACGGCTCAAAAATATGATTATTTGGCTTGGCGTTTAATCATATAATTATTAGAACCTTTCTCTTGTAAAAGCAGTGTACCGCCATCGAAGAAGGCCCTGCTATGATACAAAATAATATCCGAGGCCGTTAACATTATCTTTATTTATTCATTGAGGTTTGCATTTGGGTAGTTCGTTTTTGGCAACACAAACTCATGCTGTGTTGTACCAGTAATAATTCGATGATTTCTTGGAATTTCACCTCTTGCCTTTGAATATAATTATATGTACTCAGAGCACGGGAGCTTGTATAGAGACTAATTGTTCTTTACACATTAATTTTTAAACTCTAAATACTGTCTGGACCTTTAAACAAAATTAATCATTTCGACAGTGCTTCTTTTACCATTGGTTGATTTATACATGAACTTATTTATAGCTCTCTCTTCGAGAGAGGATGTTCAAAATGACCGGAACTGGCATATCCTCATGGAAATGTTGCTTATGATGTACCCTTTATTGTCTCTATATAAATACACCAAACAGCTGTGCGTGTTGACTGCGCAGCCCTTGATGTTTAATTATTCATACTGTACGTGTACAGTGGGTATGCAGGTGCTGGGCTCTGGCTTAGGCTTCGGTCATATTTTTCTTACACGTTTTCAATGTCAGAGGCATCTATAAACAAGCGTCTGGCCCCAGTTTGTTGGTGAATACTCGGTACTTATCTAGAAAAAAACCTTCCAAACCGGCGACAAACCACAACCTTGATTTTCAGGGTTTTGTCAGACGGAGACGAAGCCTTAGCCCGAGCCTGATCCATGGATTCGTAGAGAGCCGTAGCTGAGCAATAGGCACCATGCTTTAACAAAAGCGAGCGATAGTATGAGACCGGAAACTTAATTAATTGAACACAAAAAGCGACCACACCAACTCCACGTGTACACGTGTAATCAATGCAGATGATCCGGATGTTTCACCGCGCTTTTAATCGCTGCCTTCAATGATGCAATGATGCGCCACCTATAGAGGTCCGGTACCCAGACTCCCCGTGCCATATTCATTAATATTCGGAGTATACACACAATTTCAGTCTTGGTGATAAACACAAAAAAAAACAGACGGCAGAGACCGACGTCTAGCATAGCATAGCACTTTTAGCAGTTTTAGTGAGATGTTTTGCACTCTCAAATAGGTCGACAGGACTAGTCCACAGATGAGGTAAGAGTGCCATGTCGTGTAATAATTGCTCACTCTAGTGGCAGCGGTCTTCCTCGGTTCTTTAATCCTTTATCCTGGGAAAAGAAGTGCTCTTCGATTTCGTGGGGATCTTTAAAATTAAATCACCAGACAGGGCCGGGGTGCACTGACCTTGTGCTGCACTCGATGGTAGACTTGTTAAGTTTTACCTTTGTACTCGAGTCAAAATAAACAAAATATACATGTACATGTACATGCATGGTGACGCAGTTATGTTTTGTTTATTACAGAGCTAATGAAGGAAGAGGTTTTGTGTTGTGGTACTGGTACAAGTGGTAGGTTACTGTTTGTTTGGTAATGTAGTGGAACATTAACAACTTGTCAACAGGTGTAGCATTTGTAGTAATTGTACTACACCAGTATTTTACTTAGTCTAATATTATAGTTGCATAGCAATTGCAATACAATACTATGTGGATATTGTTTGGATTGGCTTGTGCTAACTACAATAACACTAACACTGTAACTGTAAGGCGCGATTTTAGTTTAATACATTCACTGTAAAATTAATTAAAACCGTAATTAAACCACCAATTGTAATGTACACAACATCACGGCTGTTCAGGACACAGTCGTAGGGCTCAACACGTGCAAGCGCGCGCACACACTTCTGCAGACCACTCCGCACCCGGACCTGCCTGCACATCGTGATGTCATGGAGTTTCAAATCCAAGATGGCCACCCCAACTCGGCTCGTCGACCAGTATTGGAATCTGTAATTCTCAATGAATCCTCAAATGGGCACGTGAGACGGTTTCACGGGTGTTTTGGGGGGTAAATCTGGGGATTTTGGTCGGGGGGTATTTTTCCAAGATCAAATTCCCACATTTCATAGCCACTATCCTTGGACCATACAGTCCACCGTCCCTCAAAATTTCAAAATTCGATAAAAAAAAGGAGTGACTTGTCGGGTCCAAGTTACTTGGACTATAGTTCCCCCAAGTCCGAGTAACTTGGACCCTTACAATCGCCCTTAAAAAAAAAAATTGTGGGGTTCGGCCGATAGTAGGGTCCAAGATTTTCATAAACCCGAGCAAACAACGATGTGTTCGACTCCATGACTACCCCTGACCGAAACCCCAGATTTTACCCTGAAATACCAGTGCAACTGTCCCATGCACCGTGGTCATTCGTCTAACTCACGTTTGGGAAAAAAGCAGACACTTCCCCTCAGGTGATCGAGAAGATTCTCTCCTGTCCGACGACCCAAAAGGCGGCCATTTTGATTTCAAATTGACGTCTGGGTACCGGTTCACAGTCTGTGGGGCTCTTTGACTGAGCCCCAGCCTCGGTGACTGTTTCCTGAAAAGCGCAAAGCAACGGACATTACGTGCTGCATGCTGTGAACCAAATTTTCGAGACTCATGCCTGCCCGTTGCATGCTGCGCGCAATGTCTGGACGTTGCTTTGTGTTTTTTTAGGAAACAGTCTCCGCATGGAAACGTGGCTAAATGTCACTTGATTTTTCTCCTTCCTATCCTAGGTAGTCCAAGTGTGCTTCACCAGTCAGCTGGATGCTCCCTTCATGCATGCGGCTCTCCCCTCCTTCCCTTTTGTTGTCCACTACCTCGTCAGAGTCCTCCCAGCCCTAGGCTAAAGGGTCAGCATGGGATTCTTTCACCAGCTGCGAGTTCTCCTCTGGAAGAACTTTGTCCTGAAGAAGCGAAGCCTGGTAAGTTTTTTTTTCTACGTGATCCCCACAGATCTCTGGAAAATCCAAGTGCCTGATGTTTCAATCCTAGCTGAATCGTTAAAGCATTGCATTGGGTTTAAGAAGTTGTTACGGTGAAATCTCATGCACTCTTCCATGTTGGTTAGGCCTACTCTTTAGGCCCTTTTTCACACTTCAATAATTCTTGGAAAATAGAGCCAGACCTTTTCACACTACAGTCTCTTCCCCAAGCAATTTCCCGGGGAATTTCATAACACTTGGAGCAAGGGTAAGCTCGTTAACCCTGGAGTTAAGAGTATTTCCCACAATTTAACAGAAAGAAGTGTTTATCCCAAGGGTTGTGTGCTGTCTTAATTCTTGGAGTGCATGCTTGGTTTTGACGTTTAGTTTCTTGGAGTGCTTGCCACACTTCCTGGAAAAATTGATCGGTAGTTAGAATTGACGGAGCAAAATTCCCGGGACAATGCATCAAATCGTCAGAATTGAGCAGAATTTTTGGTTCCACGTTTGGTACTGTACTTTGTCAATTGCCATATTCCCCTTTGTTTGTTTGACTTTAGTTCACAGTGGCTATCGAGACACTGATTCCTTTGGTGTTATTTGTCATCTTGATCTTCATTCGAAAGCAACACACTTCCAAGAAAGTCAGTCAAAGTAAGTTTGTTAGATGTTGTGGTAAATCAGACACTTTGTCAGTTAGCTCCCTTACCCCTTTTTTTGCAATCAAACAAATATAGGAAAAACAGAGTCAATGGGACCCACAGGCACAGGTTCAGATCCCTCTTTTTGCCGAGGCTGCCTTAGCAAGGGTCCGCTGCACACAATTTAATTGCCAAACAGGGTCATCACTCACCAACCCTTTGTCTACCCACATCAGGGGACTGAATACAATTGGCGGACGGGGTCATATCACACCATCCCTTTGAGTACCCACATCAGGGGACTGGATACAATTGGTAGACAGGGTAATCGCGCCCAAACACATTCATCTTGTGATAGTGATACCCCCCCCACCTTTTCAAGCTTGCTGCAATAATTGGCCAGTGCCAGCTCATAGCCCGTCAGATCCATGTCTGTCTGGTGAAATCCAGATTCATGGTCGTGTCGTCAATGACTATTAGGCGTACTGCCAGTGTTATAGCTAGGGTATTTTTAGTGGTGGTTCAAATTTCACCAACAAGAAGTCGCTCTCGTGAACGAAGCCTCACGATTAGCGACTGCGGTCAAAATGATAGCAACAAAACTTGTATTACATGTACTGTTAAATTAAATTAATTAATCACATAAAAATGATTAATTAATTAATCAAATTAACTTTACTGCAAGTTTTGTTGTTAGTCATGTACAATGTATAAATAATTTATTAACAAGTAAACTGAACAACAAAACTTGAAGAATAATGTACATGTTTGAATTGACTGTGTGTGCACTCGGTACATGTGGAATGATTAGTAGACTTTCGCCAGCCCTTACGGTTGTTTTCTAACAAATAAGCTAATGTTTATTACAGTTATACTAGCGATGTTTCAAGTATCGCGGTCAACTAAAGTGTATTTTCCAAAATTCTGGAAAATTTGAGAAGGATTTCAATTTGTCATTCATTTCTTGAGATATCGGAAGTTGAAATCTTTAAAATCGCTCCGTGCGGCCGCGGTAGATCGAGCCAAAATGACGGAGAAAAAAAAGAGAGTCAAACTAGCGTTTTTCGACCGCCGTCCAAATTGGTCAATTTTACCCTCAACTTGAAGCCTGTATTCTCTGATTTTTATTCATACATTTTGTACCACTATCAAAATTAATAACGAAGGGAATAATATTAAACTACGCGGAAACAACATTCGGAGACAAACGATGAAAGTAGCGTATTTTAGTTATGACCGATTTCCATTCGCAACGTTACCGAGGTTGGCAAGTCTAGGTGTGGTTTCCGCCTCTAGGTAAAGCCATAGCGACACTACAGGAGCAGTAGGGCCGAAACCAGCCTACGCGCGGCACATGTGACATGACACAACACGTCTTTGCACACACTGTATACTGCACAGTGCACGTGCACAGCGGCCACATGGCTGCATACGCGTTACGACTACGATCACGCTGCGCTACTCAAGCCTGATCGGAACTTTCAGAACAAGTATTAGCGAGACGGTTACGCTACAAAAAAGTACAATTTATTTTACTACCGAAACCAAACATAGATTGGGGTAATTATGGGGTGAACATAGTGCCGGTCGGAAGCATTGTTTTTCACCAGGAGTGGTGGACGGAAATTACCCGTGGTGGTCGGCCCCGTCCACCGCCGACCAGCGTAGCTATAACACTGCGTACTGCATTCAATTTCACCAAATTCATCGCAACTTAAGATCAATTGCAGAGAATGAGTGACGTACAGAGACCGCACGGCCGATGGGTTACCCATTGTATGTTGAGTTATGATGCATCGTAAGGGTTTGTGAAATCCATCCCTGCTCATACAGGATGTATGGGATGAGCTGGTCAGGCACTCCAGTCCTATCGATATTCAACGGTTTGTTTTTGTTTCAGCTTACTTCACGGCAATGCCTTTGCCTTCCTCCGGCATCATCCCCGTCCTGCAAACCTTCTGCCCCTCCTATCAGCGAGACTCCTTTGGCTTTCCAGACCATCCCAATTCAGGGTAAGTTTCTTCTCCGGAATGCCAAGTGTCAGTGCTGTCCCCTAGATAAGTGTCAGTGCTATCCCCTAACATACTGTCCCAGTATGTTAGACTGTGAGGTTTGCCCGCCTCACCCCTTGGATTGACCACCTCAGGATTTTGTCTCCAAAACTTACCACCTCGGGTGTCAAAATCATGCCAGAATAAATATTGTGGCCATTTTTTGTCAATGTTATTAGGAACCTGCTTGGATTGAGGTCATGTTGTAACTTCAAAGGTCACGCTGAGCTCTTCATGGGCCATTATATTGCCAGCATGGTTACTTCAAACACTGTCTTGGTTAGATTTTCACACTCAAATAATTCCAAACGGCAGTTAGATTTATACATTTGAAATTCAACCATCACTTCAGTAAAATGTCAAAATTTCTTGTTTTTTTTTATAGTCCGCTACGAACACAGCTTATGTACATGTAAGGCAATGAGTTAACTGATGTGTAGGACTGGATGATGATTTGGATGTCTCTGTCTTTTGAAGCGTGGAACAGTTTCTAGAGCGTCTGGACAAAGTGGTTGGAGAGAACACGCTCTTCAATGATGACTTCTCCCTGGAGCTGGTCTCCATTGAGTTGGATTCCTTCCGGGACCTGTTCAACGACGAAGGCTCAGTGGAACAACACTTTGCTCTGGCAGAAGGTTGGTATTTTTCGGGGCTTGATACACTGTTACGTAGTATTAGTCACCCCTAAATGATCGCGACTGCCAACAATTTAGCTTGCAACCTTCAGCCCTGAATTTCATAGCCACATTATATACAGTATACACAGAGGTGCAGTTCTGAGAAGAAGTGGAAAGTGGAAGAAGTGGAAACTCAAAACTGGCCAGTATACTCTGGGTGTCATCACTACACTGCTCCTGAGGTTGGCCATTGTATCCTGGCCAACAACTCTTCATGATAGAGTCAATGCACATTGTGCATCTGTAAAACCTGACTTATGTCATGCACAGCAAGACTGGTAGGAACTCACTCAAGACGTCTGGAAGGGCAACACAGGCTGATGTGTAAGCTTCCTTTTGCCTCTCTATTCTGTCTCTGTCTTACTCTCTCCCTATATCTTTCTTTCTCCCCTTTTCTTTCTCTCCCCTTTCTCTCTCTCTTTCTTTCTCTCTCCCTATCTCTTTCTCTCCCTCTTTCTCTCTCTTTCTCTCTCTCTTTCTCTCTCACTATCTCTCTCTCCCTGTCCCTGGCCCTCCCCTCCTTCCCCCTTCCCTCTCCCCTCCCCTCTCTCTCTCTCTCTCTCTCTGACTAGATTTCAGCCTTGCAGATCTTGTGAAGAATGCCAGCAGTCTAGAGACGTTCTTCACTCGGAACCTGAGCCTCCCAAGCTCCGATGCCCACCAGATCATGTACAGCAACCTCAATGTGTCTGAGGTAATCCGTCTTACTTCAGTTCATTTGATTCCATTCCATGCTATGCAGGCAGGCCTATTACTATGGAATTTGGATTTGAGAAAACTCACAAATTTGTAAAAGCATTTCAAATACAAAAATGTGACTCGATACAGTTTGTGACTCAAGACTCGGGTTCAGTCCAAGTCGGCATCAGTAGGCCCGGGTCTGAGTGCAAGTCCTAGTCGTTTTTGTATTGTGACTCAGTCCGAATTCACCAGTCATATAAGTCTGAGTGGATCTCTTTTGAGATCGATTTTTGTTCCGAAAAGAACCGGTAGGCTTAACCCAACGTTTCGGGCAGTGTGTACTCTGCCCGCCGTCAGAGGACATTGTGAAGAATGGTAGCAGCCTCCTGATGATAGGCAGAACACTAATTGCAAACCTTACCAAATCTTTTTCATATACAACTGGCTCTGTTAAAATTCTGTTTTGAAGTTACACCCATAGTCAGAAAGAGCATGAACTAAGCTTTATTTTGGTGCCAGTCTTACCTAACATGTGTAAGCTTATTCCATTCCTAAGACATATCAGAATTCATGTAGTGTATTTAAACATTTATGGGCGGATAAAAGTAGCAAAGTAAAGCTCACACAGTGCTATGTGTTTTGTCGTTATTGGTGGAAGGTCGGAGGTTTCCTCCATCTGATTATGAAGTAATGGACATCAACAGTATCACAACGTCAAAAAGCAAGAAATCATAAATTTTAAGATTTTTTTTTCTTCTAAAAACCCTGTTGGGTGGAAGAGCCTATTACGCACAAAGGCATGGCTGACTGAAGGGCCTTTCTTTGCAGAGCGGGTCACAGGTAAGCCTGCTAATCTCTGACCATGCTCCCTCTGCGCAGATATTCCGCCTGCTGTACGGCTTCACTCCCGAGGTGACGTCGGTAGGCGGCGCCTATCTGAACGCCACCAATGCCACCGGCATGGGCAAGGACGCCTCCGATTTCAGCACCTTCCTCCGCCACCGGCTGGGCAGCAAGTGCTGCGGCGCGGTCTACAAGCGGCTGCCGGACAGCGCCCTCTTTGGTCTGGACGGGCTCCTGGGGCTGCTGACCTTGCAGCCGGTGGGCCTCCGGCAAAGGGTCAGAGGTCAGCGGCCCGGGCGGGGCCCGAAGAAGGACGACGAGGCCCTTTGGCTAAGCAGAGAGATCACGGTAGGTCACATTTCAGATAGTGGAACGTCGCTATAACAATGTCAATGGCTCCCTTTTGGTTCCCTATTTTCGTGTACAAAATGGCTGCAACTGCTATAATGAACAACTGCTTTACCGAAAAATGTTCATGGATCCTTGGATGTTCGTTATAGCGACATTCCACTGTAATATGATTTTCCATGTTCAGGAGGATGTAATTCAACGATGCCATGGGACTATATGGTGCCAAATAAGTCGCACTAAATTACATGATGCAAAATCATAATCATCTATGATGCAACATGGTACCCACTGCTGTACAGATTCAAATCTGCCACACAACCTCGACAAGCTCGTGGTCCAGTGGTTAAGACATCTGCGCTGGAAAGCAGGAGTTGCGGCTTTGAATCCACTCTGAGCTGCCTGTGGCCTTTCAGCAGGCAATTTGGCAAAGCACAGGTCGAATAGGGCAAACCCCCATTGAATCAACATTCACATTGTCAACTTGTAGTCCAGTCCTCTGTCTGTGTGATCATGACCTGCTAAACTTCCACCGTAGCAAGCACCGACTTGTTGCCGACTCCAGAAACGCACTTCCAGCATCCACCATACAGCAGCTAATAGTTAAATGTCTCTGACTCTCACCTCCACTCCAGCAAAGATATTTGATCATTTGGGATGGCTGCCACCCAAGGGCAAGAAAGTTCAAGTGGTGGGAGTGCTTGTACATTAAACTAGTGGTTTAGGGTTCAAGCCCCGGTCTCCAGTCAAAATCTCTCTTGGCTTCTTGCCTGTTTTTTTTCTTCACCAATGGTTTGATGCCGGCTTGTTGTTGTGGTTTCTGCTTGGTCAGGATTTGCTGTTGTCTCCCAGAGAGCTCCAGGACATCACGTGCAGTGAGGAGACAGTCTCGGCTCTCTATGACTCTGACCAGTTCAACAGCTCGGTATGTTCGCCAAGACTCCTGCCAGCCCCCCCCCTTCCTAATGATGGAATTGGCCTGGCATCTAAAGCATGCGTTTCCACTGGGCTTCAGCAATGCGAAATTTAACAGACAGGACAGTCTTCTAAGGCAACGTATGAGCAATCATAAGTTTGACATTGTATGCAACAATACACAGAAGCCAGTGGCTGAGTACCTTAATCTGCCCGGCCACTCAGTACACCATCTTAGAGTGGCTGGTGTTTAGCATAGAGCACATACATTGCATAGGGACACATCAGAAATGAAAAGTTGCTGAACAAAGGACCATTAAAGCCCTCGACTGCACTGAGGGACTTCACAGGAACCCTGGTCTGCTGGTGTTTCTGACGCACTGCGAAATATAAAAAGGTGGCTGACCTTTTGTTCCTGTTGATTGGTCTCATCTTTATCAAACTTGTACCTAGGTTTACCCTTTCATGGCATCCGATGAAGAGGTTTTGGCTATGAAAGCTTGTACGCGCTTTCCCGAACTAAGGAGTACAAACAATAGTAACAGTGCAGTGATTATCTGATAGTGGTTCACTCTTAAAAAAACTCCAGGTACATTGTAAGTGGAAGGTTTGCAGTGACACTACATAACATGTCTCTTTTGAGACTGAGTGTGGCTCTGAAAAGAGCAGGCAACTCAACTTTTCAGGCAGTGTGTACTCTACCCGTCCTCAGGAGACTGTCTTGTGACAACCACTCAGTCTCAAAAGAGATGTGTTACATGGTGTCACAGCAAACCTTCCACTTGTTACTTCCACCATGTAAGCCTTCAAATCTCATCTAGGCACATTGTAAGCTATTTGAAATAATGAGACATAATCATCAGACAGGGATGGAGTCAGTGGTCATGTGGCCTTTGGGCTGACCCCCCCCCTCGTTCTCCCTCCTTTAAAGGGCCACGTCATCAAGGATCTATGCAACAGGCAAGATGCAGCAGTCACCTTTAAAGAGTTGTCCGACGTGCTGAAGCACCAGATAGACCCGACAGCCCTACTGGACAAGGTAGGGTATTGACCTATGACCATCGACCCATGACCTTGATTTTCTAAGTTTAAGTCAAAGTCCTGCTAGGATCGGAACGTCTGGCGCTCTAAATTTTGAGATTTGCTTTTTAGGGTCCTTTTAGCTAGTAAAGTAGTTTGCAAATTTTTTTGTCTTGGAGTAATACAAGTTTTCCTTTACTGTGTTTGGTTTTGATACAATTTTTGTGCAAGCTGCTTACTAACTTACTGACCTCAAGAGTCGTGCTAACCCACTTACCATAGGTAGATGTAAGTGATTTTTTATGTGCTAAGTGATTTTAGAAAGTGGTTAAGTGAGCGGGTAATTGGATTAGTATGAATGACTTCATCAACTTTTGTTTTATAATATCAAACATTCTGAAAATATCTTCAGTACGGGGCATGACATTGCAAAATTGTTCATCGAATTTCAACTAAAAAGAAGCAAATCAAGGAACTATTGTCTCTCAGCCCATATTCAGACCTAGGTTCCTAAGGGCTTGCTACATGTACACTGTATGCTGCTAATAATGACTTGACGGTAAATCTTCTGCTTTGAAAATAAATATTAAGCCTGCATGGATGCACTTCATTCTGTTGCCTTTGTTGCATTAGATGTAGGATACATACTCGTAACATAATGGGCAAGTGACTTTACAATGTAGGTATACAGTGTAAGTAGAAAACCATGGGTGGGTAATGGGTAGGTAAGTGAAAACAAGAAATGTAATGTAAGCCTTGCTTTAATGACCAAGACAGCCTTTCTCAAAAGTAGAATGAGAAGGACAGCTACAGAATGGAAGCCTCCCTACAGTTTTAACCTCTGAGTCATGAAAGGACGATGTCTCAATGATTGCCTTTCAATAAGTCTTTTTATCTCCTCTTGTCTACATTTGCAGCTGAATATTTCAAACAAGGACCTGGAGGAATCAAGGATGAAAGCACTGGCAGTGATCAAGGAGGTTGGTTTATCGGGAAACAGTGTGAATCAAATCTACCAAGGCATTTCTATTGGTAGCCGACTGCCTGCCAAGGCTGACAAATACAACTGGGAGGGGGATGACTACTGCCTTGCCTCACAAGGCATGAACCTCCATCTCTATTGGTGGTAGACTGCAAGCCAGGACTGACAAATGGAACTAGGAGGGGTGACTAGTCTGAAGCAAGGCATGAGCCTCCATCCCTGTTGGTGGTAGACTGCAAGCCAGGACTGACAAATAGAACTGGGAGGGGTGACTAGTCTGAAGCAAGGCATGAGCCTCCATCTCTATTGGTGGTAGACTGTATGCCAGGACTGACAAATAGGACTTGGAGAGGGGTGACTTGTTTGAAGCAAGGCATAAGCCCCCACCCCTATTGGTGGTAGACTGCAAGCCAGGACTGACAAATGGAACTAGGAGGGGTGACTAGTCTGAAGCAAGGCATGAGCCTCCATCCCTATTGGTGGTAGACTGCAAGCCAGGACTGACAAATGGAACTAGGAGGGGTGACTAGTCTGAAGCAAGGCATGAGCCTCCATCCCTATTGGTGGTAGACTGCAAGCCAGGACTGACAAATGGAACTAGGAGGGGTGACTAGTCTGAAGCAATGCATGAACCTCCATCTCTGTTGGTGGTAGACTGCAAGCCAGGACTGACAAATGGAACTAGGAGGGGTGACTAGTCTGAAGCAAGGCATGAGCCTCCATCCCTATTGGTGGTAGACTGCAAGCCAGGACTGACAAATGGAACTAGGAGGGGTGACTAGTCTGAAGCAATGCATGAACCTCCATCTCTGTTGGTGGTAGACTGCAAGCCAGGACTGACAAATGGAACTAGGAGGGGTGACTAGTCTGAAGCAAGGCATGAGCCTCCATCCCTGTTGGTGGTAGACTGCAAGCCAGGACTGACAAATAGAACTGGGAGGGGTGGCTAGTCTGAAGCAAGGCATGAGCCTCCATCTCTATTGGTGGTAGACTGTGAGCCAGGACTGACAAATAGGACTGGGAGAGGGGTGACTTGTTTGAAGCAAGGCATAAGCCCCCACCCTATTGGTGGTAGACTGCCAGCCAAGGCTGACAAATACAACTGGAAGCAGGTGACAAGTCTGAAGCAAGGCATAAGCCTCCACCCCTATTTGTAGCAGACTGCCAGCCAAGGCTGACAAATAGAGCTGGGAGGGGTGACTAGAATGAAGCAAGGCATGAACCTCCATTTTTTCCCCCATTCTTGAAGCTCCACAAGTTTGCCAAGTTCCAGGAGACCTTGAACGATCTCTACAACTTTGCCCTGGACCTGCCTGGGGAAGACTGCCCAGCGGAGGATCCCCCAGCTACCACAGGCCCACCCTCGCCCCCAGCTACAACCATGCAAGCCTCCAGCACCCAGGCCATGCCCTGGGAGGACATAGTGAGTAACCAATCTGCCTTTATTTTCTCCTTTTTCTTTTGAGGAAAACCAAAGCAGACATACGGCTCGTAACTCTGACTCAGACTTGAGTCTTATCTTCCATGACTTGGATTCGGACTTGAGTCTTAATAACAGATGACTAGGAGTTGAGTCACGATAACAAATGACAGTAATGGACTTGGACTCGGACTCGGACTTGATTTGTGTGACTAATCTAAAGCAAGGCATTAAGCCTACATCCCTACTGGAGGTAGACTGCCAGCCAAGGCTGACAAATAGATCTGGGAGGGGGTGACTAGTCTGAGGCAAGGCATAAGCCTCCATTCCTACTGGAGGTAGACTGCCAGCCAAGGTTGACAAATAGATCTTGGAGGGGGTGACTAGTCTGAGGCAAGGCATAAGCCTCCATTCCTACTGGTGGTAGACTGCCAGCCAAAGCTGACAAATAGATCTGGGAGGGGGTGACTAGTCTGAGGCAAGGCATAAGCCGCCATCCCACAATTCATACAGATTATGAAAAGTGAAGCATGAACACTCTTCATTGCAGAACTCCTTCGTGGATGACAAGGAGGAAGGGAACTTCTCTGGCTTTCCGGCCGAGGATGACCCTCTGTTTAACTCCACGACTCCCAGGCTAGAGCCGACCACCTTCCAGCCCTACACGTTGCCGCCTACGGATGATTCCAAGCCACACAAGAAGGGTGAGAAAAGAAGCTGGATGAGTATCGGTCCAATAGAAACTGAAGTAGGTTTTGACAACATGACTTTGAAACCCCCACTCCCACCTAAGGGCTGGATAGCTCAGGTGTTATTGTTTAACATAGAGAAGCTAGAGCAAGATGCCAAGTCTAAGAAGCTAGCCTAGCTTGACAGCTGATGATTTTGGAAGGCCCTCCACATGAGGGGCTGGATACCTCGTGTGATTGAGCACTGGCACATTCAGAGGCTTTTGAATTCCAATTGATATATTTTCAGGGGTTTTGCAAGGATGTAAGACTTCCGGAAATTTCCGGATTTCCAGAAATGGTTTGACTTAATTTTTTATTTTTTTTATTTTTTTTTAAAATTGTTTTTTTTTTTTATTGTTATTATTTTGTTAATTTATGTCAAACAGGTATCTCAAATTGCTCATTTTTATGTGTTAAAACCCTAAAAACTGAAGGGCACCTGCACCCCTTCCGTGAAACTCACAGTCGCATCTCTCGGTCACATAAGCGCTCACTCGCAGTTGCACAATTGATTGGCCTTCAGTCATTTTCAGGAAATGGCTTTGTTGGTCACTTACATCCCTGGTTTTGGATTCTGCAGAGAAGCCAGAGCAAGACGCCAAGTCCAAGAAGCTGTCCCAGCTGTACAGGCTCTGGGCCAAGATGCAGTACGGCCTGTGCGGCCAGGAGCTCAAGGTGAATGACGAGGCCCTGGCCCGGGGCGACTTCAAGGCCATGCACCTGAACAAGCATCAGAAGAAGAGCCTGGGCCTCCTGCTCCACGTCCTCTTCAGCAACCCCCGCATCCTCTACGCCCCAAACACCACGGACGTCAACCTGCTGATCGATAAGGTGAGAGGCCAACCGTCCCAGCCTGGGAGCCCAACACCTAGCCCTGCTCTGCTCTCTCAAGTGCAGCAGTCTTGCACGGCTGATGACTTGGACTTGGAGTTCGACGTGAGCCTCATTGTCCATGACTTGGACTCAGACTTGAGTCATGATAACAAATGAGAAGGGATTGAACGAGGAAAGCTGGCAGATAGACTAGGGTGAGACTAGGGTAATTCCTCTCGGTCCCTGTTGTGAGTGAGTCAGGTTTGTTCTGTTACATTCGCCATTCAGTGAATGCCATTTGGTTTGTCTTTCAAGGCAAAGGAATCCAGTATGATAGTGCTATTCTTGTCTTGCTTTGCCTGCAGGCTAGTGACATGATACATCTGATGCAGAACATCACCCACTATGCCCAGCTGTGGCGTAACATCTCCAAGGAGATCCGTGCCTATATGCATCTGGATACAACACAGCTAGCCCTTGGCTGGCTGGGACAGGTCAGCAAGCATCCCCTCCTCCTCCTCTTCCTTGATATTCTCTTCCTCCTTCTCTCCCTACTTCTCCACCCCTTCCTCCTCATCTTTGTTTTCATCTCCCTCTCATCATCATCCTCTTCCTCCCCATCTCCCTCTCATCATCATCCTCTTCCTCCTCCCCATCTCCCTTTCCTCCAACTCCTCTTCCTCATCCTCCCTCTCCTAATCATCCTCCCCTTCCTTATTTTCCTCCAACCCCTTCCTTCTTTTACTTCTCCCCTTCCTCCTCTTCCTCCTGACCCCCCCTTCTCCTCCTTCTCCTACAGTTGACGGTACATGAAGCTAGAGGTCTCGGGTTCAAGTCCTGGCCAAATTTGGTAGATGTTATCCCAGTCGATATTCCTTCCCTTCCCTTTTTGATTGAAAACATTTCTCTATGTTCAGTTGGAGGACAGTTACTCCAGCCACCCGGAGCTCTTCCAGAACCTGACGCAGATGACCTCGCCCGACCTCAACGACCTGATTGTCAACCGTACCTACATCAACACCACCAGCATTGAGCGCAAGCTGGACGTCATCGACAAGGTGGCCTGTGGTTGGCTGAGCCTGGCTGGCTCCGTGGACTTCAACATCTACAGGCCCTTTGCCACCGAGGAGGCCATGATAGACTACATCCTGAACCAGGCCCTGTACGACAACGTCACCGTCTTTGCAAGTGAGTGCTACGTCTTTCTCATGGCTGACTTGTACAACAAATGAGCCGATTGCCAGGCCTTCTCACCATCGTTAAAGAAAGGAAACTCCCTGGTGGGAGGGACTCTGTCGGGCGTATGATGACCCTGGGCAATGCAGACTGATTTGTTGACCAGAGGTCAAGCCTTAAGTCTGCATTTCCACTGGACTGAAATTTAACCGAGACGAAGGTTAAATTTATAATGGTCAATTGTCAATAGCGCCATTGTTACCGCTGATCTGGCAATTCATACAGCAACTGATGTCAAAAAAGGTGTTTGTCATGATACGTATTGCTGAAAAGGGTCTTTGTCTACAGTTTGGACAATAGCAGCGTCCAAATTTTGAAACTCCCTACGAATGCATAGCTGCTCCCTGGCTTGAAGGGGTTAACGAGTGTTTCCACTGGATTATCGGCTCGGTTAAAGTTACCTGGTCAGTTTTACTGGGCAGAGGTTGGCCGGTAAAAGTAACCATTCGGCTCGGTTAAAGTAACAGAGAGGAAATTTCACTGGTCCGTTTCAACTGGACTTACAATAGGTGAAATAACCATCGTCTCGGTTACTTTGACTAAGTAAGTCCAGCGGAAATGCGGCTTTTTGACTGTGGGGAGTTTGGTGGAGAGGCTCTGTAAGAATAGCAAAGTGGGTTGAGTCCGTTCTTTTCCCTGTGGGTCATTTCTTCTCTGTCTGACTCTGCTGTCTGGTAAGGTCTGGTCTTTGAGGTGGACGAGGACGGCAACCTCCCGCCGCACATCGTCTACAAGATCCGGCAGAACACCTCGCTGACCGACCGCAGCGACCTGATCCGGCGCCGGTTCTGGGCGCCCGGCTCCAACCACAAGTCCTCGCTGGGCTACTACACCTTTGGCTTTGTCTGGATCCAGGACCTGGTGGAGCGGGCCATCGTCAACAAGTGGGTGGGCCGGCGGGTGGTGGAGCCCGGCAACTACGTGCAGGAGTTCCCCTATCCCTGCTACATCAGCGACAGGTGAGTGGGGCGGAGGTGGAGTGCTTTAATGCTGCCACTATCCTCTGATGCACTCTACGTAGTGCATTTGGTTAGAACTTAACTGTGCCTGTGCATTTTATTTGCACACTGAGTTGTACCGGTACCTGTATGGTTTATGAGTACTTATCAGTAACTGTGCATCTGAATAGAACTATGCTGTACCTTGGAATTTGAATAGCACTCAGCTGTACATGTACGGATGCATTTGATTGAATAGCAGTGTACCTGTGCGTTTGAAGAGCACTTTGCTGTACCTGTGTGTTTGATTAGCACTTTCCAGTCACTGTGTTCGATTAGCACTTAGCTTAACCCACTTAACCATCTCAATGCCTCTAAGCAGGGTTAGTTTCAACACTGGTCGAGTGCTTCACAAGGGTGAATACAGTTAAAAACCTAAGTCCAACCCACAGATTTTTCTTTTTTTAAAAGCCCTTGAAAGCACAGTACTTCTTTCACAAGCCCCGATATAACACCGACTTTGTTTGGGTCCTCATTTTCTGTGTATTTCCTCGACAGCTTCATGTTTATGATTGAGCACATCATGCCAATGATGCTGATCGTGTCCTGGGTCTACTACGTGGCCATGTTCACCCAGAGCATTGTCTACGAGAAGGAAGTCCGCCTGAAAGAGGTAAGTCCCCCATCTCCAGGAAAGAGGTCGCTGTGTCCTTTAACTTGTGCCCGGCAGACCTGATTGCGCTTCTTCCTCGGCTGTTATCAGAAGAGCCCATCCGATTCAGCCAATCAATGCCATCCCACGCCCTGACAGTACCATCCTCTATATGGAACGGGTCTCAACAAATGGAACTTTCATCCAAAGCGCAGCCAATGACTGGGATTGTCTCCAATCTTCTACGTACGTGATGAAGATGATGAGTGGAGTAACTGATTTCATTGGAATGGGAGGTGTCAGGGGTGTTGGCATGGCATCTTGTAGTCAGGCTACTAGATCATGGTCTTCGTTCTCCTCTTGTATGTAGGTGATGAAGATGATGGGGATGAGTAACTGATTTCATTGGAATGGGAGGGGTCAGGGCTGTTGGCATAGCATCTTGTAGTCAGGCTACTGGGTCATGGTCTTCGTTCTCCTCTTGTATGTAGGTGATGAAGATGATGGGTGGAGTAACTTATTTCATTGGAATGGGATGGGTCAGGGGTGTTGGCATGGCATCTTATAGTCAGGCTACTAGATCATGGTCTTCGTTCTCTTGTATGTAGGTGATGAAGATGATGGGGTTGAGTAATGCCGTCCACTGGGTGGCCTGGTTCATCGTCGGCTTCACCCAGATGTCCTTGACCATCGCGGCCTTCATCTGCATCCTCCGCTATGGGCAGATCCTGGTCCACAGCAACCCGTTCATCGTCTGGTTGACCCTCACCATCTTTGCCATGGCTACCATTTGCTTCTGGTCAGTCAACCTTAGTTTAACCCAAACTTAACTTAACCAACCTTAGTGTAACCAAACTGAAATTAACCAACCTTAGTGTAACCCGGTTTAAGCCTAACATGACTCTGCCTTTGAAAAAGGTCCTGCTAGGATCGAAATGTCAGGCCCACAAAATTTTGAAATTTGCACTGTTTGACTGTTTGACTGTTTGGTCAAAAAACTGTTTGACCATGGCGCTTCCCTGTCAGGCTCTGTTTTTTTTTCACAATTTGTTTCCCCATTTTGTTTTGCTTGGTTGGTTTTCAGCTTTCTGGTGAGTGTGCTGTTCTCCAAAGCCAAGCTGGCGGCTGCCTGTGCTGGCATCATCTACTTCACCAGCTACGTTCCCTGCCTGTACATTGCCATCCGGGAGGAGAGCCTAGCCCACGTGGAGATATCCAGCACTCTGAAGACGCTAGTGGTGAGCTCCCCATTGATCCATCCCCGGCAGTCGATTTCAAGAAAAATTGCATAAGTTACGCAACGTACAAATGTTGCGTAAGTATTGCGCCACAATGACTATTTTCAGCAATATTTAGAAAAGGCAGCAAACATGCTGCGTAAGTTATGCAACAAAACGTTTCGTACGCAACATTTGAAGTTTCGTGAAATCAACTGCAGGCTGCACACTCCTCCAGTCTATGCAATTATGCCCTATTCAAATTGCTACACTGCTTGCCTGAGTTAGAAGGTCCCAAGTTGCTCAGGTTTAGATGAAATTTAACCAAAATCAAGTGTTTTATTGTAAGGTGGCCCAGTGCCGGAAACATCCTGTCATTGCACAGGACAGAAATGTGTCGCTGGTATTCAGCAATTTGATGTGTGTACATTGCGTGAGTAGCATCTGAAAGTCAGCAAAGTCAAAAACCAAATCGCTTCTATTGTAAACCACAACTGTATGTTGGATGGGTGATTAGGCATCGTTTGACAGGGTTAGGTGTTTTTTTTCATTTTGAGAAGATGGCCATCCTCCGTTAATCAAGCAAGCGTGTGTTCTCTCCTGTGGGTGAGCAGTCTGTCTTCTCCACCACTGCCTTTGGCCTGGGCGCACGCTACTTTGCCCTGTACGAGGAGAACGGGGTGGGCGTGCAGTGGAACAACATCGGCCGGAGTCCCGTGGAGCACGACTCCTTCAACCTCCTGCGAGTCATCGTCATGATGCTGATAGACACGGCTATCTACTGTCTGCTGACACTGTACATTGAAGGAGTCTATCCAGGTTAGAACCATTGGGGAATCCGTTGTAAAATAGAGACTGGACTTGACCAAGTCTCCCGAGGGCGGTTGTAAAATAGAGACACACTGCCCCCCCAAAAAAATGTTGAGTTACTGGCTCTTTTCACAGCCACAGTCCATCTCAAAAGAGGTGACTTACATGTTGTCACCGCAAACTTTCCACTTTGTACCATGCAAAGCAGACATCTATTTCATTCAGAATATATCGAGTCACATCTCTTGAGTCCGAGTCACGAGTCATCCAGGTTGAGTCCGAGTCCAGGTTGAGTCACCAGGGTCAAGTCAAAGAAATATTGTGTACCGGTACATGTTCCAGGTCAGATCTTTTGAGTCCAAGTCTGAGTCTTCCAGGTCAGGTCCTGAGCCACAAAGGTCAAATAACGAGTCACCTGTGATTTTTGATGCTGCTTTGGGAAGAGTTGTGGCTTTGAGAAGAGCCGGTAAGTGGAGACTCTACGCTTTGGCCAGAATGCTCTAACCATTCTAAGGGGAAGATGTGTGTACAGTGTCAATCCACGTTGGTGCGTCCGCAAGCCTTTCTTATGGAGGAGTGATGATAATTTGCGGACTATTCCTCGGTCGCAGTACTTATAAATCCTCTCTTTTGTGTCCCTAGGCTCTTTTGGTCTGCCCCGTCCCTGGTACTTCCCGCTGCAGCGGTCCTACTGGTTTGGCCACAGTCCCGGCGACTCGGACCACAGCAGCTGCTGTGAGTGCCTGGGCCAGTGCCGGAGGCAGCCCTCTGGCCCTCTGTCAGTGACAGAGGAGAGCCAGGCCTGTGCCATGGAGTCCACATCCAACAGTAAGGCAGCAGAAATATGTCTCTCTCCTCTCTCTTTCTCCCTCTCTCTCTCTCTCTCACTTGTCCTACCCGTTCTCTCTTGCTCTCTCTTACTCTGTCACTCTCCCCTCTTACCCTTTCTCCCCCCCCCCCTCCTTTCTCCCCTTCGCTCTCTTTTTCTCTATCTATCTTCCTCTCTCTCCATCTCACACTCACTCCCCTCTCTCTTACTCTCTTTCTCTCTCTGACTATCAATCAATTATCTTTGTGCAACAGGTGCATATTTTGAGCCGGACCCCACCCACCTGCCACTGGGAGTCAGCATAGAGAGGCTCAGCAAGGTCAGTCCCATTATGGGAATTGCTTGATATATCTTCACCAGGCCTGGCCAGTAGCGAGTAGATGGGCAGTGACCAGTAGGAACCTGACCAGCGTGAACTGACCAAATTTTTACAGGTTTGGGGTAATATGCAACCAAACAAATTGTACCCGAAGTAAATGTAAGTCTTGACGAATGATTTCATTCATTTTGATTTCAAGGGCCATTCATTTTCACACAGACATTGATTTTTTTAGAGAAGGGAAGAAGAAATTCCATTTGTATTTCTTTTCTTGTTTGTACATGCTGAAAACTGAACAATGGTCCACCAAAGCAACATTGCACCTTCATGGGCTAATGCACTGGTTCACTGAAGCTCATATCAGACAAACCAAATGCATACATGGCATTACAAAACAGTATGGATGAAAGATTTGCTCTCGTTCTGTTTTGGAAAAAAAAACAAGGTTTACCAAGCGAATGGCAAGCGGGCTGTGAACAAACTCAGCCTGAAGTTCTACGAAGGCCAGATCACTTCCTTCCTTGGCCACAACGGTGCCGGAAAGACGACGACTATGTAAGTAACACGGGGGACAAGACAGGGTGCAGTTGACCTTCTGCGGGATGGTGTGTGGCTCTGAGGGAGGTGCGAACCATTGCGGAATGCCATAGTTCTTAAATAAGGCTTAAGGCTATGCATGGTGGGGGTACTAAAAAAAGAGTAGGTTTGCGGTCATACCACAAACGGGAATATCTTTTGTGAGTGACTGTGGTTCTGAAAAGAACCAGAGGGTTTCACTCGACGTTTCGTTTTCTTTTTACTGAAGACGGACAGAGCACACTGTCCGAAACGTCGTGAATCCCTCTGGTTCTTTTTAGAACCACACTCACTCACAAAAGAGATTCCCGTACATGATGTCACCGCAAACCTACTCTTTGTTTGCCACAGTTCTTGTGACACTTACTGCGTTTAACTTTCGCAGAAGCAACGAAGTGCTAAAAATGCACTTTGGCTGAGCTAATTTGATCGTATCATTTGAAATTTCCAAGTCATTTTTTTCCTTTCCTTTGCTCGATTGAAAATCAAGGTTAAAAAGCTGTATCTGCTGCATGTTTGCAGCTTATTGTTGTTTGTGGTGTATTGACAAAGATTCTGATGAAGGTAGTTGGAAGGCCACCATCTAAGGACTGGATAGCTCAGGGGATTGGAGGGCTCATTGACTACTCTTTCAACTTTGACTGGGCCGGGACTTGAACCCACTTTATCTGTGCATAGTAGATCTAAAATAAATCTCACTGTGACACTCCGGGTGATAAATGCTGAATCAAGCGCATCAAGCCTTTTGTGAGGTTCAGATCTTTTCTGATGAGCACATTTGCAGGATGTCCTCGCCAGGCGACTTCGGAACGGTCTAATTTGGGCCTCCCTTTTGGTTACCACGGTTTCAGGTCCATATTGACGGGTCTGTTCCCACCGACGTCGGGCACGGCGCACATCTACGGCTGTGACATCTGCTCCGACATGACCACCATACGCAAGAGCCTGGGCATGTGCCCCCAGCACAATGCACTCTTTGACAGGTATGCGCTGCATCCATTGCCCAGCTTACGTGACCCATTTTGGACTTGTATGTGAATCACAAAGTAGGTACATTGGCACTCTAGACAGCCTGTCCGGTGCACGGTCACACACTGCACTTGACTCATGCCTAAATCAATGGCATCGGTCCTTGCAGTAAGCCCATTTATCCAGACTTTTATTTGAGTCACAAAACATTGAATCAAGTTACATGAGTCACATCCTTTGAGTCTGAGTCCCAAGTTTTCTCGGTCGAGTTCGAGTCCTGAGTCATCCAGGTTGTGTCTCAGTGTTGAGTCACAAAGGTCGAGGCTAAATGTTGAGTCACAAAGGTTGAGGCTAAGTGTTGAGTCACAAAGGTTGAGGCTAAGTGTTGAGTCACAAAGGTTGTCACAAAATATCATGTATGAGTCCGTTTCTGAGTTACTTCTTTTAAGTGTGAGTCAGCCCAGAGTCATCCTCCACTCTCTCCCCCTCTACCTTCAAGTTTCATCTACGATGGGAACCTTCAGATCTCGCTTAATATGCAAATGATTCATGCATATTCATTTTATGGAAACAGTGCCAGCTATTGATTGTGATTGCCTTGCCCCTCTCTTTACACCCTCCACCTTTAAGTCTTATCCACCATTCAGATCTTCCTGATTGTGCAAATGAGTTATGCATATTCATGTTATGCAAATCGTGCCGCTATTGATTGTGATTGGCCTGCCTCTCATCCCGCCAGGTTGACAGTGGAGGAGCACATCTGGTTCTACTGCTTGCTGAAGGGAATGCCCAGCTCAAAGATCAAATCGGAAATGACCAAGTAATCCAGCACCCTTAACCCTAACTGGCATTGAAACCACAATTAACCACACATGGTTTTTCCTGTGGGAGAATAAGGGCCATACACCACGACATACCACAGCGTGGTTTTTGTGGTATCCTGTGGTATGTGAGCCTGCACCCCTGAGGGCACTGTGGTAAATTGTGGTATACAGTGTGTCCTGTGCGGGAGGTGCAAAGCGTAAGGGTTAATCTGTCAGAGTTCATAGACACACTAAAGCCCACAAAGAGCACACTCCAAATAGAAAGAGCAGTTGTCAAAGGAGAACATTTTCCAAAAATTAGAGGGCCTGACGTTTCAATTCTAGCAGGATATTTCACAAAGATCCTGGGCCCAATTTCATAGAGCTGCTTATAGGCCCAATACAACATTGGGAAGATCGAGTAACATTGATGCCCACGGATTTCCTTCTAATTTACACAGTGTGTAGATGGTCATGATAGAATCCTCATGTTGAAATCTTACGGTCTGGGATGCTATACTTCTCGAGAAATCGTCACTCAAACATCAACAAATAATTTGTTTCTCGTAAGTAGTAAACTATTTCTTACACTACAGAACGGTGCGAAAACCGTGACAGATTTTTGCAAACTGCTTACTGACTAAAGTGACCAATATCCAAAATTAGGAGGCCAACCTAGTTTTCGATCCTACGACCTTTCGATCCAAGCAGGACTTTTCTCAAAGGCAAAAGCTTTTGAGAAAGGCCCTGCTAGAATCAAAACGTCAACCCCACCACTTTTCTTTGTCCAGGATCATTACGGATATTGGTCTGTTGAAGAAGCGCCATCAGAAGGTCAATACATTGTCCGGAGGCATGCAGCGGAAGCTGTCTGTGGCCATCGCCTTTGTGGGTGGCTCCCGGACGGTCATCCTGGATGAACCAACGGCCGGCGTTGACCCCTGCGCCCGCCGAGCCATCTGGGACCTCCTCATGAAGTATAAGAAAGGTAGGGCAACCCTTTCTGCCCTGGAAGCCAGGCTGCCCTGGATGCCAGGCTGCCCTTGATAACAGGCTGCCCTGGATGCCAGGTTGCACTGGACAACAGGCTGTCCTGGACAACAGGCTGTTCTGGATGCCAGGCTGCCCTGGAGGCCAGGCTGCCATGCATGCCAGGCTGCCATGCATGCCAAGCTGCCCTAGATGCCAGGCTGCCCTGGATGCCAGGCTGCCCTGGATGCCAGGCTGCCCTTGATAACAGGCTGCCCTGGATGCCAGGTTGCACTGGACAACAGGCTGTCCTGGACAACAGGCTGTCCTGGATGCCAGGCTGCCCTGGAGGCCAGGCTGCCATGCATGCCAAGCTGCCCTAGATGCCAGGCTGCCCTGGATTCCAGGCTGTCCTGGATGCCAGACTGCCCTGAATGTCAGGTTCCACTGGTAGCCAGGCTCCACTGGTAGCTAGGCTACTCTTGATGCCAGGCTGCCTTGAATGCCAGGCTACATTGAATGCCAAGCTACATTGAATGCCAGGCAATCCTGGTTGCCAGGCTACCCTGGATTCAAGGCTACCCTAGATACCAAGCTGCACTGGTAGACAGGCTACCATGGATTCCAGGCTGTTCTGTCTACACAGGTGATTCTGCTTCGCTTGAGATAGCAGCCCAAGAATAAATGGGCATGCAGACATTTTAAAATGCTATTCATTTGTCGAGTAGGGCAAGCTTTCATTGAATTACATTCTCACTGAAGTAAAAACAACAACATGTCTATGGTTTGTATGCAGGTCGCACTATCATTCTCTCGACACACTACATGGATGAGGCAGACATCCTGGGGGATCGGATCGCCATCCTTTCCAACGGCCAGCTGAAATGCGTCGGTTCCTCGCTCTTCCTGAAGGCCACCTTTGGTGATGGGTACCAGCTGACCCTCATCAAGAAGCCCACCGTGCCCAGTGAGAACAGCAACCAGTCTCGCACACCACAGCCCGGCAATGGTAAGCGGACAGGATCTGACGTTACAGCTTGACCAGTGTTTAGAGGTTTGAGCAGACTTACATTCGAGTCACAGACTCAAAAGTCAAATAGATAAAGGAAAAACTGATTGGTAACTGAAAAAATTGAAAAACAGCAAAGAAAACTTTGACTGGACCGTGATCCCGGTTGTCTTTTGTTTGAATTGATTTGAGAAAGCTGCATACACTTTGTGTGACTCCTGTGCTGCTGAAACCTGGTTTACAACATTTGGTTGTTTGCATCTGAATAAAGGCTGGGGTGTGATGCCTGGAGATATACAGCAGTTAATGGTTGAATGCCCCTGCCCCGGCAAAGACTAGTTGAGTATTTGGGAAGGCCACCATCTAAGGGCTGGATAGCTCAGATGGTAAGAGCTCTGGTACGCAAAACCAGAGTTACAAAATACCCCAGTCCCCGTCACATCTGTCAAGTCCGAGAACCGAGTGATCCAGGTTGAGTCCGAGTCCAAGTCAGAGGTCATCTAGGTAGAGTCTTGATTCCTAATAATAGTCCTCTTTAAATTCAATACTGTATGGGAAACACATTAATTTTTCAGTTTTCGTGAATCAAATTGACTTGTTCTAGGCCTTCTCACACATTTGATCCATTTGATTAACCCATGCATCCAATAGGAGATTGCAGACTTCCTTAGCATATTGGAGTGTCACAATAATTTCATAGTATGATTAATTAAGACACTGGTCACAGAAGTCAAATCTGAGTCCAAGTACAGTAGGTCCGAGTCTGAGTCATTTCTTACAGTGTCTCGAGTCTGAGTCTAAGACTTGAGTTGGACCCGCCCTAAGGCTTTGACAAGACTAGAATTTCTTCTCTTAAATTCTCCAAAGAGTCCAAGATTTGAATGTTTTTTTCTCCGGTGTTTCTCAGGGCTACCACTGCACGGCCAGCGCAATGACTCCTTCGCCTCCAACTGCTGCCCTCCAGACGTGACGCAGTTCATCCGGCAGCACGTGAGCGGGGCCACCCTCTCCTCGGAGACGCTGCGCGAGCTGACCTACACCCTGCCCTCCCAGGCGGCAGGCAAGGGCTCCCTCATGGGACTGTTTGCCGAGCTGACGGAGGAGCGACTGGAGGCGCTGAACCTGGCCGGCTACGGCCTGATGGACTCCTCACTGGAGGAAGTATTCCTGAAGGTGGCAGATAAATATGGAGTGAATAGGCAAGGTAAGAAGTATTCCTGAAGGTAGCAGATAAATATGGAGTGAATAGGCAAGGTAAGAAGTATTCCTGAAGGTGGCAGATAAATATGGAGTGAATAGGCAAGGTAAGAAGTATTCCTGAAGGTGGCAGATAAATATGGAGTGAATAGGCAAGGTAAGAAGTATTCCTGAAGGTGGCAGATAAATATGGAGTGAATAGGCAAGGTAAGAAGTATTCCTGAAGGTGGCAGATAAATATGGAGTGAATAGGCAAGGTAAGAAGTATTCCTGAAGGTGGCAGATAAATATGGAGTGAATAGGCAAGGTAAGAAGTATTCCTGAAGGTGGCAAATAAATACGAAGTGAATAGGCAAGGTAAGAAGTATTCCTGAAGGTGGCAGATAAATATGGAGTGAATAGGCAAGCTAAGAAGTATTCCTGAAGGTGGCAGATAAATATGGAGTGAATAGGCAAGGTAAGAAGTATTCCTGAAGGTGGCAGATAAATATGGAGTGAATAGGCAAGGTAAGAAGTATTCCTGAAGGTGGCAGATAAATATGGAGTGAATAGGCAAGGTAAGAAGTATTCCTGAAGGTGGCAGATAAATATGGAGTGAATAGGCAAGGTAAGAAGTATTCCTGAAGGTGGCAGATAAATATGGAGTGAATAGGCAAGGTAAGAAGTATTCCTGAAGGTGGCAGATAAATATGGAGTGAATAGGCAAGGTAAGAAGTATTCCTGAAGGTGGCAGATAAATATGGAGTGAATAGGCAAGGTAAGAAGTATTCCTGAAGGTGGCAGATGAATACGAAGTGAATAGGCAAGGAAAGAAGTATTCCTGAAGGTGGCAGATGAATACGAAGTGAATAGGCAAGGTAAGAAGTATTCCTGAAGGTGGCAGACAAATATGGAGTGAATAGGCAAGGTAAGAAGTATTCCTGAAGGTGGCAGATAAATATGGAGTGAATAGGCAAGGTAAGAAGTATTCCTGAAGGTGGCAAATAAATACGAAGTGAATAGGCAAGGTAAGAAGTATTCCTGAAGGTGGCAGATAAATATGGAGTGAATAGGCAAGCTAAGAAGTATTCCTGAAGGTGGCAGATAAATATGGAGTGAATAGGCAAGGTAAGAAGTATTCCTGAAGGTGGCAGATAAATATGGAGTGAATAGGCAAGGTAAGAAGTATTCCTGAAGGTGGCAGATAAATATGGAGTGAATAGGCAAGGTAAGAAGTATTCCTGAAGGTGGCAAATAAATATGGAGTGAATAGGCAAGGTAAGAAGTATTCCTGAAGGTGGCTGACAAATATGGAGTGAATAGGCAAGGTAAGCAGTATTCCTGAAGGTGGCAGACAAATATGGAGTGAATAGGCAAGGTAAGAAGTATTCCTGAAGGTGGCAGACAAATATGGAGTGAATAGGCAAGGTAAGAAGTATTCCTGAAGGTGGCAGACAAATATGGAGTGAATAGGCAAGGTAAGAAGTATTCATGAGGATAGCAGATAAATATGGAGTGAATAGGCAAGGTAAGAAGTATTCCTGAAGGTGGCAGATAAATATGGAGTGAATAGGCAAGGTAAGAAGTATTCCTTAAAGTGGCAGGTAATTATGGAATGAATAGGTAAAGATGGTATATAAATCTTCTTGTGTCTATGATGTAGTGCAGTACTTGCACTATGGATTCTAATCCACCACATGACTTTGCCCAGCTCGGTGGTCCAGGTGATTAAGATGTCTGCACTACAAAGCAGGGGTCGTGGGTTGCAAGCCCACCAGAGCTGCCTGTATTTTTTTCAGCAGGCAATCGGTCAAAGCACTGAGGATAATTATAGTGTTGAATTCCATGTTGACTAAGGCTAGCCCTTGTTGAATATAGCATAGGAATGCACATAAATGTGGATTGAAGAGGCTAGTTAAGATGTAGTCCTGAGTCTCACAGATGAATATGAAGTCAATAGTCAAGGTAATAAGTTTTGTCAAACTTCCCGATGAATATATCCTGACGATATCGTCCTTGTGGTTTCTGTCAGATGGTGAATCAGACGGACAGACATCACTCTCATCAGACTACTCCACAGTGGACTATCCCATCCTCCCCATGTCTTCGGCCAACTATGACAGCCCCCGGGGTGAAGTGGAACTGTCCAATGTCGCCAGGCCATACCACAGTGGGGATGCACCAGACCCGGATGCCGCCCGACCGTTCCACTCGCAGACGAGTGGAGGGTACATGAGATTACCACAAGAGGAGAGCTGTGAGTCATCTTGCACTGAAGTAGCCCCCCTCTTTTGACAGACTCACTTGACTCAGACTTATACTTGAGTCTGACTTTTCATGATTTGGACTCGGTCACACTAACCAGTGACTCAAGCTCAGGCTCTGACTCAGGCTGAAGAAGAAATTGATTGTTGTTTTTCCTGAGCAAGTGGCTTGTATAGCCCTGTAAGTTATTGGAAGCCATAGTTGGTGAGGTAGAATTTTTTTGAAAAATGGCAAAGAAAATTTGACCGGAGTGGGACTTGAACCCGAGACATCTAGTTTTGCGTGCCAGCGCTCTTACCATCTGAGCTGTGCAGACCTTAGGTGGTTGCCTTTCCAAATAACTTTTTGTCGGGGTTTCAAAATGTGTATTTTTTTGTTCAGTCTTTGCCGGGCTGGATGTGCCAGTCAGTAGCATTCAACTATTAAATGCTGTATATCTCCAGGGATCACGCCCCCGTTTTCATTCAGATGCAAACAACATGGCTACAGCAGCTCACGGATCACTTATTTTGGATACAATCTGAGCTATCCAGCGTTTTCCCAAATTGTCAACTTATCTTTGCCAGGGTCTGAGAATGCGTATCTTTTTGTTTTGGTGATATACAAAAATGTTGCAAACTGCTTACTGACTAAAATTACCAAAATGTAACTCTAAAATGCCTTTGAGAAAGCCTCTGCCTTTGAGAAAGGTCCTGCTAGGATCGAAACGTCAGGCCCACTAATTTTAGATTTTCTTTTTGTTTTGGGCGGCAGTGGGTTCTGAGCATCTTGGCAGCACCGGTTCCCACCTCCTGACCGGTCCCCTGCTGCAGCTGAGCCAGTTCCACGCGCTGATGGTGCGCCGGTTCCACTACACCAAGCGCAACAGCAAGAGCCTGTTCACCCAGCTCATCCTGCCCGCCTTCTTTGTCTGCATCGCCATGAGCGTGGCCCTGTCTGCCCCCAAGGTGGGCAACTTTCCGCCCCGGGTCCTGACCCCCTCCCAGTACCACCCGCTGACCTACCCGGACAGCACCTACTCGCTGTACACCAACGAGGCGCTCAACAAGCGCAAGACCTACCACATCTACCGATCCGTGGATGGAGATGCTGATCCCACCCAGCTGACTGCTACCCTGAGGTACATTCCTTTTGTCGTTTCCTTTCCATTCACTTTGTTTTCTTTTGTTTCACTTTGTTTCATTTCACTTTGTTTGCTTTCGTATTGTTTTGTTTGTTTAATTTTGTTTTGTTTTGTTTTACTTTGTTTCATTTCACTTCATTTGCTTTCGTATCATTTTGTTTTGTTTAATATTGCTTTGTTTTGTTTTGTTTCACCTTGTTTCGTTTTACTTTTTTTGCTTTCTTATCACTTTTTGTTTTGTTTCGCTTTGTTCCGCTTTGTATAATTTTACATTGTTTTGTTTTGTTTCACTTTGTTTTGTTTTGTTTCATTTCACTTTGATTGTTTCTTGTGGTTAAATTGTGTTTCATTACGCTTTATTTTGTTTCATGTTGATTTTTATTCGTACAAATAAAGAAAAAAACTGACTGGGATCTTTAAAACAATTTTTTTTTTTTTAACGGCAAATAAAATTTGACTAGACTTTGTTCAGGTCAGTTTCCTTTGTTCTTCATAAAGATCAGGACATACATGTATTGAAAATGAGACGAGTCTCGTAAAATCGGCCTGCAGTCTTTGCGATCGCGGCACGATTTCTAATAATCTCTTATAATATACTCCCCGCCTGATTTCTCACCGGGCGGCTGATAGATTTCCGGCCGGGATCGGGGCCAGCTGCGTGCTGAAGACGCCGTGGAACGGCACGCTGGACCGACTGGTCCAGTCCAACAACTACTCGTCCAGCGTGAACCTGCGGGGCAAGTACTTTGACTCCATGTGTGAGGAGTCCTTCAAGAAGGGCGAGCCCTTGTCCAACTACGTGCCTGAGGTCCCCCATCCGTTGCCCTCACCCGAGGAGTCAGAGTTTGACGGTAAGCAAAAAGACTCAACAGCCGAGACTAGCCCCAGATTGATTCACATAAAAAAAAGACATTCAAAAGCCCAGTCCACTCCCTCATAATCCTGATCCCGTAATAGTTTGTAGTGTTTGAGCAGCATTTTCCATATATTCGTTCATGAAAAAATAACTTCAAGCAGCCAGTCCAGTGCAGTCACACGCTGTACCAAAATCACTCAACTCGACTCCAGTGGATATTCCAACATCTGTATACCCTGTCATGTGGTGACAGGCACCACATGCTTTCTACATTTTTGTGAACCCATCCCCACAAACCTTTCAACCGCATCTACATGTACACTTGCGTTTCTCAGTTCCACATGTGAGTGTAGATTAACTGAGAATGATTGGAGGATGATTTGAAGTTGTCGCCAAGCGGAAATGATCAGAGTGGGGATGATAGGTTAGATATAAAAGCATATCATTCAGGATACACATTAGGGTACTGTTGAACATTTTAGTTGCTATTGTCTGTCACTTTTGACAGGAGGGCTGCTCAACTATGACTCTATATTCTGGGGTGATCTTTTTAGGTGAATCCACCCTCAAACAGTAAAATTTAAGTTTTGTTACAAACAGTTATCAATATAACCTAACTATAGCCAATTTAATACAGCATGAAACATAATTATTAGATGACCTTCAGATGGACGAATTTGAGGTTGCCATTTTCAAAAGAAGAGGTAAACATTATGGTTTTAACAATGAAAACAGGATTTCTAGTTTATTTGGTAAGGTTCCAAGCAAAATGACATCCAGTAAACATCTTGTTTAATTGCCGGTTAGCAGTCTGTTGGTCGTTCCCCTCCCCATCCCTATTCAAGCTCAAACTCCCTTCCTATATTAATACAATAATAAGATATTTTAAAAATAACATGACAATTGCATTACTTGTCAGACCCACCCAATCCCCACCCATCCCTACCCCTTTGCAGTAGGCTTCACCACCCAATCCTCACCCATCCTATCCCCTTGCAATAGGCTAGGACACCTCATCCCTACCCCTTTGCAGTAGGCTGGGCCAACAATCCCCACCCATCCCTACCCCCTTGCAGTAGGCTAGACCACCCCATCCCCACCCATCCCCTTGCTATTGACTTGGCTTCTCAATCTCCGCCCATCCTTACCCCCTTGCAGTAGACTAGGCCACCCCATCTCCACCCATCCATACACCCTTGCAGTAGATTAGGCCACCCCATCCCCACCCATCCCTACTCCTTTGCAGTAGGCTAGGCCACCCCATCCCCAACCATCCCGACCCCCTTACAGTAGGCTACAATGAGGCCACCCCATCCCCACCCATTCCGATCCCCTTGCAGGAGACAAGGCTACCCAATCCCCACCTATCCTGACCCCCTTGCAGTAGGCTAGGCCACCCAATCCCCACTCATCCCTACCCTTTCCTACCCATTCTCCCCTTTCTGGTCAAATGTACTTAATCCTAATCTATTCCTCTCCCGCAGTTGTGTCAATCATCTCCGAGTAGCATGAAATACATGTATGCACGATCCCCCATTCAAAATAACCCAATGTGTTATTAAATTCCTCAATCATTTTGCATTTCCATGAAGCCATTGTTGATTGTCTCTCCGATCCAATAATCACACGTGCAATTGAGTTCATGCCTACATGTATTTGCTCCCCCCCCCAAATAAAACCCCACCCCATCCTGTCATGAATATGCATGAGGTCATTTTGAGGAGGGGAGCAATCCCAGCATGCCCTCCCACCAGCCCTTGACCCTTGAACCGTAATCATTTGCATAACCATTGAAAAACCCCTTGACAACTTCTCCCCCTGCCTTTGTCTCTGACCCCTGCTTCCTCCTCGTTTTGTTGTGGACCATATTGTAGATGGTGATGCCACCATGATGCGTAAGTACATGCTTCATTTTGCCCAATTGACCCCCCACGAAAAAAAGAAGAAAAAGGTTTGGGTCCAGCGAGCAGGATTGGACTCGGTCCAAGCATGGCAAACTCAGGGGTCATTTCATATCATGTGAAGTGCTCCGTGAAAATGAGTCACTTCTCTCAGCTCTTTTCCATGCAAAGGGCGGTTAAAAGTTGTGCGGGTGAAAATCAATTTCCTGACTTTGCTTTTTTTTTTTTTTTTTCGTCAGTGCCCATATTTTCACATAAATTTGCTGATCGGAAGCTTGATTTTGAATTTGTCAGTGAACAAGTGGGACAGACCTCTCAAGTAATCCTTGCCTTGTTCCCAGACATGTGGTTTGCTTGTCCACTGGATTTTTGATTGTAGCAAAACTTTCAGGTAGAATGGTATCCAGGAATGTTGCAAATTGCAGACTGACTGAAATGACCAAAATGCAAATCTAAACAGAGGGGCTGACGTTTTGAACCTAGTAGCAGGACCTTTCTCAAGGGCAGAATTTCATGTGAACTTCTTCTGAAAATCGATACCCAAATTGTGCCCACTGCTTACTGAATTGAGTGATCAAACTAACAGAATGTTAATAGCTGGACTGAGGTGTCAGTTAGGGCCAACTTTTAGTCTTTCATGCCTTTGCCAAGAGGTCCTGCTCGGATTGAAATGCCAGTTCCCCTGCATTGTGCTTGTCTGTGAGATTCACTTGGCAATGATACAGGCTGTGCTTGATTTCATCTGGCTTTGCCGTGTTTTGAGGGACACCACCGAATGTCCGTTGTTACTGAGAAAACTTGAAAGGCCATGTCCCATTTTTCACTTGCTTGATGTGAAATGGCCCTGAGAAGAATGAGCAAAAAAGAAAAGAAAAATGGTAGTATTCAAAGCTAACTGGACTTTCACATTTCCCAACCCGTACTAACATCTCACATCTGTTTGTAACCCGTGCATGGGGCCTTGTTTGCAAAAGTGGTTGTCGTTGGTTTTGTTTTGCTCCTGACTAACCCGGATGAGTGAAGCTTGTTTTTGGAAGAATAGACCTAGTACATGCTGAATACATAGACACTTTAATCCACAGTAGGTGTTTTGTATTGGAATTAAATCTTCCACCAATTCGCGCTGGGACCACTGATTTTAGAGCCATGGTGGTGTTGCTATGTGCTGGGCCCTCAGAATCCAGACACCAACTATTGCCCAAAATTTGAACAAAGACTCTTTTCAGCCTAACAAAAAAAGCAACATTTTGCATGGCACACCTGCACTTCACATGATTTGCCAGATTTAGCGGCAACAATTGGGCTATTGTGGGGATTGTAAATGTAATTGTTCCCTACGTTGAGAAGGGCATGCCCTCATTGAAGTATTGTAGGAATTTTACTGTGGACGATAGAGGGATGTAGCATACTGCCATGGAAGACAGTGTGCTAGCATGTTCCACAGCCTGACTAACGGTCTCACCAGACATACAGTGGAAATCCATCCACTACAAACTGCACGCTCGGTTGGGGGCCGACCACCTCAGTAGCACTATACTCCATTGCACTAACATGTACATGTATGTGCAGTGGGCCCTTTTTTTAGACAGGTCATCCCTTGACAGAACCCACACAGACATTGGGATTGCGTCAGTGTTGATGCGCTTGTACACATAGTGTACTGTTATTGATAGGCACCGAAAGGTGGACCGACGCGATCAAAGGTACTCCACACTTTCCATAACGCCCCAAAAGCATAGGGTAGTCTACTGCAGGAAGACTGGCTGACATTCAGACATATTCAACTCTTCCCTCGTAGAGTCTGCACCTTCTCACTGGTGATGGCACCATTGAAACGGTTGCTAGGGAGACTGTTTCACCAGGGAGAGAAGAGAGGAGCAAAGTGCTCGTTTGACTTCTACTGTATGTTAGAACTGGAATGAGTACCCCCATTAGTGCCCATTGCAATCACCCAGCATTTCACGAGACAGTGAAATACATGATCACCCGTGGGAAATGGCACAGCACAGTACAGCAGTGCAAATGCATTCACTATCAACTGCAGAAGGTCCTGGGACACAATTTCATTGCATGCCTTTAACGTTGATAGTATCTAGAACTTTGGGATAGTTCTAAGCACGTGCATTATGATATGAGATGAAGAAGCATATGCACAAGGGGCGTACTTGATCATTAGATGATGATTTAGTGGTACACGTAGAGCATCTAGTGCCAATGAGTTGTTTTAGCATCAATGCCTGCCAGACTTGGGTTTTTTAGTCACAAAGTAATAAGTCTGAATCACACCTTTTGAGAGCAAGTCTCGAGTCACCACGGTCAAATCCAAGTCACGAGTTACTCTTTGAGTTTGACACTTAAGTTAAATTTCCCAATTTTGGACACTTTAATCACATTCACTAGTAACAGGCCTACTTTTGCACAATACCTATTCAAATAGTTCAGTAACCTGTGTGCCCCTGGACCCAGTACAAGTCTGCAGAAGCCACTAGATGTAGCTGGTGATGGCAGTCCATGTCAGTGTGTGCATGGGTGTCACAAAGACCAATTTTGTGACAGTAGGTTAGACAATCTAGTGTTGGTCTGCAAGGATTTTGCGTAGTAGCACCATGCACACTTAAGCCTTCTTGTTTATAGTATGTATGCCATGAAGAGGGCTTTAACTACACTGAGGACCTTTCTCAAAACCCAATTTAGGTCCAGACTCCTGTTCTTTGAATCTTAAAATTCATTTGAATTGAATCATAAAATTCAGTGTATGGAAACAGAAGGCCTTTGGTTTTGAAGCTTAGGACTCTGCTTTGTTTCAAAATGGAGTATCGTCTACAAAGGCGAAGCTAAAGCCCTCCTGTTTTTATGCTTTGTAATAAAAAAAATGTATGAAAGTAACCAGGATCCATTCCAATTTCAAGAGTGAAAGTCTAAGCTGGGTTTCCAGCCCCACATTACAGTATAGCCTTTACACAAGAATGGGGGCCAGGTACCAGACCCTAGTCAGTGAGTTGGCCTCTCAATGTTGATAGATTACAGTCTGTTCATTGTAAGAAGAGCTCAAACATAAATATTCATAACACCAGTCTGCAATGTGCATTGTGCATGTGGCCATGTGGACTATGGTGCCACTCTTGACCGACAGGTGATAACGACTCCTGATAGGCCAGCTATGGGTGGACTGGAGGAGGGGGGACATGCCATAGCACTTGATAAGGTCGAGGACTATAGTGAAGCTTTTTCATTTTTGTTTCCATTTAACTCAGTTCAGCTAAGCCCAGCTCAGTTAACCCAAGCATATGATACTGTTCCACTCCTCATTGGGGTTCTGTTCTGCCAATAATTTCAAGCTACATCTACTCTCGCAAAATTCCATCGTTTACCAGATTTTGTTTTCCAAAGTCTGTCCTGGCCTAGAAATGAAACTTTGGCATTTTGGAGCAATTTCTTCAGAGGAATTGCCTTGCTTGGGCCTCTCACCTAAAAGGTGTAGGGCCAATTTCACACCACTGCCTATGATTAATGTCCTCCTGAGCTAAGCGGGCTAAACAACCATGCTCTCTGCATTTTCACAAACTGGTGAATCCATGCATGCGCACTCGAATGCAGACTTCACATCAGGTGTGATTGACTTTTGAAAGCAATTCATCAGATGATGAGTCATACTGTACACAGGGGTGTTCAAGTATTGTACAGTAGGTATACAGACCTTCTTTCTCACTCAGAGCTTCGGGAAGCATTAAGATGAGGGCCAATTTTTTTTTGGGGGGGGTAGCATTTCCATTAACTGGAGGTTGAGATTGTGTCTTGAAAATGGCACTTTTGAGAGTTGGTAAGATTTCTCGCAACAGTTTTGCCCACCCTGTAATTGCGTTCTCTTGATGCAGTGGTCTGTGAGGTTTACAGCATGGAGTGCAATTTTTTTTCATTTTAAGGTGTGCTCCAGTGCAATTGTTTGTGTTCGAAAATGATTCGCCACTTGGTGGTGAAACTGCCAACGACTCTTACTTTCATTGGAGGTTATTTGCTGTGGACAAAAAGAAGAAAATGAAGAAAGCAAATTCACTGCGTGTGGATCTTCAGTTGACATCTTCTTTATAGAAGCCAATATTTTCTCGGCCAAGGCAACATGCAGTGTCTATAAAACAGCTCTGATAGCTTGTCCCACATGCCAATATGTAGAAACAAAAATGACAGCAAAGTTAATGGTGTAAGGCTTACCGTATATGGGCTAAGTGGAAAGTTTGCGGTAACACCATGTAGCACTTCTCTTTCAAGAAGGAGTATGGTACTGAAAAGAGCCGGTAACTCAACTTTTCGGGTAGTGTGTACTCCGCCTGTCATCAGGAGACTGCTGGATTCCAACTATCATCGGTGTACAGTATAATATGCCTGGGGCGTGGAGAATCTTTCCTGCCCAGTGCGGCCACTGGAATGTCCACTGGAAGATAAAGCGAAGTGCTACATGGTGGCACCGCAAACCTTCCGTTTAGTATTTCCACCATGCAAGGCTTATATGGGCTCCGGATTTCAGTACTGGTTGACTGTAGCTGTGGAAACTGTATCTACGAGGCTCCATCCTTACATCTTTCCCTGCTTTGATTCCCTGCTGGCTGGTTGGATGGTTTCTCATGGCAGAGCCCGTAGGGACCACCTACATCAAGGAGAAAGAGTGCCGCTGTGCCCAGGACGGGAACGGCTTTGTCTGTCCACCTCATGTGGGCGAGCCGGAGCCTGACCGGCTCAAGGTCATCACCAGCGACATTCTCCTGGACGTCAGCGGCCGCAACATCTCCGAGTACCTGCTCTACACCACCGACAAGTTCCGCCTGAAAAGGTTAGCCCCTGCCCCCACTCTTCCTGTCACTCCAATCCTCCGATCATGCCTCACTTTAGACCAGTCATCCCCTCCCAGTTCTATTTGTCAGCCTTGGCTGGCAGTCTACCACCAATTGGGATGGAGGCTTATGCCTTGCCTCGGACTAGTCATCCCCTTCCAGTTCTATTTGTTAGCTTTGGCTGGCAGTCTACCTCAAGTAGGAATGGAGGCTTATGCCTTGCCTCAGACTAGTCACCCCCTCCCAGTTCTATTTGTCAGCCTTGGCTGGCAGTCTACCACCAATAGGGGATGGAGGCTTATGCCTTGCTTCAGACTAGTCGCCCCTCCCAGTTCTATTTGTCAGCCTTGGCTGGCAGTCTACCACCAATAGGGATGGAGGCTTATGCCTTGCTTCAGACTAGTCACCCCTCCCAGTTCTATTTGTCAGCCTTGGCTGGCAGTCTACCACCAATTGGGATGGAGGCTTATGCCTTGCTTCAGACTAGTCACCCCTCCCAGTTCTATTTGTCAGCCTTGGCTGGCAGTCTACCACCAATAGGGATGGAGGCTTATGCCTTGCTTCAGACTAGTCACCCCTCCCAGTTCTATTTGTCAGCCCTGGCTGTCAGTCTACCTTTAATTGGGATGGAGGTTTACGCCTTGCTTCAGACTAGTCACACTAGTCCCATGCCTGGTGTTTCGATCCTAGCTGGACCTTTCTCAAAGAATGGTCCTGCTAGGATCGAAACGTCAGGCCCTCTACCGTAACTTTTGAGATTTATGTATTGCAGGTCATTTTAATCAGTGAGTAGTTTGCAACAGTTTTTTGTATTAACATCTGTTAGACTACAATGTGTACCAGTAGCACAACTGTCTTTACACAACTCGGGGATAGTTGTTACAGATTAACCAGTTTGCCTCACAAACATGACAAATACCTGTTATAAATCCTGTTATTATAATTGTGATCATTTTCTGTTGACTGTTTCAGATACGGAGGAATATCCTTCGGTAACGTGCGTACATTTGTACCACCCAAGTATGGCAACATTGTACCTGATATGTACCGCAGTATCGCAGTGCGCAACGCAGCGATAGTAAGTGCCCTTGTTGATTTAGTTCTGTCACCCATCAACCGAGATCTGCCTATCACAGGTATCATACATAAAAACATATCTCAAATCACCTTCAACCGGCTTCAACCAATTAAAGGAAAACTGACTGGGAAATGTTCCAATTATTGAAATTAAAACAAACTGAAACAAATTGAAAAATTACCAAGACAATTTGAATGGACTTAAAGCCACATTATCTGAGCTATAAATCTCTTATATGGTGGCCTTCCCAAATAGTCAACTAATCTTTGCTGTGGTGGGGGTGCCAGTCATAAGCATTTAACCATTAACTGCCTTATACCGGTATCTCCAGGGATCATGCCCTCGCTTTCATTCAGATGCAAACAACCCAATGTTGTAAACCTGTCTACAGCAGTTTGGGGATCACACAGCGAGGGTGCAGCTTTTTAAACTATGTTTTCAATCAAATAAAGTAAAGCAAAACTGACTCACTTTTGGTATACTTTATTTTGCATGCAACCTAACAACCTAACAGTCACTCCCAACAAATTGGCATTCTAACAAACCCCAAAACAAACGGAAAAGTACGGTACATGTACAGTATTAAGCAAATTTCTGTTATTATTCAATGTACAGTAATATACAGAAATGTTGCGTATTGCAGACAGACATGGACGATCAAAATGCAAATCTGGAAAATAATTTTTCGATCCAAGCAGAACTAGTCTGTCTATTTGTCTGTATGTCCATCCGTCTGTCTGTCCGTTGATCTGTTCATCTGCCCATTTGTCTGTCTGTCTGCCTTTGTGATCCAAACGTCAGGCCCCTCTAAATTTTTGAGAGGCAATGGGTTAAAGTTGAGACCTAAATTTGAACCATTTGCCACCTCTGTTTATTTAAGCACAAATTCACAACTCCAAGCCTCTCTGCATTATTGTTTGCTTTCAAGCTCATGCAATGCCTTAATTCCTGCTTGCTTGATGCAGGCATGGTTCAGTCATAAGGGATACCACTCCCTGCCCACCTACATCAATGTCCTGAACAATGCCATCCTGAGAGCTAACCTGGACCCCGATGTGCACGGCAACCCATCGGCTTATGGCATCACCGTCATCAACCATCCCGTCAACAAGACTGGCTGGCAGCTCGAGGAGGAGTTTGTGTGAGTCAAACAGCTGGCTGTCTGTCCGTCTGCCTGTCCATCTCTATGTCTGTCTGTGTCTGGGTTTTTCTGCCTGTCCGTCTGTGTCTCTCTGTCTGCCTGTCTCTCTTTCTGCCTTTCTTTATCTGTCTGTCTGTGTGTCTGAGTCTATGTTTTCTGCCTGCTTGTCTATCTGTTTGCCCGGTGTCTGGCTGGCTGTGTGTGTCTGTCTGTCCATCTACTGTATCTTTCTGTTTGTCTGACTTTGTCTATCTGTCTGTCTGTGTCTACGTGGCTGCCTACCTATTTGTCTGCTGTGTCTATCTGATTTCCAGGCTGTTTGGCTTTCTGTGTGTCTGTGTCTGCCTGTCTGTCAGTCTCAGTCTATCGTTCTGTTGGTCTGTCTGTATCTGTCTGTCTGCTCATACATACATACATACATCCCTGTTCAGCACTTGGGTGGGAGTCTCCCAAATACTGCTTTTGCTTTTAGCATTAACTGTCAGAAGCATTTAACCATTAATTGCTGTATATCTCCAGGCATCACGCCGTCATTTTCATTCAGATGCAAACAACTTGTTGTAAACCTGGCTACAGCAGTTTGGGGATCAGACAAAGTGTGATTCATAGAAACCTTTCATATATCCTCCATTCACAGTAACCGTCAGTCCACTAACGTCCTGATTGCAATCTTCATCATCGTTGCGATGTCCTTTGTACCGGCTGGCTTCGTGGTCTTCCTGGTCATTGAGCGTTCGACCAAGGCCAAGCACCTGGAGTATGTCAGTGGGATGCGACCCCTTGTCTACTGGGTCTCCAACTTCTTCTGGGACATGGTAAGAATGGAGGTTTGTGCATTGCATCAGACTAGTCACCCCCTCCCAGTGGCTGGCAATCTACCACCAGTAGGGATGGAGATTTATGCCTTGCTTCAGACTTGTCACCCGCTTCCAGTTGTGTTTGTCAGCCTTGGCTGGTAGTCTACCACCAATAGGGATGGAGACTCGTACCTTGCTTCAGTATAGTCCTCCCCTCCCAGTACTATATGTCAGCCTTGGCTGGCATTCGACCACCAATAGGGATGGAGGCCTATGCCTTGCTTCAGACTAGTCACCCCCTCCCAATTCTATTTGCCAGCCTTGGCTGTAATTGAAGGCTTACACCTTTTTATACTGAAGTACTGGTAGGTCACACATTTTGCCTGTCTGCCTTGTCTTGTCTGGTGCCAGATGGCCTACCTTCTGCCAGCAACCTGCTGCATTCTCATCCTCATCCTGTTTGATGTTCCGGCCTACTCCTCCAAGACCAACCTGCCGGGTGTAGTGGTGCTCTTTCTGCTCTATGGGTAAGCTCTCCATATTCATTTCATATTTATCTATACAGTACTGCTTAGAAGTAAGTACCCACGAGCGAGTGAGTACGAGGGGATACGAGCGCTGTCGAGTGTCTCGTAAACGCTCGAGCGCACTCGAACAAACTCGCCAGCACATACAGGCGCTCGTAAGCCCTCGCTCGAACTCGCTCGAAAACAGCCTGCGAGCGCTTGCGAGTATTCACTGACCCGTGATCGTCCAGTTGGGCTCGCCGTGAACAAAGATTGAGCGGACCAACTACTGTTGGTTTCATCTTTTTGACAAGTGGCAAAGAAAATGTTGACTGGACCAAGACTTGAACCGGAGACCTCTGGTCCATACCATCCGAGCTATCCACCCCTTAAATGGCTGTCTTCCGAAATAGTCCGCTAGTCTTTTTTGTGAACTGTAGAGTCGACCCCTAATCTGCGAGCGATCTCATTTTGCACCATCCTGTTTCCGTGGACCTGCCAGGTTTTCCATGACGCCCATCATGTACCCGGCCTCCTTCCTGTTCACCGAGTCCAGTTCGGCCTACGTCACCCTGATCGTCCTGAACCTGTTCACCGGAGTCACCTCCATTATCACCACCTTCATCCTGGAGATCTTCAACACGGATGTGGTGAGCGGGCTCGTTATGGGTGTAATCGATGCTGTATGTTAAGGGTTAAGGACTACTTACGGCCGTTTTTGAAAATGAAGGCTCAGGCTTGGGCTCAGGCTTTGTCTCCGTATGACAAAACCTGAAAATCCAGGTTGTGGTTTGTTGCCGAATTTGAAGGTTTGATGGCTTGATGTGTACAGGGTATTCCCCAAGAAACTGGGGCCAAACGCCTGTGCCTGTGATATTATAACGAGTAAGAAAGGCCTTTGAGAAAGGTCCTGCTAGGATAGAAACGTCAGGCCCACTAAATTTTAGAGTAAGATAAATATTACAGAATCCTAAGCCAGAGCCTAAGCCTTCATTTTGAAAACGGCCTACAGTATGTCATCTGCAAAAGGTTCTTGTGTGTGCAACTCTTGAAGGACCGAGCAACCTTGTCATTAATCATTCCAACAATAATTACTGCAAGGCTGTTCCAGATTGAATCGTTTTCAGATTGAGTTGTTTATATATGAATGAAAGTGGGGCATGATCCCTGGAGATGTACGGCAGTTAATGGTCAATTGATCTTGAACAGCTACATGTAACTTAGTAATGCCTCCTTCCACTACAGGATCTTGAGAGCTTGTACACACAGCTAGACAAGCTCTTCCTGATGTTCCCCAACTACTGCCTGGGCAAAGCCTTAATGGACCTGTCCTTCAATGAGTACATGAACGAGTACTACTACATGATAGGTAAGTACATGTAGTCTGCCAACCGATTGGACATTGGGACATTGGACATTTTTGGAAAATCTGCCATTGACATTTTTGTCTTGTAATGCACGATTGTTTGTTTGTTTGGTGTGATAGGGGCTTAGGTAGGAACACTGTTTATGTGCTGTGAACAGTGAGGCGGATATGGGTTAACATTGATTGGGTAGAAAGTAGCCGTTCTCTCAAATCAGAGTGTGGATGGAGCTTTGTCTAGACGAGACTGATGCTTTTGTGTGTGTGTGTGTTATCTTTCTGAAGGCATGGAGGACGAGATGCAGAGTCCCTACCAGTGGGAGTTGCTGTATCGCATCTTTGCCATCATGGCCTGCGAGGGCATCATAGCCTTTGTCTTCACGCTGCTCTGCGAGTGCCGCTTCTTCATCAAGCCCAGGTGAGTGGCTCCAACATCGCCACCCCCCCCCCCCCCCCCCAGCTGGTTGCTGAGTGGTGCACCACGGCCATCATCCTGTCAGGTTTTGTTTGATTCTGTTAGAGTTTGTTTGATTATGTTACATATTGAAAAAAATGACAGAGAAAACTTTGACTGGGTTGGAACTTGAACCTGAGACCTCTGGTTTTGCGTACCGGTGTTCTTACCATCTGAGTTTTCCAGCCCCCAGATGGCGGCCTTCCCAAATAGTTTTTGCTGGGATGTGGGTACCAGTCAGAAGCTTTTAACCATTAACTGCTTTATATCTCTAAGGATCACACCCCTGTTTTCATTCAGATGCAAACAAAACAACCGATTGTTGTAAACCTGGCTACAGCTGATTGTATAGTGTACCACAAAAAGGGGATGTAGCTTTTTCAAACAAGTCAGACAAATAAAGATAAAGACCTGGACTTTTTGACAAATTGGCCCCCAAAAATCTGAGAATCTCTCAAAATATGTCAGATTCTGTTTCATGCTTTACCGGTTCTTTGCTACCAACCTTCTTGAGCATAGGAAACAAACTTGAGGAAACAAACCTGACCTCGGTAGGAAGTGGTGTTTAATAGCGAACTTATGTTTCTTTCTTGTCGTTCCTTTCTACAGGAGGACACGGTGCTCGAATCAGTCGGTGGTAGACGAGACGGAGGAGGATGAGGACGTGAAGGAGGAGAGGGAGAGAGTCCTGAGTGGCCAGGCTAAGAATGACGTGCTTTGCCTCAAGCGACTGTCCAAGGTGCGTCAGGTCAAGGGTCAGGTCACCGCTTGCCCAGTGGAAACAAAGAATGGGGACTGAAAGACATCCTGAAGATGTAATACACCAAAATTTGGCAAACTACTAAATTGTGAGGGGCTCGGCAAAAAGTAGTCATATTGACTGGTCACCTGACTGAGTGAGTCATCCGAGCATGTCAGGAATGCATATTCATAAGCATCATTGGTTGGCCATTCTGATTGGGTCCCATACTGGTCACCTGACTGAAAGAATGGATCCGAGTGAGAGAGAGCATCTGGGTGTGTCAGAAATGCATATTCATTAGCACCTTCTTTCGGCCATTTTGATTGGGTCCTAGTTGGTCACCTGATTGAATGGATGCATCTGAGTGGGAGTGAGCCAGCTGAGCGTACCAGTTATGCATATTCATGAGAACCCGGATCTTCTGAGACCCATACTCCTTAAAAAGAGATGACCTACCCGTACATGGTTTCACCGCAAACGTTCAATAGTGATTCCACCTTGTAAACTTTCAAGTTTTTTTTTCTGATTCCTTTTGCACGACTGTGACTCGTGCCAAACCGGTAATGTCAATGCTAAGGCAATGTCATCCTTGTTTTGGTTAACAATCTGTGTAGATGTACAAGACAAGGCCCTTCGGCTCTCATCTTGCTGTGGACAAGCTTTGCCTCGGCGTTCCCCAAGGAGAGGTATGGTCTGGATGGAACCCAGAGGAACCCAGAGGAACACAGGATTGTTGTAAACTGCTTACTGGGGCTGGGCAAATCGACCGGGTGCCTGAAACCCGACTGAAATAAGCGGGTAGCCGGTTTCAGTCTGTCAATTTTATTAACCCTAACCGGTATTGAAACCACAATTAACCACATGGTTTTTCCTGTGGGAGGATAAGGGCCATGCACAAGGACATTCCACAGCGGGTTTTTTGTGCTGACCTGTGGTATGTGAGCCTACACCCCTGTGGGCACTGTGGTAAATTGCGGCATACAGTGTGTGTCCTATGCGGGAGGTGCAAAGCGTTAGGGTTTATTTATTGTTTAAAAAAGTTCCAGGACATTTTTTCCCCTTTATTTGCTTGGCTTTTATATGCATCCACTTTGTGTGATCCCTGAGCTGCTGTAGCCAGGTTTACAACTATTGGTTGTTTGCAACTGAATGAAATTGAGGGTGTGATCCCAGTTAATTATTGAATTACTGGTGCCCTAGTCAACTAGTTGACTATTCAGTAAGGCCACCATCTAAGGGCTGGAAAGCTCCCCATTGGACTCTTTTTCTTTGCCAAACTAAGGCAACTTTGCTAAAGAATGATCAATTTATATACAATGCAAATGCGAGGTAAACTTATATCCTTGCTAAGCCAGAGGTATTGAGTTCATGAATCTATCAAGTAAACTTTTTTATTTTTTATTGTTTCACTTTTTTTCCTGTCTGTTTTCCAGTGCTTTGGCCTGTTGGGAGTGAATGGTGCAGGCAAGACAACCACGTTCAAGATGCTCACTGGAGACGAGTCTATCTCGCAGGGCGACGCTTTCCTGAACAGTCACAGGTATGTTCATTGGATTTCTGTCGGGAGACTGTCCAGAGGTCTGGATTGAGGTGTTGGTCTTTACCGATGCTCCCTGATAACTTCAGTCATTCTGGTTAGTGTGCTTCTTTCCTTTTTGACTTTTTTTTTTATCTCTGTCTGCCTCTGCCTCTGCCTCTGCCTCTGCCTCTGCCTCTGCCTCTGCCTCTGCCTCTGCCTCTGCCTCTGGCTCTGGCTCTGGCTCTGGCTCTGGCTCTGGCTCTGGCTCTGGCTCTGGCTCTGGCTCTGCCTCTGCCTCTGCCTCTGCCTCTGCCTCTGCCTCTGCCTCTGCCTCTGCCTCTGCCTCTGCCTCTGGCTCTGCCTCTGCCTTTGCCTCTGACTCTGCCTCTGCCTCTGCCTCTGCCTCTGACTCTGCCACTGCCTCTGCATCTGCCTCTGCCCCTCTCTCTCTCTCCCTCTGTCCCTCCTCCCTCTCCCACCCCCGCTCTCGGTGCCATATTCCTTGGTGGGGTTTGCTTTCTCCAGCAGCTCAACCTCCTGACGATTTATCCCTCTTTCTTGTTCACCAGTCTTTCAGGCTGGTCATCCAAGTCACCCATCTCTTTCCTCTGTTCCTCTTCCATTCTCTCTGTTTTCTTTTAAAGCCCGGGTTTTCATTTCTCCCCAACCCTTACATTTTCTTCACAGACGATTTGTTTCAAGGCCTCATGAGGCTGCAGTGAGCCATGCCAGCATTGCTGTTTTGATTGTCTTGTCTGTAATTGCTGTGCCTTGTGTCTCCCTGTCGAATGTAGCGTCCACAAGGACATGCTGAAAGTGCAGCGTCTGATCGGCTACTGTCCTCAGTTTGATGCCTTGTTTGACGACCTGACAGCCCGGGAACATCTGACCCTGTATGCCAGACTGAAAGGCATCCCCACCTCTCAACAGAAGCAGGTAACTGTGTGGCGTATATCCAGGGCCAGAGCAGAGCTTTGTCCTTTGCACTTTGATGCACGATAGGAAACTATGGGCAGGGTGCACAGCTGCCAGCTTCTTGTCTAATTGAGGGCTGATGATGATTTTGATCGAGGAGGAGTTGGAGGAGGAGTTGGAGGAGGAAGGGGAGGATGGTTTGTGATGAGGATGATGGTGCCAGTGGTGTTGGTGTCAGCAGTGATGGCAGTGATGATGGTGGTGGCGGTGATAGTGGTGATTGTGATGATGGCGGTAATGGTGATGATGGTGGTGATTGTGATGATGGCAGTAGTGGTGATGATGGTGGTGATTGTGATGATGGCGGTAATGGTGATGATGGTGGTGATTGTGATGATGGCGGTAATGGCGATGATGGTGGGAATGGTGATGATGGTGGTGATGGTGATGATGGTGATGATGGTTGGTGATGATGGTGGTGATGATGGTAGTTTTGGCAGTAATGGTGATGATGGCGGTAATTGTGATGATTGTGATGATGGTTTTTGATGATTGTAGTTTTGGTGATGATGGTGGTAATGTCGGGAATGGTGATGATGGTGATGATGGCAGTGATGGTGGTGATGGTGTTGAGGATGATGAAGATAGTGAATGTGATGAAATGATGATGATGTGGATTATAAGGATGGAATGATGAGAGTGATGATAAGGATGATAAGGATGATGACATCAATGACAACGAATGGCAATCAATGGCTTAACCCTTACTTGTTTTTTTTCTTCAGGTTGTGGACTGGGCGATACGTCGAGTGGCTCTAAGCCAGTATGCCACCAAACCAGCTGGCACCTACAGTGGAGGCAATAAGCGTAAACTCTCAACAGCCATTGCCTTGCTTGGCCATCCCCCGATCATATTCATGGTAAGCCCTCAACAACCCAATCATTTACATTCCCTCCCATGCAAATAGTTTTGATGCATAGCGGTGCCTGTCATTATACAGATTCGAATGCACCACACAACCTCGACCAGCTCAACGTTTTAGTGGCTAAGATGTCTCCACTGGATGGTGGGAGTCTTGGATTTGAAGCCCTTGAGTTTCCTGTATTTTATTGTCAGCAGGGATTTGGATGAAGCACTGAGCATGCACCGAGCAATGCAAACCCTCATAAGTTTACATTCTCCCTGATACAGAACTCCTCCATAGATGCAACGTGGTGCCGGCCACTATACAAATTCAAATCCACCACAGGACCTCGACCATCTTGGTCACCCTACTTCTTGTGTTCAGTGCCCATTCCTATTGAGGAATTCACAAAGGCACTAACCCACATGCGGGGAGTTTCGAGACCCAGTACACGCACAAAAGAAACTAGCCTACACAAAATGTATTGTCAGCTGCTTGGTGCAGCCCCTAACATTATGCAACAGTCAACTTAAAGCGATTAATTCAACCCTGCTTGTGACAGTCTCTGCACTGAGAAGCAGGCAGGAGTCACCGGTTTAAGCGATTTGTGTAGTGCTTGTGCCTTGTCACTTGATCACCCTGTACGTTGTATTATTTGCCAGGACGAGCCCACCACAGGCATGGATCCCCATTCCCGTCGATTCCTCTGGGATCTGATTCGCTCCATCATACAGGAGGGCAGGTCCGTCATCCTCACGTCTCACAGGTACGCAGTCTGTATCTAAGTTTTTTTTTTCTAAGGTGTTTTTCTGGGTTTGCCCTGCTTGCTGTATACAAGCACTGCGTGCTCGGTTATTTACCCAATTGCTTGCTGAAAAAAAATGTACAGGCAGCTCGGGCAGAGGTCCTTACCACTTGACCACCGAGGTGATGCAAAATCATATTATATCGTTTATGCGATATATGTAGTGCCTTCTTGAGAAGTCACTGGCCTAAGGGTTTCATGCCACCTCATCTTGACTTCTGTTTGTTGCCTTCCTGTGTGGCTCCAGCATGGAGGAGTGTGAAGCCCTGTGCACTCGTCTGGCCATCATGGTGAACGGCACCCTCCGCTGCCTTGGCAGTGCCCAGCACCTACGCAACAAGTTCGGTGACGGCTACTCCATCACCCTCCGAGTGCGCGGGCCGAACCCCGACCTCCGACCTGTGACCCGCTTCTTTGGACAGACATTCCCATACGCCCTACTGAAGGTAAGTGACTGCCCGTGCTGTGCCACTAATCTTTTGAAATGTTTCCATGTGTCCAGACTCATTTGCACTGGGAATGTGTATTTGAGTCTGATTCAAAGCCTGTGTCACATCTCTTGAGTTCATGTCCGAGTTCCGAGTCATCCAGGTCAAGTTTGAGCAAGCATGCTGGTAAGTGAGCGATCAAGCAAGCAAGGAGCAATTGACCAAGCGAATAATCAAGCAAGCAAGCAAGCAAGGAGCTCTTGAGCTCTTGAGCGAGCAACCAGGCAAGCAAGCAAGCAAGGCAGCAATTGAGCAAGCAAGCAATTAAGTTAGCAAACAAGCAAGTGAACAAGCAATCAAGCAAGCAATCAGTCAAGCAAGCAAGGCAGCAATTGACCAAGCAAGCGAGCAAGTGCTTGAGTGAGTGAGCCAGCAAACAGGCAGGCAAGCAAGCAAGCAAACATGCAGGCAAGCAAGTAAACAGGCAGGCAAGCAAGCAGACAAAGCATCTTGACCCCTTGATGACCACTCGCATCTTCTTGACTGGTCTGCTTGCAGGAGGAGCATCACAGCATCCTGCAGTATGAGATCCCCCTGGAGGAGGTGTCCCTGAAGCAGCTCTTTGGTCGCTTGGAAGACGTGCGCGACTCCCTACAGCTGGAGGACTTCTCCATCAGTCAAATCACCCTGGACAACGTGAGCAAGCTTTCATACCTCAGACCCAAAATGCAGAGGGGCCCTGACAGTTATCAATTCGATGTGATTAGCACTGAGTTAATCACGTCGCACAGGGCAAACCCTCATTGAATTACATTCTCCTCGATGCATCATGCTATATCTATGATGCAATGCGGTACCTTTCGCTATGCAATATTCGAATCCACCACACGACCTCGACCAGCTCGGTGGTCAAGTGGTTAGGACGTCTGCACAAGAAAGCAGTTTGATTCCCGCCCGTGCTGCCTGAATTTGTTTCATCTGGCATTGGGCAAAGCACTCCGTGTTTATCGTGTCTAGCAGGGCAAATTCTCATTGAACACATGCTGTTATTGCTTGAATTCACAGGTATTTATTGTGCCCAATTGCTTTGGGAGTTTTGAAAACGGCACATTGTTAAAATGGGCATTGCGGTCATGGGCATTGAAAAGTGGCCTGGTGCAATGTGGCTCTGTTCTCAGGGGGCTTACGGTTGTGAACAAAGGGACTTCAGCAGAAGGAGTGACGTGGGTTGACTGTCGTTGGTCCCTCTCTTAGGTGTTTGTCAACTTTGCTAAGCAGCAGTTGGAGAAGCAGGACGTGCTGGACTCGGTCAACCACCAGAGGAAGAGACGGAGGCGGCTGGAGAAGCGGCAGAGCAAGGCCGAGATGCAGCCCCTCCTCCTGGACGACGAGTTCCTCTGCGAGGAGGAGGAGGAGGAGGAGGAGGTGGAGGACGGCTCGGGCCGGCGCAGGTCGCCGGCACGGCCGACCGGCCTGGGCCCGGCCCGGCGCCGCTTCCTGCGACCATGGAAGCTCCTGCGAGGGCGCTGTCGCCGGGCGGCCGCCCCGCAGCACGGCGCGTGGCCCGGGGACGACGACTACGGCCAGGACTCGGACGACGAGCCGCTGCTGGACCTTGGCGCCAGCAGGCTGCAGTCGTTTGCCGGCGACGGCGACGAGCCCTTGCTGGACCTGAGCCAGGGCGGTTGCCCGCAGCCCGGCCCATCGCCGAGAGTGAATGGGCGCAGCGGGGGCTACCCCTGGGCGCTGGGTGGGGGACCGGCCCAAGGCAACAACGAGCTCTTGTTGGGAGACTGCGATGAGGACGACAAGATGCTGCCCTTAGACGCGTCATCGGTGAGTGACTGGCAACCGTGACTCTCCCAACCTTCTCCTGTCTGCCTGTCTCTCTGTCCATGTGCTGTTGTCTGTTTTGTGTTCAAAGTGGGTTTCAGAAACACTTCTGGACATCAGCTAGGAAGCTCTGCTACTCAGAGAAAAAAAAGGTCCTTTCCCCTTTGCTCTTTCCCACTTTAATCCGTTCCCTACTGCTTGCCCTTCTCTTTGTTCTCGGCCTATGAGGAAAGTTTGCATTGATACCATGTAAGCACCATTCCCCTGCTTTCTAGTGCAGATGTCATAACCACTAGACCCCCAAACTGGTCAAAGTCGTGTGGCAGATTCAATTATAGACTTCTTATGATTTTGCTTCAATTATGAATTCGCATTGAGTACTGCAGATCTCCATTGAATTGCATTCTCACTAACCTCATTTATCTACGAGGTTTGCCATTGAGAAATGAGTGTCTGCTAACTGTTGCTTTGGCTAGTCAAACGGATTTGTATTCTTCTTGTGTTGATGCAGGTAAAACTCTCCCTCATGGACATGGAGATGTGATGACTCAGGAGGCCTCGCTGCAAAACATTTAATCACTATGCTGAGCTGTAGTGTACCATTGAGTGTCTACCACCAGTAGGGATGGAGGCTCATGAATTGCTTCAGCCTAGTCAGCCCACCCAGTTCTATTTGTCTGCCTTGGCTGGCAGTTGACCACCAAAAGGGATGGAGGCTCATGCCTTGCTTCAGACTAGTCATCACCTCCAAGTTCTATTTGTCAGTCTTGGCTGGCAGTCTACCACCATTAGAGGTACAGGCTTGGAGGCTCATGCCTTGCTTCAGACTAGTCATCACCTCCAAGTTCTATTTGTCAGTCTTGGCTGGCAGTCTACCACCATTAGAGGTACAGGCTTGGAGGCTCATGCCTTGCTTCAGACTAGTCATCACCTCCAAGTTCTATTTGTCAGTCTTGGCTGAAAGTCTACCACCATTAGAGGTACAGGCTTGGTGGCTTATGCCTTGCTTCAGACTAGTCATCACCTCCAAGTTCTATTTGTCAGTCTTGGCTGAAAGTCTACCACCATTAGAGGTACAGGCTTGGTGGCTTATGCCTTGCTTCAGACTAGTCACCGCCTCCAAGTTCTATTTGTCAGTCTTGGCTGAAAGTCTACCACCATTAGAGGTACAGGCTTGGAGGCTTAGGCAGTGCTTCAGACTGGTCATCCCCCCCCAGATCTATTTGTCAGTCTTGGCTGGCAGTCAACCACCATTTGAGGTGGAGGCTAATGCCTTGCTTCAGACTAGTCACCCCCTCCCAGTTCTATTAGTTAGCCATACATGTAGCTGGTATTCACAAGGGAGATAATTCAAGTTTTGCCCATTGATTCTGCACCAAGCTGTAGATGTACAGCACAGACAGACAGTGTCCAGTAAGCCGATTACCTAGAATACTCAATTACCTCGTTAACAAGAGATAACAAGATACACATGTCTATCCATAAGGTAGACATGGGTGTGATAGTATTTTTCCTAGTGAGAGAGTAAGTAGCTATCACGGTCTTTGAAGAAAAAGAACTACAAAGTTTTTCATGTGACGAGAATAACTGAGACTGAGTGATTGTGTAAAGACTCGTAAGGAGCTTTTTCCAAAAAAAGCAAATGATTGGATTGATTGTTGTTTTTCATTACTATTTTTCAATACTAGCACATTTTCCATACTAGTATTCAATACTATGGCACTTTTTGTATTTGATAGTATGGAGTCAATTGGACGTTGTATGGAATATGACAATGCTGCAGTAATCAGGTGAAGCTATCGCTTTGTGTACTGGGAACTTATTTATGTGGAGACTGGAGAACAAGAAAGTTATTAATTTAAACAGTGGACAGTAATGTACTTATTATCCACAAGGCCCACAAGCAATGGATTCAGTCAAGGATGGAGTACGGTACTTAATATCAGAGTCATTATAGAAAAAGGAAAAAGTCTATCATTTGAATTACAATGATGGCATTATTTAATTGAAGATTACTTAATTTAATTACTAATTAGGATATATAAACATTAGGAACTGATAGAATTGACTGATTGATTCCTGAGTGGAATTAAGACATGTTGTCAGTAGAAACTTAGGAATGTATGGGTACAATGGGTGGAAACTATTTGAGACAATCAGCCTAGTTTTAGGAATCAGAGGGCTGGGTAAGTAGATTCCTGGTAACTTAGTGCTAGCATTGAATGAGGAGGAGCGCGGCTGGGTGAGGAGCCAGTAACGCTTGATAAGGGCAATCCTGCCTCCTGGGTCTCCTATAGCCTTGGCATCCACCCTCACTGATGTGAACTCCCACCTCTCGGCAGGTTCTGACAAGCCTGTTGCTTTGGCTAGCCCCAACATGCCCCAGTGGTCTCGTAGCTCAGGAAAACTGTTCACCAGTGTTGGCATGTCTGGGCAAGCTTCTACTGTACATACTTCAGCAATCCCCATTAACACATTATAAGCAGTCTCGTAAGCAGCAATGGGCAGATTACACACTACCCAAAACATTGTGTTACTGGCTCTTTTCAGAGCCATTCTCCTCAAAAGAAGTGACTTTAATACATTATGTCAAATTGATCTTGCAGACCTAATACAATCAATTTATACTTCTAACCTCATTTATCTAGAATGATATCTATCTGTTTAGAAGAACCACAACGACTGTTTCAGCCCAAAGCCAATGTTAAAGCCATACGTCTGCCATAAGTATATTTCTAAAAACAAATGCTATTTTATTATTTCAAGGTGGTTATAAAATTGGTCCCATTTTGCAGTTATTTGCATTGGTGAACGACTGTCTTCTTCTCTTGTAACCCTTTTCCATCAAGTCAGCAGGCCAGTGTTGTGAAAGCAACTCAAAAGATGTTCTTCCACTCCAGTCTGTTTGTTGCAATCGATGGAAGGCAGTTTGGTCGGTCAGTTGGTCACTGGTTGGGTGTTTGTTTGGTTATTTGGTGGTTTGTGTCGTTCATAGTAATGTTCCTCATCCAATGATCATGACAAAGTATTTTCAGTAGCAAAGGTATGGATTTGTATAGAGGTTTCCATTGAAGTTGATTCACACAGTACTTTTGAGGAGCCCACAATTTGATGCCAAAGACATGCAGATGGAAAGCCAAAGTGTAGACGTTCAGTGAATCTTCCTCAATGGTCAAATTTCGTTTTCTGTAGATGGCTGTGTACAGAATTCCTACCTTAGTGCTCAAAGGGCCTTGGGTTAGCTCCCAGATAAATTGTTCAAGTGTTGTGAAGTCGGCAAGTTTTGAATTATGTGCAGGTTTTTCCTGTTTTCTTTCAGCAGGCAGTTTATAATATTTCTTTTTTATTGTGCTATCTTTTGTTTTAAAGTTAAATTAATTTGTTCTGTTTGAAGGCCAGTATACGTCAGTTCAATTCACTAATTGGCTAATTGGCTGCAATTTACTAATTGGCTGCTCATTATTTTTATTTGGTTTGATTTTGTTGTGACAGTATGAATTGGTACTTAGATTAGAGCAAATGGGGCAAAATCAATTCCATCCGAGGAATTCTGGTCTCCATTAGATTCGGTGAAAATTTTGACTCTGGTTGAGTTAGCATATTATTGTGTACATGTGTGCATAGCGGGGGATATGGGTATAACCAAAGTTGACATTGATCGTAAAACGTCAGACGGTCCTACGTTGCGATTCAATGCAGTGGGACCTTTGAGAAAGTTCCTGCTACGATTGGAATCGTTAGGCTATGCGGCCATTCATAATTTGTATGCATGTGGTTTCGGATTACTCTACTGAGTACACAGTTTGTAATATTTTCGAGGGGAATACACATTTCTGATTTTGTTTTTACAAATCCTCTGTTGAACACACGCAGGATTTTTTTAAAAGGAAGACATTGTTTTATTCGACCTAGAGTGCTATAATTACGTACAACGACGCCTATTTTAATTGCCTCCTCGAAAATTTATGTATAAGTATATCATAGTTCTTTTCATTTTTCTAATAACGAATGAAAGGTTTAGTAAATTTTATTTATTTTCAGCCTTTGCAATCAATTAATTTCTTTTTTATTCTCAATATAACATCAGTAGAAAATCAGTAGTTGGCTTGTGTAGTGATTAATTCGTGCCTGAAAATTTGACTCAACCTAATGCTTCTGAGTTTATCATGATACTTTTATATTATAATCGTGCTTGGTGTACAAACACTCAGCGGCCGTTGTTTGCACTACACGGTCCTTAGGGCAGAACATGTTTGGATCCCTGTGGCGTTTTATCGTCAGAATCATTTCTAAAACCACCGCTTCGACTACAATTTGGGCTTGGTTTCCGTCATCCTATACTGAAAATGCATTATTGTGTCCCTTCCCTTCGATTCCCTTCCCTTCCCTTCCCTTCCCTTCCCTTCCCTTCCCTTCCCTTCCCTTCCCTTCCCTTCCCTTCCCTTCCCTTCCCTTCCCTTCCCTTCCCTTCCCTTCCCTTCCCTTCCCTTCCCTTCCCTTCCCTTCCCTTCCCTTCCCTTCCCTTCCCTTCCCTTCCCTTCCCTTCCCTTCCCTTCCCTTCCCTTCCCTTCCCTTCCCTTCCCTTCCCTTCCCTTCCCTTCCCTTCCCTTCCCTTCCCTCCCCTCAACTCCCCTTCCCTTTCCTTCCCCTCCCTTCCCTTCCCCTCCCCTCCCTTCCCTTTCCTTCCCTTCCCTTCCCTCCCCTCCCCTCCCCTCAACTCCCCTCCCCTTCCCTCTCCTTGCCTTCCCCTTCCTTCCCCTCCCTTCTTTTCCCTTCCATTCCCTTCCCTTCCCTTCCTTTCCGACGTCGAACCTGTTAAAAAAAAAATAATGGAACAGGTATATTTTGTCACCTGTTCGTACGGGATTGCTAATGTTGGTATGTATAGGTCAGTAACTATTTTTATAAAGGATAATTTTTGAAACGAGATCAAATGGTATCTTTTTTGGAAAGGTATGATGTAAAATTGGTAATGATTAATAATAATAATTAGTTTCTGTCTTAAAGCTGGGTATTTTTGTCACGAGAGAACGCGATACGTGGATCAAATTTTATAAACGTTTCAATCGAAAGTTGGAAACTATTTTCTCATTACCACTGGATGCGAGAAACGTCCAGAACTCACTTAGCTGGCGCAAGGATACCCAGTGATGGGTAGGACTGAACTAGTTTACAGAATTCAGAAAGTTGGAAAGCCCAAGATTTTACGCAAAGTACTATTTTTCGTAGCGGAAGAATATGTGCACGATGACATAATTATTTCTCATATCACTAGTTTAGTTATATGCTAAAGTGCGTACGAGTACCTTGATGATTAAGTAAATAAATGCCCTGATAAATAAATTCTATCAATATAATGATGACTTTTAATTTGTGATGATGTAATGATGTAATTTGTGATGATGTAATGAACTGTCAAAATACCCGACATGAAAAACGTACAAATTTATGAGGAAAAAGTTACGTAACTTGACACCTGATGACGTCATCATTTCTAATTTCTTCTAGGACCATCTCTTGGCCAGGCTTCTCAGTATGTGCCAAGTCGATGGGGTAAAACAAAGTATCAAAATAGGGGTCCCGAACGATTTGGCTGATTAATAAGGAGGGGAAAAAACGAATGAAAGCATGCTGTTTCGGAACTCGACCAAAATAGCTAATAATAGGCTGGTTCCCGTCCCTTACCTGGTCTCCAGACGTCTCACGTCCTCAGACATTTCGGCCTCGCATTTCGGACGTAGTGAGACGTCTGGAGACCAGGTAGGGAACGGGAACCAGCCTATAGCTAATTACACAATTTCGCCGATAGGTGGCGCACTTCAAACATGGCGACTTACACAATGATCACACGGAGCGTTTTGCGCAGCCTGAAATTTCGGGGGAAACTCTTAGCATCTCCTCTCCCAAACGGCCCTTTCCAGTCCGGCCTGCGGTTGAGCAATGCCAGGAATATTTCCGGCTCTAACTGGTACGACGTCATCGTCGTCGGCCCGAGCAGGTCATGGCGGAGCCTGTGTACGGGACTGGGACTGGCCAGCGGAATGCTCCTGTCGTGCTACGCCGTGAATCGGGGCGTCCGACGGCCGACCCTCTGCTCCGCGGCCGCTCATTCGAGAGGGACCAACGAGACCAGCGAGCGGTCTCTTTCCGATACCGACGCGGGTCGCCTCAAGCTCACCCTGTACCAGTACCAGGTCTGTCCCTTTTGCTGCAAGCTCAGGGCCTTCCTGGACTTCTATGGCGTGCCCTACCAAATTGTGGAGGTGGACCCCATCAGGAGAAAGGAAGTGAAGTTTTCCGAGTATCGGAAAGTCCCCATTCTCGTGCAGGAAGGACCAGGGAGTTTGACAACAGTAAGCACTAAGTGAATTTGAGTCGAACATTATTGTTCTGCCCACTATAAATTCATAATCTTATCCTACACCTTGTAAACCTTTTTGACATTCACAAAGCATCATGCTTCTTGGGTATAGATTAGGGTTAATTTTGAGGAGGACGGGCGATAGTAGGGTCCAAGTTTCTCAGTATGGAAACATGTGGGAACAACGATGTGTTCGACTCCATGGCATGACTACCCCCGACCGAAACCCCCAGATTTTACCCCGAAAACACCCGTGAAACCGCCCCACGCACCCATCTTTGGATTAAGTGAGAATCACCGATTTAAATGGTTATTTGTTTTACTAACATTTGGGGAAAAGGGAGAAATTTCCCCTCAGGTGATCAAGAAGATTCTCTCCCGTCCGATGAGCCAAAATGTGGCGGCCATCTTTGATTTTTAAATGCACACGCAACCGCTACACGCAAATCGATGACGTGTTGACAAGTTCGTGTGCGCAGTGGGTCTGTGTGAGTGTGTGTGCTCGCACACACGCGTTGACCCCTATGGTCGTGCAAAACGTCATCGATTTGCGTGTATACCTTCTTGTGTCTACCATGCAAACCTTCAAATAGTTTTCTACATACAGTGCTGTTCTCTACTTTGATATGACAATTGCTTGTTTGTTTGTTTACTGACTCGGTAGCAATTGAACGATTCCTCGGTCATCATAAGTGCCCTGACCACCTACATGAGCACGGAGGAGAAGGACCTGCAGACGATCATCAGCTACTTCCCCAAGATTGAAACGCAGGACAGCAAGGGCAAGAAGACCTTTGAGTTTGTCAACCGCTATGAGATCATGACTGGCAAACCTGGACAGACGGCAGCCGAAAAGTAAGCGCTTAAGATGAGAGGCTGATGGTGAAAGTACCCCTTCATCTAATACACAGCACGCAAGACTTTTGCAAATGGACCCTGATTTCCTAATCATTTACTTAAAACCCACAAAGTGCGTTCGTATATTGGATTGTGATTAAAATGCCAAATTTGGGGGTATGTGCATGTTCACAACACAGAAACATTTAAGTGTAATTTTGATCACGGTTCAAAAATTGAGTCAAAGGTTTCTCAGCAATTTTTTTATTTGCTCAAAAGTTCCCAGTGATTTTTAAAAGCTGCTTTCACTTTGTGTGATCCGGGAGCAGCTGTATTAATGATAATGATAACGGGCATTTATAGGGCGCCGGTATCCGTCTCAAGAGACGCTCATGGCGCAGTACAAGAAAAACAGTCAAGTTTACATCAATGAGATGTCTGTTTCCCTCCCTATCTTCCTCTCTCCCTCTCTTCCCTCACTCCTCTATTTCCCCTCTCTTCCCCCCCCCTCTCTCTGTACCCATCTCTCTCTCTTTCTGTCTCTAACCCTCTATCTCTCTCTATCTTTCTTTCCTGGTATCTTTTAGAGAGGAGAAGCAGTGGAGGGAATGGGTGGATGCAGTCCTTGTTCACTACATCCCGCCCAACATCTATCGCAACCCGTCCGAGTCCTTGCAAGCCTTCTCCTACATCACCAGTCAAAGCAAGTACAACGCCTTCCAGCAGTTTGTCATCAAGTACGCCGGTGCCGTGGGCATGTTCTTCGTCGCCAAGAAGCTCAAGAAGAAGTGAGTGAACCCCTCCCTTCCCCCACCCACCAGCTGTCTGCTCTCAATGTAGCAGCAGATTCAGATGCCCACTTGGAGCTTCTTGGCTTGAGTTGCAGTCCGTTGAAGTCTCATTGTCCAGAGACTCCATTTCGTCGGGTGTAGAAGTGCGTAAGGGTTAAAGAAGGTCACTAATAAGGCAATTTGTTTAATCACTCCTTATTTCCCATTTTGTATGCGCATCAATCGTCTCACATTCTGCGTCAAAACTAAAAGTTCACACCAATTGTAAAAAGTCTTAAAACGCACTGGACGGAATTTGATCCCGGCAGAAGGGCGTTAGGTGATGTTGGCGTCTGAACGCCTGAAGGCCTTTTGCAGGGCAACCGACCATTTGCAGCTGATAAACAGACACAAGGTCTATTCTCACTTAACCAGATCTGTTGATACTTGACAATCTAATCCTCAACACGTCCTCATTGTCAACTCGGTGGTCAAGCAGTGAAGACATCTGCGCTGGAAAGCATGAGTCGCCGGTTTGAATCCTTTAAAACTTCATGACTTATTCTGGTTACTTGAGTGAGGCTGTTTAGTTAGATGATTGCTTGATGATTAGGCCAGAATATTTGGATTGCCTTTTTTTCAGGTAAGGGTGTTGAAAGGAGTCCAGCCATTCTTCATCACTTTTCCTGGTCTCACAGCCATAGAGAAGCACACGTCTGACAAAAATTGTGTCGAGATTGATCTTGGTTTGATATTGTTTTTAATCTCTTATTAAGTCTGTGTCTATCTCTATATCTTTACATCATGTTGTTCCAATATCCCTTGTCATTATCGCTGCAGATATGACATACCCGATGATGTCCGTGCTTGTCTGTACACTGCTGCTCAGGACTGGACGGATGCCGTCGGCAGTCGTAACTTCATGGGCGGGAACAAACCCAACCTTGCTGACCTGGTAAGATGCTCAAAGGGATTGAGGAGCCGGTCGTAGAGCATTCCTGATCTAAAAGCAAAGTTAGCAAACATGCAAGCAAGCATGCACATAGGCATGCATGCATGCAAGCAAGCAAACAAGCTAATCCACTGCCGATATCTCCGCTAATCCCTCAATAACCCTCTGCTAATCCCCCTGTTACCCCCAGTTTACAGCCTCCTAGTCCCTCCTAACCCTCTTTTATCCAATAAATAAATAAGACTTAAGGCTTTGCATGGTGGGTAAATCAATATAAGAAGGTTTGCGGTGACACCATGTATAAGGTCTTTGCACCTTCCGCACAGGACACGCACACTGTATACCGCAATTTACCACAGTGCCCACAGGGGTGCAGGCTCACATACTACAGGTCACCACAAAAACCCCGCTGTGGAATGTCCTGGTGCATGGCCCTTATCCTCCCACAGGAAAAACCATGTGTGGTTAATTGTGGTTTCAATGCCGGTTAGGGTTAAAGAAGAGGTGTGGTTCTGAAAAGAACCCGAGTGGTAACTCAACGTTTCGACCAGTAAGCTCTGGCCGTCATCAGGAGATTTATCCCTTGCTTCCTATCCCCCTTCCAAAACCTCGGCTAATCCCCAGCTAATCTGATGCCATCGCGCATGCTCAATCAGTGGGTACGATGACCCACTGTGTCTCAAACAGACCTGGCACGCTCCAATCGAGGGCCGCAACACAGCGCTGCCAAAAAAAAAAACAAGCAGGGGTATGAATAGAATTGAGACTGTGTAAAATGTCTTGGCCAGCCAGACAAATGCTAGCCGTCGGCAGCCAAACTATGTTGCTACCAATCAACTTACACCAGGAGTCACCAAGCAGCTTGGTCTCTGGTCATTGGTTGCAGTGGAGAACTTCTTCTCTGATTATCATCTCACCTATCCTCTCTGTGCCCTCTGGCACACGAGGTCACCAGGCTTTGGCTCCATTTTGTTCCTGACCTCGGCACACGTTCTGGCCTCATGTCCACATTTTCCAACCATTGTGCATTCCTCTCCTCCCCCACTGTACGTCTCCCAGTTGTTTTCGGTCTCCCAACAGTTCTTTTCCCCTCAGGATGCCATGCCAATGAACAATGATGCTTGCTGTGCTTTCTAAGGATCTAATTAAGTGGAAGGTTTGCGGTGACACCATGTAGCACTTCTCTTTCAAGATGGAGTGCGGCTCTTTTCAGAGCACTTCTCTTTCAAGAAGGAGTGTGGTTCTTCTCAGAGCCACACTCCTTCTTGAAAGAGAAGTGCTACCGTACATGGTTTCACTTAGTATTTCCACCATGCAAACCTTCAAGTCTAATCTAAGGATCGAAATTATTCCGTCTTCTTCGCTTCTCTGATATTGGAGCTGCACTGTGATAATGGCTCTTCTTCTGTTGTACTGCAGGCTGTGTTTGGTGTGCTGAGCTCCATCGAGGGGCTGGATGCCTTCAACGACATGCTGTTTAACACCGGTATCGGTGCCTGGTACAAGCGCACCAAGAGAGCCGTCAGCAAGAGAGACAGCACCACATGAGCGGATGGAAGCACGCCCTCGCATCTTGCTTGCACCTCGATGCGGCAAGCTATTCCTCCCTAAAGTCATCGCCTACGGATTTTTTTTTTCTCATCTGGAAACAATTCTTCAGCCTATCCTGCACTGATGTTCCCAGAAGGCAATACATCACTATAGGCTTAAATATTTTCATATGAGCACAAGAAAACCTGACTTCAATGAAGTTACAGTACGGGGGTTCATGATTCTGAATTGGTTTTGTTTTTAGCGACCCACATTTGCTTTTGGTTAATTTGGCATTTGACTTAAAATCATTTCAAATGATTATTATTTCTTTTAAAACTAAACATGCATGTAAATAGAAGGCGTTTCCTCGTAGCTTGAGAGGAAATCAGCCTTTGAGGTAGCTGGTTTCTAAAGGATTGAGTGCTTACACCGATCTGGGTTCGAATCCGACTAAGGACATTCAGATTGGTTTGAATCCCTTGCTGATGCTGTAGAGTAACTTGCCAGTTCTCGGTCTTGTTCTTTTTCTTTGGCTGTGCAACAGTTTTGAAGGTCTCCACACAAACAGGGTGTGTGTTGTTTAAGATTGAGTGCAAGCTCCCAGGTTCCCTTGCATGCCTTACTCTGGATTGACAAGCTGTGCTATAAGTTAAGCAAGCATTGGCTGGTGGGCTGGGCAAAACACTGGTTGGAGCTGTGGATGTGAGAATGCATAGTGTTCTATTGATCACTTTGTTATCATTGAGACAGCTTTCTATGACACCAGTGGTTGATTTCAACAAACTCCTAACTTACGATCAATCGCAGGACGATGAGTGATGCAAGGACCTACAATGTATAAACCCTATCCCTCCTTCCCTTTTTTGTTAGTTTGTTTCAAACTAATGACACAAGTCTTGGGCTTCATGGGTATCAATTAGAATATAGTTGGCATTTCTCTGCAATGTTATTGTTAAGTTTTATCTAAATTTGCATTTGAAATAAATTATGACAACCATTTCTACTTGAGACTTTAGACCATTTTTGTTTTGAGTCGGTTTCATTAAAGAGCAGGCACAATCGAAATTCGATTTCCTAATTTCAATCAACCCCCAACCCCCAACCTCCAACCCCAACCCCGACCCCCGACCCCCAACATCCAACCCCCAAACCCCAACCCCGACCCCCGACCTCCAACCCCCAAACCCCAAACCCCAACCCCCAAACCCAAACCCCCAACCCCAAACCCCCGACCCCCAACCCCAAACCCCCGACCCCCAACATCCAACCCCCAAACCCCAACCCCGACCTCCAACCCCCAACCTCCAACCCCAAACCCCAACCCCGACCCCCGACCCCCAACCTCCAACCCCAAACCCCAACCCGACCCCCAACACCCAACCCCCAAACCCCGCCCCCCGACCTCCAACCCCCAAACCCCAAACCCCCAACCCCAAACCCCCGACCCCCAACCCCAAACCCCCGACCCCAAACCCCAAACCCCCAACCCCCAAACCCAAACCCCCAACCCCAAACCCCAAACCCCAAACCCCCAACCCCCGACCCCCAACCCCCAACCCCCAACCCCAACCACCAAACCCCAACCCCCAAACCCCAAACCAAAACCCCAAACCCACAACCCACAACCCTAACCACCAAACCCCCAAACCCCAAACCCAACCCCCCAACCTCCCCGACCCCCAACATCCAACCCCCAAACCACAAACCCCAACCCCATCCCAAACACCCAAACCCTAAACCCCAAACCCCCAACCCCCAACCTCCCCCGACCCCCAACATCCAACCCCCAAACACCCAACCCCCAAACCCCCAAACCCCAAATCCCAAACCCCAACCCCCAACCCCCAAACCCCAAACCCTAAACCGTAAACCCCAAACCCAAAACCCCAAACCCCAACCTCCCCCGACCCCCGACCCCAAACATCCAACCCCCAAACCCCAACCCACCAGTAATGAGGTGACCAACCACATACAGGGAATCATCGGGCCGTTTGAAGAGGCTCCTGGCAACAGTGAAGAAAAGAATTACCGGATGATTCCTGTTGGTATCTGAAATTTTCGCCCAAATTTCAAGTGGTGTCCATGGCGTAGTGTGAAGTTCCTGGAGCAACCACTAGCAATGTCTGGGTTTCGATTTGTTATATCAAAATTAAATCGAAGTAACAAGAATTTCTTAAAAGTCGATTGTGCCGGTAGCGTAACCGGCATACCTAGAATCAATGACCAAGGGCTGGGAAAAACATAGATTTTTTTTTCGTTTTATTGCAAAGCACAAGCAGATGGTTCTAGTAATTGAAAATCTCGACTCATCTCCGAGGATTACCCGTTAGCCTCGTGGTAGCAGTCGGGACTATGATTGAGAACGTTGGTTGTTCCCAACTTGATGGGTTTGGTTTAGTTCATTTTGTATTACGTTCCTTTACGGTAACCGAAAGTTTAAAAATAAGGTGAAAATAGGGGAGAAAGAAATTCAAGGTTCCAGGTTCGATTCCCAGGACATGTGAGAATAATTTTTCTTGTTTAAACAAACCCAACCTATAACTAATAAGTATCTAAAATTTAAACCAAAAAAAATCAGTTGGTGTACGTGGTCTAACGGCATGTTCCAGGGTATGTAACCTCAAGGTTCCAGGATCGATCCCCAGGACATGTGAGTAAATTTTTCTTCTTCAAATTACTAAGTACAAACCCAACCTATAAGTATCTAAAATGCGAAAAAAAAAATCAACTGGTACAATTGGCCTAGCGGGATGTTCCAGAGTCAGTAACTTCAAGGTTCCAGGTTCGATCTCCAGGACATGTAAGAGTAAATTTTTCTTCTTCAAATTACTAAGTACAAACCCAACCTATAAGTATCTAAAATTCGAAAAAAAAATCAACTGGTGCAATTGGCCTAGCGGGATGGCCCAGGGTCTGTAACTTCAAGGTTCCAGGATCGATCCCCAGGACATGTAAGAGTAATTTTTTCTTCTTCAAATTACTAAGTACAAACCCAACCTATAAGTATCTAAAATTCGAAAAAAAAAATCAACTGGTGCAATTGGCCTAGCGGGATGGCCCAGGGTCAGTAACTTCAAGGTTCCAGGATCGATCCCCAGGACATGTAAGAGTAAATTTTTCTTCTTCAAATTACCAAGTACAAACTCAACCTATAAGTATCTAAAATTCGAAAAAAAATCAATTGGTACAATTGGCCTAACGGGATGGCCCAGGGTCTTTAACCTCAAGGTTCCAGGTTCGATCCCAGGGAGATGTAAGAGTAAATTTTTCTTCTTCAAATAACTAAGTACAAACCCAACCTATAAGTATCTAAAATTTGAACAAAATTTCAACTGGTGCAATTGGCCTAACGGGATAGCCCAGGGTCTGTAACCTTAAGGTTCCAGGTTCGATCCCCAGGAGATGTAAAAGTATATTTTTCTTCTTCAAATAACTAAGTACAAACCCAACCTATAAGTATCTAAAATTCGAACAAAAAATCAGTTGGTGCAATTGGCCTAACGGGATAGCCCAGGGTTTGTAACCTCAAGGTTCCAGGTTCGATCCCCAGGAGATGTAAGAGTAACTTTTTCTTCTTCAAATTACTAAGTACAAACCCAACCTATAAGTATATAAAATTCGAACAAAAAATCAGTTGGTGCAATTGGCCTAACGGGATGGCCCAGGGTCTGTAACCTCAAGGTTCCAGGTTCGATCCCCAGGAGATGTAAGAGTAAATTTTTCTTCTTCAAATTACTAAGTACAAATCCAACCTATAAGTATCTAAAATTCGAACAAAAAATCAGTTGGTGCAATTGGCGTAGCGGGATGGCCCAGGGTTTGTAACCTGAAGGTTCCAGGTTCGATCCCCATGGAAGAATTCTTGTTTTTTAATTCAATTAGAGTAACCGAAGGTTTAAATAGAAAGGTTTGTGAGGGGTGGGTGGGCGGGACTCATGAGGCTAGAGGTTCAGTGGCTCGACTGGGAACCCCAAGACCGAGGGTTCGATCCCGGGTGGATGCAGGTCCGCCCAGAACCCCCTGGCCTCCCCAGATCACCAACCTGGGGCGCCCTCTACCCGCCCAGAACCCCCGGCCTCCCCAGATCACCAACCTGGGGCGCCCTCTACCCGCCCAGAACTCCCGGCCTCCCCAGATCACCAACCTGGGGTGGTTCGGGGACCTGTGGCGCCCCCTCTACCCCACTAGATAAAATAAAATAAAATGGAATTTTACACTTTTAACTCAGGATAGATGTCGAAAAAAAAAATAAAAGCACTTGTAAATTTCATGTGAAACTCGAACACGGATCTTGACATCGCCAGGATTCGAACTCGGGTCACCAAGTTGGAAGTCAGAGAGTGTATCCGCTACACAAACACGTCCTTCTTACAAACTCTACTTGGAACTTATATATAAAGTATCGTATGGAAATTGATGAGAAAAAATTATTAAGTACAAAATAAATAAGCACAAAAAATAGCACGATATTTGTTAACCGTAAGGTAAAGTGCAGAACCAAAATTATATGGGTTGAAGAATATGTTTAACCATATTATTATAATGTTCAAAATCAAGCAAAGTGAAAAAGATTAATTAAACTCCAGTAGTATGTAATGATAGTACTACTACTAAGTTAGTACCGGTACTAAGTACTAAATAAACGCGCAAGTCGAAATGGGCGCAGAAAATGAACCCACAAAATGTACTATACTCAGAAGTGGAAGAGGCGTGCTTTCAAATTACACGTTTTCTTTCAAGTTTAAAAAACAAGGTTTTTCTTTTCTACTTTTGATCTGAATGTCTGATAAACTACACATTCATTGTTCGTAACAAATCTTAGTTCATTAACGGTCTGGAAAGTCCAAACGACCCAAGAAAATGAACTACACAGGAAACAAGTCAAATGTGCTTTACAGAGAAACATTCTTAATTCATGCTCACCATCCACTGACCATCTACAAAATGTCATTCAAATGAAAGAAAACCAGAATAGAGCATAGTTGAATCAGTCAAACACAACAAAGTATGACTGTGGCATATTCTGTACTTACAATCAACCTTGACAGATTTCGAGCTGTTCAAAGTCACCCCTTCTCAAGCATTACGAAGTGATTAAGCTTATACTTCTTTTCAGTCAAAGGAAGTTGATTAACAGAAATCGCATTCAGAATATTCATACGGATCTTGATCGAAAAAGAGTGTGCAGAAGCAGTGAAAACAAGGACTTTTAAAATGAAATATTTCAACACTGAACAACACTTTTCTGACAAAGATACACCTTTCCAAGCATTGTGTACAAAACAAAGTTTGAATTTAGAGAACAATGGCTACTTAATTCGAAAGAGGAACTAATTTTTGAATTGTGATAAGAAATCGCAGGGAAAGACTCCAACTCAATCAGACATTAAAACTAAATTTTCATCTGATGTAAAAAAAAAACCCCACATTTTCAACCAAGCCTTAACTGCAGTGAATAGAAAAGGAAATGATAGCGGCAAGTTTTGTCTACATACCCAAGCGTGAGTTTTCGTGTATTTTTCCATGAGTTTTCAAACGGTTGACTGTATGTACTGACCAAAGATATGCGGATTTCAACCATGTACAGGCTCTGACGATTCGATCTAAACAGGACCTTCATGAAAAAGGCACAAAAATGTTTTTTTTATTTTATTCTAACGATGAAAACATATCCAAATGCATTGTAGGGTTAGATCGGAGATCACTGGTTGTTATAGCAACATAGACAGTCAGAGGCAAGCTTAAAATGTCAGTTCTTTTGGATGACCATGGAAAGGCTGTCCATGGTGAGATAAAAGAGGCTGTCCATGGTGAGATGAAAGAGGCTGTCCATGGTGAGATGAAAGAGGCTGTCCATGGTGAGATAAAAGAGGCTGTCCATGGTGAGATAAAAGAGGCTGTCCATGGTGAGATAAAAGAGGCTGTCCATGGTGAGATAAAAGAGGCTGTCCATGGTGAGATAAAAGAGGCTGTCCATGGTGAGATAAAAGAGGCTGTCCATGGTGAGATAAAAGAGGCTGTCCATGGTGAGATAAAAGAGGTTGTCCATGGTGAGATAAAAGAGGCTGTCCATGGTGAGATAAAAGAGGATGTCCATGGTGTCTGTGGTGAAGCAATTTTCTCTGCGGTGCCTTGGACAAACTATCGATGGCGAGTGGTGAGACAGGGGAGGCGTCTGTGATGCAAGGCCAGCACCAGCGCCTCCCTGTCTGAAGAGACGCAGCGGCTGTCCATGATGATGGGCTGGGATACTGCTGTCCACGGTGAGACAGGGGCTGTCCATGGTGTGACACAGAGCTTGTACACGGTGAGAGACGCAGAGGCTGTTCATGATGAGAGACGCAGAGGCTGTCCATGGTGAGACACAGAGGCTGTCCATGGTGAGAGATAGAGGCTGTCCATGGTGAGATGCAGAGACTGTCCACGGTGAGATGCAGAGGCTGTCCATGGTGAGAAAAAGGCTGTCCATGGTGTGGCACAGAGGCTGTCCATGATGAGAGACGCAGAGGCTGTCCATGGTGAGAGATAGAGGCTGTCCACGATGAGATGCAGAGGCTGTCCACGGTGAGATGCAGAGGCTGTCAATGGTGGGTGATAGAGGCTGTCCATGGTGAGACACATAGCTGTCCATGGTGAGACAAAGGCTGTCCATGGTGTGGCACAGAGGCTGTCCATGATGAGAGACGCAGAGGCTGTCCATGGTGAGAGACAGAGGCTGTCCATTGTGAGATGCAGAGGCTGTCCACGGTGAGATGCAGAGGCTGTCAATGGTGAGAGCTAGAGGCTGTCCATGGTGATAGACGCAGAGGCTGTCCATGGTGAGAGACGCAGAGGCTGTCCACGGTAAGACACATAGCTTGTTCACCGGGTGAAAGACAAACAGGCTGTCGCTGGTGAGAGACATAGGCTGTCCATGGTGAGAGACAGGCTGTCCATGGTGAGTCACACTGAGTTTGCATGCGTTGAGAGCATACATAAATGCTGTGTAGATGCATAGGGAGTTCGAGTAATAAAGGAGAGAAAACATATCAATTCAAACCAAATAAGATAGTCATTTCATCTGTATTACTATGTTTGTTATTCAAACTTGGGAAACTTGCAAAATTAGACGATTTTTTTTTTTTTTACTTCGTCTGTTTAGTTTGATCACATAGAAAGCAATGAAACATTCAGAAAAACGTTTCACGCAGAATGTTTGACTTGATTTCAGTCAAAACAGTTTTGTAAAGAGTTCGTAATCTGACCAAATTCTCAATGTTGGTCTTTAATTAGTTGGTGCAAGAATAACTTCGCTATCCAGCAGCCAACAACATCCTGGTAAGGTTAGTAAAAACAGGGCCACCACGTGAAGGTCCCAGGATACCAGCCCCGCAGGCTTTGCGAGATCGGAGGGTCCATCGCCAGGTGAAAAAGCCAAGCTCGAAGTCTTGAAACCTCACCCTGTCCGGTCCACCCCCATGACAGGAGCACCCTACCGCACTCACCCGCGCCCTATTGACCGCATAACAGGACGTACCGGCGTTTGTCCGACAGTGATAATGAGGCCACGCCCCTATAGCCACCGCAGGGTCGCACTACTCACATCTTTTTACGCCGGGCACTGAACGCACTATCCAGCCGCCGGTAGGGTCCGCGTCCCACGCAACGCGCCCAACCCCTTAACCTTTTGCAACCTAATAATTCTAAACACAATCATAACCTATTACTATTTAGTCATCTCTCGTTAGTAGATTGGGGCAGATTATAGTAAAGTTGAGAGCTTTTTAATGTACGTTATTTTAGGGAGGGAGTCACTAAAAACGTTATGAATGATATTGATATGATAGGTAAATTGTGGCCTTAGCAATATACGTTGGTTTTTTTCAGTCAAAAAGTTATGAATAATAATTATGCTTGTCTTTCAATATGTCAGTTTTGCCTATGTGTCTTATCACTTTTTTGGTCTTGGGAATTAGTGGAAATATTTAGGGTTAACGGAAATGGACAAACTCCCAAGGGAGTTGCGCTGACCCTAATCTATCCTAGGCTAATGTCAAAAAGTTACGAATAATATGCTTTTCTTTAACTATTTGAGTTTTGTTTACGTGTCTATCACTTTTTTGGTCTTGGGAATTGGGACAAATATCAAGGGTAAACATGGACATGAGAAAAAAACTCCCCAGGGAGTTGCGCTGACCCTAATCTATCCTAGGCTAAAAGACTGGACTGGCTCACTGACCAGTGGAAAGAAAAGCAATACTCACTCTGTCCGTTGACCTTCTTGGGGGTAAGGCTTTGTGCGCATGTTCACGGCTCAATTTGAGCGCAAACGGAGTTAGTGGGTTAGTGGGTTAGTCCTACCTTAGTGAACATGCCACAATACCCCCGACATCCAATTTGACTGGGACCTTGTTCCTGTGAAATAAAAAAAAATAATAATGCAGTCAAAAGATTCTTTTGCAGTTAGGGTTACTCATGTCAAATATTTGTTTGGAATTTATTTCGGGAAAAATGTTAAAGAAAACTTTGACTGGACCGTGATATCAACCTGAGACCACATGGATTAACGTATCAGCACTCTTGCTAACTGAGCTACCCAGCCCTTAGGTGGCGACCTTTCCAACTAATCAACTAGTTTAAAATAAAATCAAACAATTGTCATTCGTCATCTCCATTTGTCTTGTTTCATAGAAATACACGCTATCATATGGATCTTGTGTGGATCTATATTCTAAATGTACGCGACCGTCTTTTTACTAATGGATCTGTTTTCATTCGTTCTAGATATTATTTATCACGAAGGACCAAGATTCATGGAGAGAAGGAATCGTTGCAGCTCGGTGGTCAGTGGTTAAGACGTCTGCACTAGAAAGCAGGAGTCGCGGGTTCCAATCCCATCCGAGCTGCCTGGTTTTTGTCAGCAGGCAAATGGGCAAAGTACTGACCACTCAGTGTTTATAACATCGAGTAGGGCAAGCCCGGATTGAATCGAGTTTTTTACTAGTTATCGAGATTTTTTTCAAGGAGCGATACCAACAATCGCCGATTTCTGTGAGTGAAAAGAGTGACCTTTATTTTAACCACTTCGCGCCGGGACCTCCGAATCCGGAGGTCAATTGGATTTCCTTTGCAACGGGGCCCTCCGAATCCGGGCACCACTATTGTCCACATTCTAAACAAAGACTCTTTTCAGCTAAGAACAAAGCAATATGAATCAGTACAAAGACCCTTTTTGACGCACGTTGCCACATGAATTGCAAGATTAGAAGCAGTAATTGTGCAATTGTGGGACTTTTACTGTGGAGGATCGAGGGATACCGCGCTGCAGCTGAAAGCACGCGGGGCACATTGTCTTTGCATGCCACACAGCCCAACGGTCGTCGGTCTGGCATTGGAATTCCCCCCACATTCTTTACCGTAATCTGTACGCTCGTTTGTGGCCGACCAACTCGAAGATTTGACTGCCTGGGGTGGAGGCTGGAGTCTGCGGTCAGGGATTGTCAGCAGCGTACACGCACCCACACACACACGTCCGTTACGGTCCATTGACGACGCACAAAGGGCCCTTTTTCGAACGGATAATCTCTTGACAAAGGCCACAACGACGTCCGAATTGTGCCAGGTTTTACTCTCTTGTACCCATAGTATACCCTTATTGATTTATTTCACAGAAATATATTGTTCCGATTGTTTTAGCAAGATTTTAAAATGATGCATTGTTCAAAAACCCCCGTATGGCGGTCATCGGCGCAGAAAAACCCCCCGGCGCGAAGTGGTTAAGGACCCCACAGGACACTCCAAAGTGATCAACTTCTAGCTGACTAAAGTGACTTACATTCATGATTCCAGCAGGACATCCCTCAAAGGTGAAATGACAAGGACCACTAAAGGCCCTAGCCTATACAATATTGGGCAGATTCCCTTCACACCTACACAATGTATACGTAGGTGGTCATGATACTCCCATGTTCAAATCCTATGGTCTGGGCTATTGTACTTTTTCGAGAAATCTTCACTCAAACACCGAAAGAACTGTTATCAACGGTTGAGGACGCTGTTTGAATATCCAATCGACTCGTTTCTTATTTCTCACAGGTTGATGTGGAAAACATGCCTTTTTAAACATTTTTTTTCTTTTCTCGAGTTATCGTTTGCGCTAAAATCTCCACTGATTGTTTAACGGTTTACCTTGCAAACTGCGGTAAATGTTGTGTAGGGCCTTTACACTGATGAAATGCGCGTGCAGTAGGTTGAGTTTAGCACCATTGTCTGAGATATTCAATTGAGAATGGAACGTATCACTGACAACGACTTTAAGCATTTGTTTTATGCGCTATTCCCCTAGTAAACTATTCCAAGGTGCAGCATAGACAACAATGCATTTGAATAATTTAAATGATGATCTAAACAAAACTGTTTTTTGATTTTTCTACCTGGACGTAAACTATTTATTTTGGGCGGGACGTACATGTGTACATTGTACGTTACTACGGCCCAGCCTACATGTACATTAACCGCATTCGCGCGTAGCAGATTGCCGGGTACCAGCGCTCTACAGTGAGGAAGGATGGAGGAGGCAGGCCGCATGTGCGTTGTAAACGGTGACGTCTTTTCACCGTCTTCGCACTTCGACTTTGATCCCGGTTCAGAAACTGAACAAAAATGCACAATAATGTGTTTTATTCGGCTGAACGCGAAAACTGTTTTCGTCGATAATTATGTCGACACGATCGTCTAAACACAGCGGGTTCACGGAATCCGATACCGAAGGCGAACAAATCTTCGCTTACGATAGCTAGATAATTTGTGCTAACTGCGTATTTCACGGAAAAGAACCCATTCTTGCTACGCTAAGCAGGGGATTTAAGCAGAATGCGCATGCGCAAGCGATTTGTTTTAATGACTGTCGTTTTAATGACATGATATTGCATGTGTGCATAATTATATAGGACTACACATATGGACTGAAGAATACCCGTGGAATGTGAAATAGATGCGCATGATTGCAAATTGATTCGGGAACTTTTATCCAAATGACAGAACAAGTACATTCCACTGTACTTATGGCTTTCCAAAAAACAACCCAGAGAAACAGACACACTACCGCTAGTTAATGGGGTTTCCCCGGTGCTGTGGCAAGTTACATCAGCATAGTATTATAACACGGATTAAAACTGTTTATGTAAAAAGAGTTTGAAGTGTTGTCATTCAATGGACGCTGACATAAATCCGAGGCGGATATAGGGAGCACTTGAAGTGGTCAGCGTAACTCACTCGACAAGGCTTTCATTTATGACAGTAATAGAGAAGAATAGTCAGCCCTACCTTTGTGAACATACCACTCCAGAACATCGACATTCACTTTGATCAACACGGAGCTTGTTTCCTTGTCACCACGTCCGCTGAAATAAAAACAAAAAACCTTCCATAAACAAATGCACTTCCAACCATTTTACTTCCCTTTTTTGAAACATTGAAAACTTAACAAGAAAACTGACTGGACCTGGAATTGAGCCCGAGACCTTTGACCTATCCAGCCCTTAGATGGTGGCCTGGGGAGATTTTTTAGTTTCGCCCCCTCACCGTAAAAGGGTGAGAAAATAGCCCTACATCTACAATAGACACCTATTAAATCAACACTGTCTGGCACAACCACTTGCCCAAAAAATTGGACTTGAAGTCTTCCCCAAAATCATGATTTTGTGATGAGAGTGTCAACCAAAAGACGGTCCGCAGCGCCAGCACGCAGTTAAACCTAAAAATTCAAGTGGTTTTGCCAGACAATGTCAATTTTGTACATAACAATAGGCGGAGGAAGGAAAAGGAGGAGGAGGAGGAGGAGAATAAGTAGAATTAGGAGATGGGGAAGGAGGAGGAAGGAGGAGGAGGAGGAGGAGGAGGAGCAGGAGGAGCAGGAGGAGGAGGAGGAGAAGGAGGAGGAGAAGGAGAAGGAGAAGGAGAAGGAGAAGGAGAAGGAGAAGGAGAAGGAGAAGGAGAAGGAGAAGGAGAATGAGACGGAGGAGGAGAAGGAGGAGGAGAATGAATAGAATCAGAAGGAGATGTGGAAGGAGGAGGGAGGAGGAGGAGGAGGAGGAGGAGTTACGAGGAGGAGGTGAAGGAGGAGGAGGAGGAGGAGAAGGAGAAGGAGGAGAAGGAGAAGGAGGAGGAGAATGAGAATGAGAATGAGAATGAGAATGAGAATGAGAATGAGAATGAGAATGAGAATGAGAAGGAGAAGGAGAAGGAGAAGGAGAAGGAGAAGGAGAAGGAGAAGGAGAAGGAGAAGGAGAAGGAGAAGGAGAAGGAGAAGGAGAAGGAGAAGGAGAAGGAGAAGGAGAAGGAGAAGGAGAAGGAGAAGGAGAAGGAGAATGAGAATGAGAAGGAAAAGGAGATGGGGAAGGAGGAGGGAGGAGGAGGAGGAGGAGGAGTTATGAGGAGTTATGAGGAGGAGGTGGAGGAGGAGGAGGAGGAGGAGGAGGAGGAGGAGGAGGAGAAGGAGAAGGAGGAGGAGAAGGAGAATGAGAATGAGAATGAGAATGGGAAGGAGAAGGAGGAGAAGGAGGAGAATGAGTAGAATTAGACGGAGATGGGGAAGGAGGAGGAAGGTGGAGGAGGAGGAGGAGGAGGAGAATGAGTAGAATTAGAAGGAGATGGGGAAGGAGGAGGAAGGAGGAGGAGGAGGAGGAAGAGGAGGAGGAGGAGGAGGAGGGGGAGAAGGAGGAGTAGAATGAGTAGAATTAGAAGGAGATGGGGAAGGAGGAGGAATGTGGAGGAGGAGGAGGAGGAGGAGAATGAGTAGAATTAGAAGGAGATGGGGAAGGAGAAGGAAGGAGGAGGAGGAGGAGGAGGAAGAGGAGGAGGAGGAGGAGGGGGAGGAGGAGAAGGAGGTGGAGGGGGAGGGGGAGGAGGAGGAGGAGGAGGAGGAGGAGGAGGAGAAGGAGGAGGAGGAGGAGGAGGAGGAGAATGAGTAGAATTAGGAGATGGGGAAGGAGGAGGAAGGAGGAGGAGGAGGAGGAGGAGGAGCAGGAGCAGGAGCAGGAGCAGGAGGAGGAGGAGGAGGAGGAGGAGGAGAATGAGTAGAATTAGAAGGAGATGGAGAAGGAGGAGGAAGGAGGAGAAGGAGGAGGAGGAGGAGGAGCAGGAGGAGCAGGAGGAGCAGGAGGAGCAGGAGGAGGAGGGGGAGGAGGAGGAGGAGGAGGAGGAGGAGGAGAAGGAGAAGGAGAAGGAGAAGGAGAAGGAGAAGGAGAAGGAGAAGGAGAAGGAGAAGGAGAATGAGAAGGAGAAGGAGGAGAAGGAGGAGGAGGAGAATGAGTAGAATTAGAAGGAGATGGGGAAGGAGGAGGAGGAAGGAGGAGGAGGAGGAGAATGAGTAGAATTAGAAGGAGATGGGAAAGGAGGAGGAAGGAGGAGGAGGAGGAGGAGGAGGAGCAGGAGGAGCAGGAGGAGCAGGAGGAGGAGGTGAAGATGTATTCAAAGAGAATCTTGGTGCAAGACGGTGAATCTAGATGTGAAGAGGGTCAAGGAATTGACAAGTATTATATAACCAGTAGGTAACATTCTTCAAACTCCTGTTATGACGCTGAACATGTGGTATTAGAGCCAAGTAGATGTCGAAATCTTGACTCAGGTCTGGAAGAAGACGACAGAGAAGCTGATGAAGACTATTCAGAGCTGGCTGGATGGAAGGGCAGACAACGAAGAGATGGGTGATCGTGCCGTCCTCTCCACACCATCCACAACAAGATGGTATCGTTGGGTTTAGGTGATGTAGCACTTGAAGAGAGGGTATCACATTGTGCTGAAGTTTATACTGCATATCACCCTCTTTCTTTGACGTCGGAAGGTGATAAATCTGTCGCCATTGGATTTTTCTTGAGCTCTCTAAAACTCCTGGTTAGGCCAGGGAGACAGTTGCAGATCTTGAAGGGAGTTCATCCTATTGTTGACACAAACATATATTTGCTTCGAGGAAGCGGAGAGTCCATGGAGTGTAGAGGAGAGAAGGAATACAATGGGAGACTGTAGACTGGCAGAGGTGGGAAGAGTTGTGTTGCTTGAAGACTGAAGACCATTCGTGTTGAAGATATCCGGAAAAAATGAGATGAGTTTGTTGTGAGCAGAGGTGAGAGCTTGCAGGAGTAGTTGATGAGACAGCGGTTGCAGACTCCAGTTGTTCGAGAGATCCTCGGGTTCAAGCAAGGAGCCAGTGTTGACATTGAGTAGATGCCGGACCAGGATAATACCACATGCTGAGAAGGAGAAGGAGAAGGAGAAGGAGAGAAGAAGGAGGAGGAGGGCAAGGGTGAGGGCGAGGGCAATTGCGAGGCAGAAGGAAGAGGAAAGGGAGATGGAGGAAGAAAAGGAGAAGGGAGAGGGAGAGTGAGAGAGGAACAGGGAAAGAGAGAGGAAGAAGGGGAAGGGGAAGGGGAAGGGGAAGGGGAAGGGGAAGGGGAAGGGGAAGGGGAACGGCAAGGGAAGAGCAATTCACACTTATACCTCTACATGTTCATTCATTCAAAATGACATGAACTTGAAATATTTATCTACAGTACATGTATAGGCCAACTCACATAAGATAAAACCGTTGATGACTGAATCACCAGTTGATCAGTCGGCTGGATAGCTGGTTGACTTGATGACTGAGTGACTGGATAACTGCTGACGAATAAGTGATTGGCTGGATTGCTGGTAAATTCTATGAATGGGTAGCTGGTTGACTGGATGTCTGGTTGACTGGAGAGTAGGGTGGCTACAGGCTATCCTACTCTGGCTTGACAAGTTCATCAAAATGTAGCTACTTGACTGAATGGCTGGTTGATTGAATGGCTGGTTGACTGAATGGCTAGTTGACTAATGGCTGGTTGACTGAATGGCTGGTTGACTGAATGGCTGGTTGACTGAATGGCTGGTTGTCTGAGTGGTTGTCACATTGCATTTTGAGAAGCCCAAGGATGAATTAGATCTGCAATGAAATCACAAAATAAAATAGTTATAACAAGATGCATATGCCACAATTTAAGTAACTGACAAGATCACACTTTGCCTAGGAACAAAAATATAAGCAAACCAAAGTAAAAGAAATCAGCACAAAAGCCGACATAATACCACAAAAGGGAAAAGAAACAACATGAACTACTAGATGCAGTCATCCCCATCAAGGGGAACAAAATTACATGAGCTATTAAATGCAGACATCTAGGGGATCGAAATGACATGAGATACTAGATGCAGATATCAAGGGGAAAGAAATGTCAAGAGCTATTAGATGCAGACATCCCCATCAAGGGGAACGAAATTACATGAGTTATTAGATGCACACATTCCAATCAAGGGGATCGAATTGACATGAGTTATTAGATCCCCATCAAGGGGAACAAAATTACATGAGCTATTAGATGCAGACATCAAGGGGAACGAAATGCCATGAGATACTAGATGCAGATATCCCCATTAAGGGGAATGAAAGGACATGAGCTATTAGATGCACACATCCCCATCAAGAGGAAAGAAATGACATGAGCTACTAGAGGCAGACATCCACATCAAGGGGAACGAAATGACATGAGATATTAGATGCAGACATCCCCATCAAGGGGAACGAATTGACATGAGCTATTAGATGCAGACATCCCCATCAAGGGGAACGAAATTACATGAGCTATTAGATGCAGACATCTAGGGGAACGAAATGACATGAGATACTAGATGCAGATATCAAGGGGAAAGAAATGTCATGAGCTATTAGATGCAAACATCCCAATCAAGGGGAACGAATTGACATGAGCTAATAGATGCAGACATCCCCATCAAGGGGAACGAAATTACATGAGCTATTAGATGCAGACATCAAGGGGAACGAAATGACATGAGATACTAGATGCAGACATCCCCATCAAGGGGAACGAAATGACATGAGCTACTAGATGCACACATCCCCATCAAGGGGAACGAAATGACATGAGCTATTAGATGCAGATATCAAGGGGAACGAAATGACATGAGCTATTAGATGCAGACATCCCCATCAAGGGGAACGAATTGACATGAGCTATTAGATGCAGATATCAAGGGGAACGAAATGACATGAGCTATTAGATGCAGACATCCCCATCAAGGGGAACGAAATGACATGAGCTATTAGATGCACGCATCCCCATCAAGGGGAACGAAATGACATGAGCTATTAGATGCAGACATCAAGGGGAACGAAATGACATGAGCTACTAGATGCAGACATCTAGGGGAACGAAATGACATGAGCTATTAGATGCAGACATCCCCATCAAGGGGAACGAAATGACATGAGCTATTAGATGCAGACATCCCCATCAAGGGGAACGAAATGACATGAGCTATTAGATGCACGCATCCCCATCAAGGGGAACGAAATGACATGAGCTATTAGATGCAGACATCAAGGGGAACGAAATGACATGAGCTACTAGATGCAGACATCTAGGGGAACGAAATGACATGAGCTATTAGATGCAGACATCCCCATGAAGGGGAACGAAATGACATGAGCTACTAGATGCACACATCCCCATCAAGGGGAACGAAATGACATGAGCTATTAGATGCAGACATCCCCATCAAGGGGAACGAAATGACATGAGCTATTAGATGCACACATCCCCATCAAGGGGAACGAATTGACATGAGTTATTAGATGCAGACATCCCCATCAAGGGGAACGAAATGACATGAGCTACTAGATGCAGACATCCCCATCAAGGGGAACGAAATGACATGAGCTACTAGATGCACGCATCCCCATCAAGGGGAACGAAATGACATGAGCTACTAGATGCACACATCCCCATCAAGGGGAACGAATTGACATGAGCTATTAGATGCAGATATCAAGGGGAACGAAATGACATGAGCTATTAGATGCAGACATCCCCATCAAGAGGAAAGAAATGACATGAGCTACTAGATGCACACATCCCCATCAAGGGGAACGAATTGACATGAGCTATTAGATGCAGATATCAAGGGGAACGAAATGACATGAGCTATTAGATGCAGACATCCCCATCAAGGGGAACGAAATGACATGAGCTATTAGATGCACGCATCCCCATCAAGGGGAACGAAATGACATGAGCTATTAGATGCAGACATCCCCATCAAGAGGAAAGAAATGACATGAGCTACTAGATGCAGACATCCCCATCAAGGGGAAGGAAATGACATGAGCTATTAGATGCAGACATCCCCATCAAGGGGAAAGAAATGACATGAGCTATTAGATGCAGACATCCCCATCAAGGGGAACGAAATGACATGAGCTACTCGATGCAGACATCAAGGGGAACGAAATTACATGAGCTACTAGATGCAGACATCAAGGGGAACGAAATGACATGAGATACTAGATGCAGATATCAATGGGAAAGAAATGTCATGAGCTATTAGATGCAAACATCCCAATCAAGGGGAACGAATTGACATGAGCTAATAGATGCAGACATCCCCATCAAGGGGAAAGAAATGACATGAGCTACTAGAGGCAGACATCCACATCAAGGGGAACGAAATGACATGAGCTATTAGATGCACACATCCCCATCAAGGGGATCGAATTGACATGAGCTATTAGATGCAGACATCCCCATCAAGGGGAACAACATTACATGAGCTATTAGATGCAGACATCTAGGGGAACGAAATGACATGAGATACTAGATGCAGATATCAAGGGGAAAGAAATGTCATGAGCTATTAGATGCAAACATCCCAATCAAGGGGAACGAATTGACATGAGCTAATAGATGCAGACATCCCCATCAAGGGGAACGAAATGACATGAGCTATTAGATGCAGACATCCCCATCAAGGGGAACGAAATGACATGAGCTACTAGATGCACGCATCCCCATCAAGGGGAACGAATTGACATGAGCTATTAGATGCAGACATCCCCATCAAGGGGAACGAAATGACATGAGCTACTAGATGCAGACATCCACATCAAGGGGATCGAATTGACATGAGCTATTAGATGCACACATCCCCATCAAGGGGAACGAAATGACATGAGCTATTAGATGCAGACATCCCCATCAAGGGGAACGAAATGACATGAGCTATTAGATGCAGACATCCCCATGAAGGGGAACGAAATGACATGAACTACTAGATGCAGACATCCCCATCAAGGGGAACGAAATGACATGAGCTATTAGATGCAGACATCCCCATGAAGGGGAACGAAATGACATGAGCTACTAGATGCACACATCCCCATCAAGGGGAACGAATTGACATGAGCTATTAGATGCAGATATCAAGGGGAACGAAATGACATGAGCTATTAGATGCAGACATCCCCATCAAGAGGAAAGAAATGACATGAGCTACTAGATGCACACATCCCCATCAAGGGGAACGAATTGACATGAGCTATTAGATGCAGATATCAAGGGGAACGAAATGACATGAGCTATTAGATGCAGACATCCCCATCAAGGGGAACGAATTGACATGAGCTATTAGATGCACACATCCCCATCAAGGGGAACGAATTGACATGAACTATTAGATGCACACATCCCCATCAAGGGGAACGAAATGACATGAGCTATTAGATGCACACATCCCCATCAAGGGGAACGAATTGACATGAGCTATTAGATGCACACATCCCCATCAAGGGGAACGAAATGACATGAGCTACTAGATGCAGTCATCCCCATCAAGGGGAATGAAATGACATGAGCTACTAGATGCAGTCATCCCCATCAAGGGGAACGAAATGACATGAGCTACTAGATGCAGACATCCCCATCAAGGGGAACGAAATGACATGAGCTACTAGATGCACACATCCCCATCAAGGGGAACGAATTGACATGAGCTATTAGATGCAGACATCCCCATCAAGGGGAACGAAATGACATGAGCTACTAGATGCAGACATCTAGGGGAACGAAATGACATGAGCTATTAGATGCAGACATCCCCATCAAGGGGAACGAAATGACATGAGCTATTAGATGCACACATCCCCATCAAGGGGAACGAAATGACATGAGCTACTAGATGCAGACATCTAGGGGAACGAAATGACATGAGCTATTAGATGCAGACATCCCCATCAAGGGGAACGAAATGACATGAGCTATTAGATGCACACATCCCCATCAAGGGGAACGAATTGACATGAGTTATTAGATGCAGACATCCCCATCAAGGGGAACGAAATGACATGAGCTATTAGATGCAGACATCCCCATCAAGGGGAACGAAATGACATGAGCTACTAGATGCACGCATCCCCATCAAGGGGAACGAAATGACATGAGCTACTAGATGCACACATCCCCATCAAGGGGAACGAATTGACATGAGCTATTAGATGCAGATATCAAGGGGAACGAAATGACATGAGCTATTAGATGCAGACATCCCCATCAAGAGGAAAGAAATGACATGAGCTACTAGATGCAGACATAACCCATCAAGGGGAACAAAATTACATGAGCTACTAGATGCAGACATCCACATCAAGGGGATCGAATTGACATGAGCTATTAGATGCACACATCCCCATCAAGGGGAACAAAATTACATGAGCTATTAAATGCAGACATCTAGGGGATCGAAATGACATGAGATACTAGATGCAGATATCAAGGGGAAAGAAATGTCAAGAGCTATTAGATGCAGACATCCCCATCAAGGGGAACGAAATTACATGAGTTATTAGATGCACACATTCCAATCAAGGGGATCGAATTGACATGAGTTATTAGATCCCCATCAAGGGGAACAAAATTACATGAGCTATTAGATGCAGACATCAAGGGGAACGAAATGCCATGAGATACTAGATGCAGATATCCCCATTAAGGGGAATGAAAGGACATGAGCTATTAGATGCACACATCCCCATCAAGAGGAAAGAAATGACATGAGCTACTAGAGGCAGACATCCACATCAAGGGGAACGAAATGACATGAGATATTAGATGCAGACATCCCCATCAAGGGGAACGAATTGACATGAGCTATTAGATGCAGACATCCCCATCAAGGGGAACGAAATTACATGAGCTATTAGATGCAGACATCTAGGGGAACGAAATGACATGAGATACTAGATGCAGATATCAAGGGGAAAGAAATGTCATGAGCTATTAGATGCAAACATCCCAATCAAGGGGAACGAATTGACATGAGCTAATAGATGCAGACATCCCCATCAAGGGGAACGAAATTACATGAGCTATTAGATGCAGACATCAAGGGGAACGAAATGACATGAGATACTAGATGCAGACATCCCCATCAAGGGGAACGAAATGACATGAGCTACTAGATGCACACATCCCCATCAAGGGGAACGAAATGACATGAGCTATTAGATGCAGATATCAAGGGGAACGAAATGACATGAGCTATTAGATGCAGACATCCCCATCAAGGGGAACGAATTGACATGAGCTATTAGATGCAGATATCAAGGGGAACGAAATGACATGAGCTATTAGATGCAGACATCCCCATCAAGGGGAACGAAATGACATGAGCTATTAGATGCACGCATCCCCATCAAGGGGAACGAAATGACATGAGCTATTAGATGCAGACATCAAGGGGAACGAAATGACATGAGCTACTAGATGCAGACATCTAGGGGAACGAAATGACATGAGCTATTAGATGCAGACATCCCCATCAAGGGGAACGAAATGACATGAGCTATTAGATGCAGACATCCCCATCAAGGGGAACGAAATGACATGAGCTATTAGATGCACGCATCCCCATCAAGGGGAACGAAATGACATGAGCTATTAGATGCAGACATCAAGGGGAACGAAATGACATGAGCTACTAGATGCAGACATCTAGGGGAACGAAATGACATGAGCTATTAGATGCAGACATCCCCATGAAGGGGAACGAAATGACATGAGCTACTAGATGCACACATCCCCATCAAGGGGAACGAAATGACATGAGCTATTAGATGCAGACATCCCCATCAAGGGGAACGAAATGACATGAGCTATTAGATGCACACATCCCCATCAAGGGGAACGAATTGACATGAGTTATTAGATGCAGACATCCCCATCAAGGGGAACGAAATGACATGAGCTACTAGATGCAGACATCCCCATCAAGGGGAACGAAATGACATGAGCTACTAGATGCACGCATCCCCATCAAGGGGAACGAAATGACATGAGCTACTAGATGCACACATCCCCATCAAGGGGAACGAATTGACATGAGCTATTAGATGCAGATATCAAGGGGAACGAAATGACATGAGCTATTAGATGCAGACATCCCCATCAAGAGGAAAGAAATGACATGAGCTACTAGATGCACACATCCCCATCAAGGGGAACGAATTGACATGAGCTATTAGATGCAGATATCAAGGGGAACGAAATGACATGAGCTATTAGATGCAGACATCCCCATCAAGGGGAACGAAATGACATGAGCTATTAGATGCACGCATCCCCATCAAGGGGAACGAAATGACATGAGCTATTAGATGCAGACATCCCCATCAAGAGGAAAGAAATGACATGAGCTACTAGATGCAGACATCCCCATCAAGGGGAAGGAAATGACATGAGCTATTAGATGCAGACATCCCCATCAAGGGGAAAGAAATGACATGAGCTATTAGATGCAGACATCCCCATCAAGGGGAACGAAATGACATGAGCTACTCGATGCAGACATCAAGGGGAACGAAATTACATGAGCTACTAGATGCAGACATCAAGGGGAACGAAATGACATGAGATACTAGATGCAGATATCAATGGGAAAGAAATGTCATGAGCTATTAGATGCAAACATCCCAATCAAGGGGAACGAATTGACATGAGCTAATAGATGCAGACATCCCCATCAAGGGGAAAGAAATGACATGAGCTACTAGAGGCAGACATCCACATCAAGGGGAACGAAATGACATGAGCTATTAGATGCACACATCCCCATCAAGGGGATCGAATTGACATGAGCTATTAGATGCAGACATCCCCATCAAGGGGAACAACATTACATGAGCTATTAGATGCAGACATCTAGGGGAACGAAATGACATGAGATACTAGATGCAGATATCAAGGGGAAAGAAATGTCATGAGCTATTAGATGCAAACATCCCAATCAAGGGGAACGAATTGACATGAGCTAATAGATGCAGACATCCCCATCAAGGGGAACGAAATGACATGAGCTATTAGATGCAGACATCCCCATCAAGGGGAACGAAATGACATGAGCTACTAGATGCACGCATCCCCATCAAGGGGAACGAATTGACATGAGCTATTAGATGCAGACATCCCCATCAAGGGGAACGAAATGACATGAGCTACTAGATGCAGACATCCACATCAAGGGGATCGAATTGACATGAGCTATTAGATGCACACATCCCCATCAAGGGGAACGAAATGACATGAGCTATTAGATGCAGACATCCCCATCAAGGGGAACGAAATGACATGAGCTATTAGATGCAGACATCCCCATGAAGGGGAACGAAATGACATGAACTACTAGATGCAGACATCCCCATCAAGGGGAACGAAATGACATGAGCTATTAGATGCAGACATCCCCATGAAGGGGAACGAAATGACATGAGCTACTAGATGCACACATCCCCATCAAGGGGAACGAATTGACATGAGCTATTAGATGCAGATATCAAGGGGAACGAAATGACATGAGCTATTAGATGCAGACATCCCCATCAAGAGGAAAGAAATGACATGAGCTACTAGATGCACACATCCCCATCAAGGGGAACGAATTGACATGAGCTATTAGATGCAGATATCAAGGGGAACGAAATGACATGAGCTATTAGATGCAGACATCCCCATCAAGGGGAACGAATTGACATGAGCTATTAGATGCACACATCCCCATCAAGGGGAACGAATTGACATGAACTATTAGATGCACACATCCCCATCAAGGGGAACGAAATGACATGAGCTATTAGATGCACACATCCCCATCAAGGGGAACGAATTGACATGAGCTATTAGATGCACACATCCCCATCAAGGGGAACGAAATGACATGAGCTACTAGATGCAGTCATCCCCATCAAGGGGAATGAAATGACATGAGCTACTAGATGCAGTCATCCCCATCAAGGGGAACGAAATGACATGAGCTACTAGATGCAGACATCCCCATCAAGGGGAACGAAATGACATGAGCTACTAGATGCACACATCCCCATCAAGGGGAACGAATTGACATGAGCTATTAGATGCAGACATCCCCATCAAGGGGAACGAAATGACATGAGCTACTAGATGCAGACATCTAGGGGAACGAAATGACATGAGCTATTAGATGCAGACATCCCCATCAAGGGGAACGAAATGACATGAGCTATTAGATGCACACATCCCCATCAAGGGGAACGAAATGACATGAGCTACTAGATGCAGACATCTAGGGGAACGAAATGACATGAGCTATTAGATGCAGACATCCCCATCAAGGGGAACGAAATGACATGAGCTATTAGATGCACACATCCCCATCAAGGGGAACGAATTGACATGAGTTATTAGATGCAGACATCCCCATCAAGGGGAACGAAATGACATGAGCTATTAGATGCAGACATCCCCATCAAGGGGAACGAAATGACATGAGCTACTAGATGCACGCATCCCCATCAAGGGGAACGAAATGACATGAGCTACTAGATGCACACATCCCCATCAAGGGGAACGAATTGACATGAGCTATTAGATGCAGATATCAAGGGGAACGAAATGACATGAGCTATTAGATGCAGACATCCCCATCAAGAGGAAAGAAATGACATGAGCTACTAGATGCAGACATCCCCATCAAGGGGAACAAAATTACATGAGCTACTAGATGCAGACATCCACATCAAGGGGATCGAATTGACATGAGCTATTAGATGCACACATCCCCATCAAGGGGAACAAAATGACATGAGCTACTAGATGCAGACATCTAGGGGAACGAAATGACATGAGCTATTAGATGCACACATCCCCATCAAGGGAATCGAAATGACATGAGCTATTTATTAGATGTAGACATCCCCATCAAGAGGAAAGAAATGACATGAGCTACTAGATGCAGACATCCCCATCAAGGGGAAGGAAATGACATGAGCTATTAGATGCAGTCATCCCCATCAAGGGGAACAAAATGACATGAGCTATTAGATGCACACATCCCCATCAAGGGGATCGAAATTACATGAGCTATTTATTAGATGTAGACATCCCCACCAAGGATATAGGCCTAAACCTTTGATAACAGTCACACTGATGTCTGAATTGTGTCAAGTTCGACTCACTTGTACACATAATGTAGTATACTCTAATTGATTGTTTTCACAGATATATACATTGCTCCTGATTGTTGATTGAGTTTTGAAAATTACATGTTATTGAAAAGCTCCATACATGTATGGTGGTCATGGGGGCTTAAAATGGGGCCGTTGATGAAGTGGTTCAAAATATAATCTGAGTATGATGCAGAGTATACTTACTCCTTGGGGTTCATCAGGTGATATATGAGGACCATTGCAGGGAGCAGTCACATTGCATTTTGAGTAGCCCTGTAATGTTGATGGCGAAGGTGATGTTTTGATTCAAACTCAGAGGGGCAGCGGTTCACATCGTAGGATGAAGTTGGCAAGGATGGAATATGTACACCTGCAACGAGAATACAACACGATACAACACATTACAACATGATGCAAATGCACTCAATGATTTACCTGATCAGATCACGCTCTGCCTAGGAGCCATCAGAATTGGAATGAATGATGTGTCTAGTCTACATGTTCATGCAAGGACAAGGCGTAAACTTAAAATACATATCTGCATTCCAATTCACCTTAAGCAAAATGCCAGATGACTAAATCACTGATTGTTGAGTGGATACATGCTCTGGTTGACTGGATGGCTACAGTGATAGGTGACTGGAAAGTTGGTTGAGTTGATGGTTATTTGGCTGAACTATTGGCTGACTTGGTGGATGGAAATCTGGTTGAATAGATAGCTGGGTGGTTGGATGGCTGATTGGTTGGATAGCTGGTTGATTGGATAGCTGGTTGATTAGATAGCTGGATGATTGAATGGCTGATTGATTATGTAGATAGCTTGTTGATTAGCTAGCCAGTTGAAAAGATAGCTGGGTGATTGGATGGCTGATTGATTGGATAGCTGGTTGATTAGATAGTCGGTTGATTAGATAGCTGGCTGATTGGATAGCTGGTTGATTGGATGGCTGATTAATTGGTTGGTTGGTTGATTCGGTGTCTAGTTGAATAGTCTGCTGGATCGCGTGCCAGAACAGTGACTGAAGTGGATGGGTTGTTGACGGGTTGGATGAATAGCTGGATGATTGGATCATTGATGGCTGACCATGGTAGGCAAACTGTGAAAAATAAATGCCCACAGTACAGAAAAATATTTCAATAACAGGAAACTGTTCGGAAATTTTCTATGCACTGAATGTTGCTATAGAGTATTGCCTTTCATTTGTTATAAATAAAAAGCATGAAACATTATCCTGGGTCTTTAATAGTGTCATATCCATGGCCCAAATCTCTCAAGAGAAGCAAACATTGAAAAATATCAAACAAAACTAAACTGAGTTACAATCATACTGTATATATAATTGTAAATTGTAAGTTTTCAGTGAAATAAAAAAAATATGTAATTTCAGCACAGTGCAAAAGCTTCATTCAGATTCTAAAGAATCACATTTTCAAATAAGTTACATGTATGTCTATAAAGTACAAGAATTTTGTTTGAGCATGAATCCTCCACAATCCTCCAATGTGAGTTTGTGCAAGATCCTCACTGCCTCAATCCTCCACAATCCTCCAATATGAGTTTGTGCATGTATGTACCCCGGCCACTACCTCAATCCTCCACAATCCTCCAATAATTATAATCTAAACACTGCTCAGTGTTGTGCAGTAGTTTATAAAATTAAAGTGGCTAAGTACATGTAATTGGATCCATTTGTTTATACGCAGTGGCTGTTGTTACGGCAGTCGTCCGTGTGGTTCCCTGACTTGATTGTATTTCGTCAGCATTGCAGGCTGATTGAACCAGTCTATTAGCTGATAGTCTGGTTCCAAGAGATAACATCCTGACAAATACTGTTAAGTCAGGGAACCATACGGACCAATGCCGTAACAACAGCCACTGCGTTGTTTATATTACAGTTGACCATGTGAAAGCCATGTGAAAGTGCATACTACTAGTACTAGCAAGACAGTAGGCCAATAACAGTAAATTTACCAATAACAGTAAATTACCAAGCAAAGAGTTATGTATAGGTTTAATTAGTTCGTGAAAATTGGGAGCACTTATTAATATTATTACTAATATAATTATTACTAATAATATTACTAATAAGCGTTGCATCATTGCATGATGCACCAATTCTGAATTAAAAAATGGATCTGAATATCTCGCACTAAATTTATTGTATTAAAAACAGCGTGACAACTTTACAAGAAAAGTGTCCCCGGCCTTCCAAAATACGTGTAAAACCTACCGGCTTTGTTGAGTCTCATTCTGGACTTTTCACGTCAACCATTTGTAGGAAAAAGTGACGATTCTCCTCCAAGATGAACACCGCATTGTCACAACATGTGCCTCGAGGCATCCGCCATGTTGATGTGTACTTGACTTTTTTTGTGTACAAAAAGACCGCCCTCCTGCGGCCAGTACTAACCATTGCGATCACTGACAATACTGTCATTATTATTCATCGGCTCCAAAACCTTTCGACGCACGACTTACATTGGTTTTCTTTCCTTTTTCAGTCTCATCTTCAAAACAAAAGTAGAAAATTTATCTAAATAAATGTAGGAATATGTTGGATCTTTCAATGCAACGACAATAAAGGCCAATAGTCCCGTTTCAATTCAAAATGAATATTATTAGGCTATAAAATTATCAGATAGATTTCTCTAGGCCTATATACTTGTACATGTAGTAAGTTCTACTGTATCAGCAACATTATCATCAGCTAGATTGGCTCATTTTAAGCAGTCATTATAAACTCCAACTGGCTGAAATATGCCCGGATCTGCAAGAAGCGTAAAAATCTAGGTTTTTGAAAATTATCCCCGCGGTAAAAGTCAACCAATTTTAAATATTTGGATGTCAATTAATCAATAGGGCATACAGGCCCATAGATCCTGTTGTATATTAAATACTAGGCCTATTTCAGAAATGAAAACACTCAATTGGGAACCGTCACACTATAGGCCAATAACTGGTCCATCATCATTGAAATATTTAATGAAATCAAACTCTAAAAAAAAAAAAACCAAATAGTTGTCATGATTTATGTTTTCAAATACAGTGGCAAAGAACAGTCAACTGTCTTTTAATTGACACCCATGAGTCCAAGACTTGTGAAAAGACTTTACTAGTTTGAAACAAAAATCTCTCTTTCTCTCTCTCCATCCTCTATCTCTCTCCCTCTCACTGTCACTCCCCTCCGTTTGTCGCTCTCTGTCTCTCTCTCCCTTCCCTCTCTGTCTGTCTGTCTCTCTCCGCAGCCTCTCTCTCACCCCCACTCTCTCTCTCTTCCTCTCTCTCTCCCCTCTCTCCACTCGTCTCTCTATATCTCTGTGTCTCTTTCTCCCCTCTCTTTCACCCCTCTCTCTTTCTCCCTCTGTCTCCCTCTCTCCCTCTCTCTGTCTGTCTCCGTCTCTCTCTCCCCTCTCTCTCTGTCTCTCTCTCTGTCTCTCTGTCTCTGCCTGTCTCTCTTTCTCTCTGTTTCTCTGTCTGTCTCTCTCACCCTCACTCTCTCTCTCTCTTCCTCTCTCTCTCCCATCTCTCCACTCGTCTCTCTCTCTCTCTCTCTCTCTGAGTGCCTCTTTCTCCCCCCTCTCTCCCTCTCTCTCTCTCTCTCTCTCTATTTCTCGCGTGCCAAGTTTCTGTCAGTAGGGGTTGGAGAGAAATCCACGTGGTCACTGGGAATGGATCGAGTGGGGTCATTTCGCCTTGACTTGGCGAGCGGGCGGTCGGCCTTAATGAGGCCGCGCCAGACCCTTGCCGTCCTGGACGACTGCGGTCGGCGGTCAACCTGGCGTTGGTTCGGCCAGCGGGACCAATCGTCCTGGCTCCCGTGTTTTCTTGGCGTTGTCTCTTTCTCTTATCAGACAATTTTGCACTTTTCGTGATACAGGCCTATCTGTGGCCTGCTCCCAACGCACCTTCGCCAGTGGGTAAAATATAAAACTGTCTTTGAACGGCAATATCAACCGAAGTCTCCTAACTTTGATATTTTCCATTTGACATTTCCTTCCTCTAATCACTGCCCATGCTGGTTGCCGCTTCCCTTTGAATTCACCATTGTCTGTCTGCCATCTTTCTTCCTCCCCACTCCATGCCCTTCTCTTTGAACTCACCATAGTCTGTCTACCAGTGGTCGATTCGGCACCAAACCCATCGTAACTTACGATGAGCGCTGCACAGAAACCATATACGGCCTATCACAACTTACGATGGGTTATCAATCATAAGATGAGTTACGATGCATCGTAAGGCTTTGTGAAATCCACCCTTCCTTCCTCATTATTTTAATCTCTTCCCTACTGCCTGCCCTTCCCTTTGATCTCACCCTAATCTGTCTACCATAAAATGAGGAATCCTTTAGGGCCTTTAAGGCCTAATCTCTTCCCTTCTCCCTGTCCTTCCTATCGATCTCTTTTTTGATAGAAAACACAACAAAACGTGCGCGCTCAAAACGCTCATGAGTGCGCGCGTCGCGTCGAAATGCGTCGCGTATATGACTCCACACGCGCTGCGTACAGCGTTAGCTGCCCAATTCTAAGCGCGTGTCCCAACGGAGTACTACGATCAGAGCTACTTTAACAAGCACAAACAGCCATTTCTTACTCTTAGTTGAAATAATCTAAAATCTGAAACTAAAATCTGAGAGGCAGTGGTGTAACGTTGATAATGTCGTCGAAGTAAGTTATTACAAATGGAGCATTTGTGGCTGTGCGCTGTTCTTCTTTGCTTGGTACGGCCGTCATTTGGAAAGATATCCGTCGAAGCTGGTAAGTTTCGGTGAGAAAATGATCACAAAATTTCAATACGCCCGGCATGCTAACTCAAATATTAAAAACGAGCAAGCGCAACAAGGCTTTCTTGCAACTTGGAGTCAACCGACAGCACGCTGAAAGTTGCACTTGAAGGTCTTCTATTAAATTCAATAAAACACATTGTTTTATTCTACACAAACAAACATATTCCAGTAGGCATCGGCCAAAGCTTGTGGCCCTTTTCACAGACTGCTGTTACCCGGGTAATCTCGGGGTTAACATAGGCCGTTTCCGAAATGAAGGCTTAGGCTCGGGCTCAGGCTTCGTCTCCGTCTGACAAAACCTGAAAATCCAGGTTGTGGTTTGTTTCCGAATATGAAGCTTTGTTGGCTTGACAGGTACAGGGTATTCCCCAAGAAACTGGGGCCAAACGCTTGTTTTTAGATGCCTGGGATATTATAACGAGTAAGATAAACAATGACCGAAGCCTAAGCCCGAGCCTAAGCCTTCATTTCGTAAACGGCCATAGAAATTAACTCCGAGACCCGGGTAACTAGGAGCTTTCACACTCCGGGTTAACTGCCTCAAAACCCCACTTACCCGGGTAAATTTTTAACCCTGCTCGCGAGGTGGGTTAACCCACCAATCTCGGGGTAAACGGCGGCCTTAAGCCAATTCTCCGGGTAATCGTGGGATGTGTGAATGCTCGCCTAGTATTTTTTTACCCGGGTACGTTCGTTAAACTGTCAGCGCGCTCAGCGAACATTCAGTAAGTAAACCGTCATGGCACGACGTCATTTCTCAGCGCGGAGATTGGACTACAACTACAAGGACGTATTGCCTTTCGTAGCTGTTACCTCGTTGTGTAATCTGCTTCATGCTGCATGTGACGTTGGTGGGCCTTTGGTGTTTTTGTCCCCGCTCAAAGGTTATACCGAAAGATTGGGGGCGCACCTCCCTGACGAACAAGTCGGGCCCGGACCCCGACTGGAGCCATGGACTGCGGCCGAGAGGAAAGAGACGGGAGAGCCGTCCGACGAGGTCTCGGTAGCAGGACCAGAGGGATCCCGGAGACACTCTGGATCTCGCCTGGGCTTGCTGAAGATTCTGGGTGGCCTGGACGCCCCCGGGAAGCCAGCGGCGAGACCTTCCCTCAAGGGTGCCGGGGAGGTCGCTCCGAGGATCGGGGCGGTCATCAGGCGGAGGCGGCGGCGGCGTGCCGATTTCGGGCCGTCCGACTACGGCGACTACTACCAGGCCTATCCGCCCTACTACCCCGACCCTGCCGGGGGGAACGCGGCGGAGGACGGGGCGGCCGACCGGGGAGGCGATCCGGCGCCGGTCGAGGTGATGGCGTCTCCCGACATGGCCGGGCTCGGGGTTGGGGGCGGGGTCGAGGTCGGGGTCGGGGTCGGGGACTGGGCCGCGGCCGAGGCCGGGCACGAGTGGGGCAGCTGCGACGCAGCGTGCGGCATCGGCTACCAGCGCCGGCCCAAGGTGTGCTACGACCAGCCCGACGCCGCCTGCAGCGGGGAAGAGGGCACGGAGGTGCGGCGGTGCCTGGGCATCGACTGCGCCGACCCGCAGGCGCTGGAGGAAAAGCTCGCCTGTCGGGGTAGGTCCACGAACTCTTGCCACTATCTAGCCTCACTCTATCCCTCCCTCCCCTCTCTCCTCTCTCCTCTCTTTCCACCTACTCTCTCTCTCTCTCTCCCTCTCTCCTGTCTCTCCCCTGCCCTCTCTCTTGATCTCTCCCACTCACGCCCTCTCTAGTCACCTTTCTCTTTCTCCCCCTCGTCTCTCTGCCTCTATCCCTCCCTCTCTCTCTCTCTCTCCCCTCCCTTTCCCTCTCCCTTACTCTCTCCCTCTCTCCCCTCTCTCCCTCTCTCCCTCTCCCCCTCACTCCCCTCTCCCCTCTCTCCCCCCCTCTCTCTCTTCCTCTCCCCCTCTCTATCTCTTCCCCTCTTCCCCCTCTCTCTTTTCTCCCTCCCCCTCTTTCTCTCTCTCTCTCTCTTCCCCTCTCTCCTTCTCTCTATCTTTATCTCCCGTCTCTGTACTTATGTGCATCCCTGTCTCTCTTCCCTCTGTAATTCTGTCCCTCTCCCTCACTCTCCATAATTATCTATCCGCCTCTCTCCTCTACCCCCACAATTCTCAACTTGCTCTCCGTCTCTCTGTCTCTCTGTCTAAGATTCACATATTTCTTTGATATTGTCAATGTTTAAAACATGTCTAAGTCAGTTACCGTTCTGTTTGGTTTCAAAGTAAAAAGAAACGGCCGGCCTGAGTTAAGCGTGTCCTTTCTGTATCTCCCATTCGCTTGTCCATTTCAAGGTGGTCCGTTGATGATAGTTGGCATCGTTGTTGGCATGGCGATCGTGGTCGTCTTGATCGGAGCAGGATGCATTTTCACCAAACTCCTGCTACCAAAACTTAGGTAAGAAATCCCTTCTTTCCCATTCACCTCAGTGATGAAATTTGGGTTTGGATGCATGGCTGGCTTTTAATACAAAACGTCAACATTAATCATTTCTCAATCAGCTTCCCTTTCCTTTGTTTCAAAATGAAATGGAAAGTTCATGTTTGACACCGTGCAAGACGTCTCCTTCGAGAAGCGGTATGACTCCGCGAAGAGCCGATAACTCTCGAAAGAGCAAGACTTTTACCGTCTCTGTAAAAGCCATACTCCTTTTCGAACGAAAAGACTTGCTTGGTGTCACCGCAAACTTTCCTCGTTGTGCTTCCACGACGTCCAAACTAAGTCCTATCTTTCAAGAATAAACTTCTAAAAACTTCCCGAGCTGGTGTAGCCACATTCAGACCAAATTGTTGTTCACAGCATCTGAGCGGGAAAGGGGTCCCCGGATATGTGGCTGGCGCCCCCACCCCAGAAAAGATGATCGACTAACTGGGAAGGGCGCCACTTACGTGCTGAATAGCTCAGGCCGAGCCCTGCTGCTCTCTTCAGAACCACATGTCACACACTCACAAAGCCACCCTTGAATTGGTGACATCAAAGCCCAACTCTTGGATTGTGTTTCTCAAAATCAATCACAAACTCCCGACATTAATTTGAGGTGAAAGGTCAAGAACTGAAAACGGGCAGTGCCGAGCCGAACCAGTTGTCAGTCGTTACTGCCAGAAAGCGGATTATATGAGCTGAGCAAATGCTTTTAAAATGTTTTATGGCGTACACTTTGCCCTTGTCATGATGATGAATTTTAGCTATGCTACTTGTAGGTACTAAGAGGAAACGGCGGCTATTTTTTGTTGCCTTTGCAGAGCCGACAAGAAAGGCTCGTCGTCCAAAAAGAAACGAAAGAAAAGCAAGAAAGCCCCGGAGCCTCCGTAAGTGCTGGTCTCACTTCACTTCCGGGCCCACGGTCCCATCTATGTATACAGTACACCCCATGTTGAGCTCGATCTCGGCCTCATTGAAAGCTATGTCCTGCCCACCCCCTCTTCCAGTCCAACCCACACACAGTTGACATATGTCAAGGAGTCGTTATTGCCTGTTAGCCAAAGAGTGGCCACATGAATAACATCACAATCCAGTCTGGTGTTAGGAATATACTCGAACCCTTTTACAGTGAGGTGAGGGGACTATACCTTTCCCACTGCATTCATCTTTCTGGACACATCAACGGTGGAAAATCCGGATTTCTGATTATGACCGTCAAAGTCTCCTGACGACGGGCAGAGTACACGTTGAGATACACGCTCTCATCTCAAAAGAGAAAACTTACAATCGTGGTGTCACCAAAAACTGTGCACCTCTTTGCACTCCCACCATGCAAACCCTCCAATCTTATTCGTGCTAGCTTGACTCAGGCTGTCGATATGATAATGTGCGGTGACCGTGGCTTCTGTGTGTGCCTGACCCGCCCACTTGCCGTGTTTTGTCGACAGCCCGAGACCCGAAAAGACCAAAGGGAAAGGCGGCGAGTCCTCGGACGAACATTTCTACGAAGAGATCGACGCACTGCAGACAAAGAGGGCAAAGTCCAACAGCTACGTCACTATGACGTCGTAAGTGCAGACGAATGCTCTTACCGATCGACCACAACGCTTAATTTCCAACGAGAGAAAAAAATGGCAATTATCTAGCTGCAATTATCTATTTTCTTGTGTCCCGGACTCGTTCATTTACGCTTGTGCATTGATTGTTCTCTATAATTGTTACATCTGAGGAAGTAGTTGCTGCTACGAATGTATAATTTATGCACCCTTTCCAACGGGTAAATCTTAATCTTTAAGTGTTATCCTTGAGGTGTTTTTACTGCTCATTAATAGCAGGAGTAAGGGATCCGCGAAGAAGAAGAAGAAAGGGTTATTCGGTTCGAAGAAAAAGCAGAAAGTTGTGGAGATGAGCGAGTCGGAGGAAGATGATGATCACGGCTATGTGGAGCCCGATGAGATTAACCAGCCAGGGTAAGTTAACCGTGTATGGTATATTCAACGCTCTGGTGTATATTGTAACGACTGTGGCGCTCCTTCCATAGCCCTTATAGGAGAAATAGAAAGTCTAAAAAAAATTCCGTTTTTGTGATGAATTCTGTCCAGGTCGGAGGAACTAGAGATCGAAAACCTGAGGGAGCCACCTCCTCCACCAGGATCGGCCAGCAAGAGAAAGTCCCCAAAACAGAAAGGGTAAAAAATCTTGTGATGAAAAAGTGATGAATATTCATACTGAATCCCCATATGAAGAGCGCATGGTTGTTACGACGTCATTCGTCAGATTGCTACTTGGCCTATTGTTCGCCTTCGTTCACAGGAAACCGTCAGAATACGAAGAACCCGTGGAGAACGACTACATGGAAATCGAGTAATGACACGTGAAGTCCGCCCTCTGTCGGACTCGTCTCCGATCTGTCAACACTGCCAACCACAGACTTAGTTTTCCAATTACCGAAAGAAGAACCGGAAGCCTTACAAATTAATGGCTTCATGTTTTGCTCGTTATTTCCGCATCGGTCTCCCGCATCCTTTCCCTTTGTTGCTTTAAACGGAAAGGATTTTTTTTCAACGATCTCCGTGAATTCCACTGAGCATAACATTTGCTCAATTCAAGCATGGAAGGTATCCCTAAAAACGTTTTGTCTTGATGGTTTTTGTTTGTGCTTTAAAAAAAAAAGTCATTTGTATAAAATTGATGTTTCAAGCTTGAAGCAGCTGCTGGGGAAGCTATAGGCCTAGCTGTTGGTATTATTGGATGTCTCTAGTTCTACAATCTTGATGTGGGAAGACTTCGTGGGTCTGAGCAATGGTGGTGCTGGTCATTTAATATAAAAGTTGGAACACATCTGTCATTTCCATCTAAATTCGGTTCTGAGAACTGTCAGGAAGCGGTGCATTGCTAAATATATACCCTCGCGGCACATCCCGGTACAGTACTCATGCCTGGAACGGTTATGGGTTGAAATCTGCAGGATGTGGTATAGATCGGCACGTTATGGAGGGCTTGTAAGCCGCAGCTACCGTAACCTCACTTGATGTCGAAGTAAAAGGGATGGACAATGAAAGAGCATTCTACACGTCTTATAATGCCTCCGACAAGATAATGGTTCTCCGCATTGCTGGTATTCTGACTCAGCTGGAAGTGAATGTGAAGCTGAAAGATCCATTTCGTTCTTCCGAAGAGTGCACTCCGACCTTTGAAACAGAATTGGCCGGCATCGTTGGACAGGATCACGTTCGCTTATAGCTATCTTACAGCAGGGTCATTTATCTTAATAAAAAATCTGCCCAATGTTTATTCAAACTAATCAAAGAGGAGTGTTGTCTATAGTTGCATTTTATTTCATTGAAGTTTCTGTCTCACCTCTATCATCCTAAAATAAAATAAAAATGTCCTCTGCTGCTCCCCATCGTATACAACCACCGTATACTATACACCTATGTCCAATTCGTCATGGTAAGCCTCTCTCCAATTAGTATGGCGGGCAGAATTGACTTCGCATCTCGAAATAGTAATAGTTTGGATTAGAAAGAGAGATCTTTCCGACAGAAGACGAGACGAAACGGGACGGGACGGGACGGGACGGGACAGGGCGGGACGGGACGAGACGAGACGAGACGAGATGAGACGAGACGAGATGAGACGAGATGAGACGAACAGAGACAATACAAGACAAGACAAGACAAGACAAGACAAGACAACATTAGATCAGGGAATGCAATGCTATTTTGAGGGTGACCAGGAGGAGTTGTTACAGGGGTAGTCGACCTCTCTCATCCCGGTCGGAGTTGGGCTGAGTAGCCCTCCAACAATAGCCCCACCTGAAGTGGTCCATCAAGAGTTTGCCGTGAAGCTTTCGTGATGGGAGCGGGCGAGATGATGCAATTACTGAATGTTTAGGACCGGCCGGAGGACTGACACAAGCCCCGGCCGAATCCACTCCAAAACTGCCTCGGCAAACACCGCTGATCCCCCCGCCCGCCCGCCTCTCCCGATAACCTTCTCCTTCCTCGCCGTACCACCAGCCTGGACCTTGATCCGCGGAAGGGTTCTATAATAAGCCCCACTTAACCCCCCCCCCCCTCCGAACCACCCACGTCAGCCACTCCGCCGTCCCTGGCCCATCGGACAATCGGGCCGTCCGTCCGCTGAAGAGTACTAGATGCCCGCGGGCGACCCTCTTCAGGAAGCTTAGAGTGACCCCAACGACCGGGAAGCATCAAGGTCCAGCCACTTGTGTCGGTCTGTGACCCGTAGTCAAGGTGACTCTCCGCACCTTGCAGGAGCCTCCCTTTCCTCCTCGACACAGTGAGGATAGATAGTTCCATGACCCCCCTGTGGAACCGACACTCCCTTTGAATATTTTGTTTTTCTTCTGGCGATAGTCAGACGTAAGCCGGGTAGAATTTTAGAAACCACTTGGCTATATTACTCTGTTTTTGTGTTACTAAGGATAATTTGTTGTGTCATTTTTATGTATAGATCAAGTATACAAAATATGTTGCAAACTGCTTTACCGACTATGACAAAAACAACATATTATTTAAAAAAAAGTGCTGAGGGCCTAACGTTTCGATCTCAGTAGGACCTTGATAGAGGTCCTGCTAGGATCCTCCCTCCATTCCTGCCTGCCTCCCTGCCTCCCTGCCTGCCTCCCTCCCTCCCTCTGCCTGCCTGCCTGCCTGGTTGCCTGCATGGTTGCATGCCTGCCTGCCTGCCTCCCTCCATCCCTTCCTGGACCCCTCCCTGCCTCCCTCTGCCTGCCTGCCTGGGTGCCTGCCTGTCTTCCTCCCTGCCTCCCTCCATCCAGTCCTGCCTCCCTGCCTCCCTCCATCCCTTCCTGCCTCCCTCCCTGCCTCCCTCTGCCTGCCTGCCTTCCTCCCTGCCTCCCTCTATCCCTTCCTGCCTCCCTGCCTCCCTCCATCCCCTCCTGCCTCCCTGCCTCCCTCCATCCCTCCCTGCCTCCCTCTGCCTGCCTGCCTGGGTGCCTGCCTGCCTTTCTCACTGCCTCCCTCCATCCCTCCCTGCCTCCCTCTGCCTGCCTGCCTGGGTGCCTGGGTGCCTGGGTGCCTGCCTGCCTCCATCCCTTCCTGCCTCCCTGCCTCCCTCCATCCCTTCCTGCCTCCCTGCCTCCCTGTCTCCCTGCCTCACTGCCTCTCTTCATCCCTCCATCCCTCCCTGCCTCCCTCTGCCTGCCTGCCTGGGTGCCTGGGTGCCTGGGTGCCTGCCTGCCTCCATCCCTTCCTGCCTCCCTGCCTCCCTCCATCCCTTCCTGCCTCCCTGCCTCCCTGTCTCCCTGCCTCCCTGCCTCTCTTCATCCCTCCATCCCTCCCTGCCTCCCTCTGCCTGCCTGCCTGGGTGCCTGGGTGCCTGGGTGCCTGCCTGCCTCCATCCCTTCCTGCCTCCCTGCCTCCCTCCATCCCTTCCTGCCTCCCTGCCTCCCTGTCTCCCTGCCTCCCTGCCTCTCTTCATCCCTCCATCCCTCCCTGCCTCCCTCCATCCCTCCCTGCCTCCCTCTGCCTGCCTGCCTGGGTGCCTGGGTGCCTGGGTGCCTGCCTGCCTCCATCCCTTCCTGTCTCCCTGCCTCCCTCCATCCCTTCCTGCCTCCCTGCCTCCCTGTCTCCCTGCCTCCCTGCCTCTCTTCATCCCTCCATCCTTCCCTGCCTCCCTCTGCCTGCCTGTCTACCTCCATGCCTCCCTCCATCCCTTCCTGCCTCCCTGCCTCCCTCCACCCCTCCCTGCCTCCCTCTGCCTGCCTGCCTGGGTGCCTGGGTGCCTGGGTGCCTGGGTGCCTGCCTGCCTCCATCCCTTCCTGCCTCCCTGCCTCCCTCCATCCCTTCCTGCCTCCTTGCCTCCCTGTCTCCCTGCCTCTCTTCATCCCTCCATCCTTCCCTGCCTCCCTCTGCCTGCCTGTCTACCTCCAACCCTCCCTCCATCCCTTCCTGCCTCCCTGCCTCCCTCCATCCCTCCCTGCCTCCCTCTGCCTGCCTGCCTGGGTGCCTGGGTGCCTGGGTGCCTGCCTGCCTCCATCCCTCCCTGCCTCCCTGCTTCCCTCCATCCCTTCCTGCCTCCTTGCCTCCCTGTCTCCCTGCCTCCCTGCCTCTCTTCCTCCCTCCCTCCCCCATGTCTCACTGCCTGCCCCCCTATCTGCCTCCCTCCCTGCCTCCTCCCTCCCTCACTCAGGCTTCTCTAAGCCCTCGCTCTCCTGCTTTACCTCTCCCTTCACACTCCCTGCCCTCTCTGTAGAATCTGTCTGCTCAGGACTCCTGAGCCAAGGTGTTACTGAGATCGTAGTAAAAACTGAACGAACTGAAAACTGAATAACTTTCAGAATCCAGTCAGTACATATTGGGGTTGCTTGTCGGTGAGCTACATAATACGACCCTTAGTTTGCGTCGTGATATCTTACTGGTATTATAACTTTAGCTTGGTAAACAGTGTTCCAGGTTGGTATTCCTGAAGAGTTTTTGTTTCTATTTCCTGGAAACGTTCAAAGCAGTTCGCAACCAACGAGTGTACCCAACAACCCAACGCCGTCACCCCGCTGCACTGTGTTTCGTAATAAAGGACTGACTCAACATGAAATAGAACGGTTTTCAGAAAGGGGTTGCGTCTCGTTCCATCGGGCCTCTGATGGATTCGGCGGCCTTGTTAGGATGTCGATGGCACTTTGCCCTTGAAATTGATATCCATTTTCCGGGAGACTGTTGGGGTCGGCTGTAGGGGCTTTCGTGGGAGTGGGTTTGTATAGGCCCAGCCCTTGTTTGTTTGATAACCGCACGCAGGGGTTGAAAGAATCACACACGGATAGGTGTTGTGGATGCGCTGGCATAATTTAGTCACCGGCTTATAATTAAAGGGACTCGTTAATAACTCACGAAATAAGAAGTACATGTATATTTGACTCAATAATACTTCCTAATACACCATAATACCCATGAAATAAGAAGTCGATAAGACTTGAAGGTTTGTATGGTGGAAATACTACGTTTGCGGTAGTACTGAAAAGAGCCGGTAACTTAACGTTTAGGGTATAGTATGTACTCTGCCCGTCGTCAGGAAAAATATACGAGACTCCACTCCATAATATATTTTTCAATAGGTTATAATACTTATATATTTAGTTCATCCCTTTTTTCACAAACTCCTGGGTTTTGAGAAAATGGAATAAAAAGAAGAAAAATGTCGAAGAAAGCTTAACCATTTGGGAAATATCGAACCGATAGTTTGACCAAGTATCGAATGGTTATATAACAATCGATTAATGAAACCCAAAACTGGATTGTGTCTGTCAAAATCAATACTTAATAAATTCCAGACTAGAAAAGGTGTTCGTCCAGAATGATTAGCTTATCCTTTGTCTCAACGGCTTATTCAGTGTACCATGTTGTGAACTACTTTTGGAAACTTGTCCATACCCACATTCCATGTCAACTGAATACACGTTGTGCTTCAGCGATCCTGCTGCATGGCATCTCTCTCAACTGCGGAAATAATTGAAGGATTACAACTAGCAGATTTTAAAAGGAAAACTAAATCAAATCAGAAATAAACCGAAATTGTGATTTATACTCTATGAAAATTAATGAATAGCTGCTCGCATGGCGCTCTTCCCTCGCACAGGACGAGTGAAAGTTGTTGCGAGTGAAAACTCTCTCCGGAAATCAGTTTTCTGGTTTGGGTTGTATTGCTTAATTTGTTAGTGTCCACACATCTATTTGCTGACTGGAAACTTGATTTTCAATTTAGCAAAGCCCATCGTCAATATTCTCATGAATTGTGCAGTCCCTACTTTAAGAAATAAAACCCGAAGACTTTGCAAAATTATACTCAGGAAATAGTAAGTAGCTTGCAACATTTCGTCGAATTATATTGTTGTCATAATTCTATGCGTTTTGCGGGGCGTACGTCATTGACACAAGTAGAGCACTGCAACGTGACATCATTAACAATGGCACCTCTTGTTAATGCGCGAGTTTTTTCTCCCCCTTTTTGACCGACGTGTGCGAGCGCGCTGATTGGCTGTCCGACCACGCGCCCTGGCGTGGTCTCGACCAATCAGACGCCGAGCTCCCGCCTGTGGAAATTCAGTCACCGCGGCTAGCCCAGTTTTGATTGGCCCAGACGCGGCCCAAGACAAACAATACAGCACACAATAAGAAAAAAAACCTAAATCGTCTGAACAGAAAAAAATCCCCAGCAAAATAAGAGTTCATCGAAACTTCGCCAGCGATAACAAAAACGGTGCAGTTGAGATCTCCAACCCACACAGAAGGGTCGTGGTTTTCTGTCAAACATTGGTGCATGCACGAATGCGATCGATAGAGACGGCCGTCGAAATTCGAATGCAGACGGTCAGATGAGAAAACTAGAAATGGCGGTAAAAGTGAATGTGGTCTTGCTCGTCTGTTTAGTGTGTTATACTTTTGCGGTCGCTCTCGCCAGCGGAGAGAGTGAAGAGAAAAGTGCAAGTTCGGGAGTCAACGAGGACGGAGAGAAGCAGGGATTCCAGCGCGTGCCGAGGGTCTCCGGAGCAGCTGCGGGTCGCGGGCAGTTCTGCGGGACCTCCACCCGGCGCGCTCGGAGGGCCAGGGCGGACCGGTTCCGCTTCGCCCCGGAGCCGGTGCGGACTCCGGGTCGCGCCGCCGGGGGCGCCGGGCGACGTGCCCGGCGGGGCCTGGTGTCGGCCGCCGGCACGGCCGTCCACTTCACCGGCCGCTCGGACGCGCTGCTCTACCGGGGTCCGCCCGATGGAGGGCGCCGCATACCCAGGGGGGACTTCACCGTGGCTCTCTGGGTGAAGCCGGCCGGAGGTCAGCACACCCCGACTGTCATCATCGGTGAGGACACAAACTGTGGCTGCAATTTTAAATTATTTTCCATTCAATTGCTATCCCTACAATTTCTTTAAATCTCATTGTATGACATTACATTCCGTTTCATTCCATTCTATTATATCAAATTCCATCTAATTCCATCTCATTCCATCCTATACCATTCTATCCTGTCCCATTATATTCTACTTCATTCCAACTCATCCGAATGCATCCCATCCCCATTGCAACCCATTCCATCCCCACTCCATCCACCCCCACTTTGTCCGGGCAGTGGCCCGGTGCGATCGGTTTGAAACCCCCGCTGAAGTAGAACGACCGAAGGCAATGAGCCACAGATGCTCGATGTCCTATCCTCTTTTACTGGCCCCGGCCCAGTCATTAGAGAGGAGGGGTGGTGGAAAGGTGAGCCAACCGGACAATCGTATCCCTCCCTCTCCACTCGTAACTGCAATACACTATAGTCTATGAATATCGTAAACAAAAATCCAATAATCGAGCGGTAATAATTGCCCGTCGCTTCAACCATACTCCAAATGCGCAGTCATCTCTACTCGACCAAACCCAGAAAGCCCCCTATCTCTTCCCCCTCTCTCTCTCTCTGTCTGTCTGTCTGTCTGTCTCTGTCTCTCAGTCTCTCTATCCCTCTCTCTGTCTCTCTGTCTCTCTCTGTCTTTGTCTCTCTATCTCCCTCTCTGTCTCTGTCTCTCCCTCTCTCTAGTTCCCCCTTTGTCACTACACACACAATGCCTTTTCATTATTAAGAAATCGCTGGTTGCGTGACTATTTTCCAAGTGTGATGGAAATGATATTAAGGTTCATTTTTTTGGTAAGTATCTCTCTGATGATTAGCAAGCTACGGATAGCACTTTTTTTTAAACAGACGCTGGAACTCCGAATCGAATGGAAAACAAACTCAAACTGGACTTATTTTTATCATTCTCGTAGATTGACCTGCGAGGATCTCACAGCTATATAAAGCAAGAACAATATTTGTTTACCCACAGATAGAGCATCAAAACATTCCCACATGTTGCACTGTCGAACCCATTTCCCATTAATTTCAATTTGCTGGGACTCCTCTTGGCTGTCTCTTTCTTTGTTGTTGTAAAACGTTGCCAAATAATTGTGAAGCGACGTTCCACGAAGTCTCCGATCTCAGCGTGAATCATGCACCGACCTTCGCCGCGTACGTGCCCACATCTGCCCCACGGTCCCTGGGTCAAGCTCACGCTCGGCGCCTGCACTCCCAAGGCCGAGCGAGTTAAACCATGGAGAGGTTAAACCACTCGCCACACACATGCAAGCACATCCCCTATTATACTCACACGCATAAAAAAGCCGACTCGCTTCGTACATACACATTTATATAATAATTGGAGGCGCAGATATCGTGTACATGTACTTGCCCGTGGCTCAGAGCCCCCGGGATGAAGCGGTCATTGACCCCGTGAGCAAGCCGACTGCCACGCATGTATTTCTGAAGGTCGACCGATCGGCTTGCGTAGCACGGCTCGGACAGACCGCGCCAAGCGGTCATTGTGTTGCGTGTAAAAAAAAAAAGAGGAGAACAAAGCAAATCGATATACCGAAATATATGTTTTTTGTTCCCCTGTGTCTAGAGGTCACCTTTAGACAGAACGCGGTGCAAGCACAAAGTTGGAAAGTTTGCCCCGACGCCACACATGCACGTACATTTCGTGATGTATAGTGTGGTTTGGAAAATACTCGATAGCGCAATGTTTGGGATAGTGTCACGTGCTCTGCTCGCTGTCAGGAGTCTCCAAGTTTCCCGATTCCAAGTATTATTGGTGGAACTTGTACAGAGGCTTCCCAAGACACTTGGGCGATCTTTGGAACACCAATGAGCACAATCTTAGCAGTATAGGAACCCAGACGTCTCCCGACGACGGCAGAGCACACTTGTGCTCGAAATGCTGAGGTAGTACCGGCTCTTCTCGGAGCCACACTCCATCTCGAAAGAGAAGCCTTTATACGTGATGCCACAGTACACTTTCCACAATAGTGA